>RZIO01000002.1:1959342-2010703 GCA_004338095.1 Gloeostereum incarnatum
CTGTAAAGCACTAGTTGCCTCTGTGCCACCGGGGGTCATGATGGTACTGGACTTCTTCCTCTTAACTGCCGTTTTCTTTGATTTTGGCAGCCGGAGGATCTGATTCCCCCGTTCATCCACGTCCACGCCTCCCCCATCAGAACTACCAACTTCGTCTTCTTCTTCCACCTCTATAGGAGCAATACTGCGGGTTTGCTTTGAAAATTCCGATGCCAGAGTGGCGTACGTCGTAATGACCGCGTCAAAATCAGCGAGGAAGGCAGGGTCTGGGCGACGAGCATTGCCGTGATAAATGTAAACCTTCAGTGATTTTCCTTCCCTAATCCGTCCAGGGTTGACATCTGGTTTAACATCTCCCAGCAGAACCATCTGAGAGGATGAAGACTGCGGTTGTGGGGCTGCATTTGGCGTTGGGCTGACATTCCCTGCACCGCCGACTACGTAGACTTCTCCCTTCCAGTGTTCGCGAAACTGTTCCTCCCAGTTCGCAACTGTCGAAAGTGGGCATATGATCAAAGTAGCCCGGCTTTTCGTCTTTATCCGACATGCCCGGGCATACTCGACTTGTTCTCTCTCCTGTTGTCTCTGTATTTTTGCTTTGCTTTTCACAGATGAGGCGCTGTTTTCCGAGACGTCTGGCATCCCCCAGACGCTGCCTGCAAACTGGGCTGTTGCTGGAGAGCCTGATGGTATAGAATCAGGTGATCTTGGGAGTGAGTCCAAAGGGGACGACCCGAAGGCATCGGCGGTGTCAAGTGTAGCGGCGATGAGGGACACACAAGTGATCGTTTTTCCAAGACCCATCTGTAAGCGAGATTGAGATGTCAGATATTGGTCGTAATGAAACAAGAAGGCTTATACATCATCGGCCAGTATCGCGCCCTTTGCCTCCTGCGGTTCCTCAAAGATCTCCTTCTGGGTGACGAGGTGGAACCAACTACGCCGGCCGGAGACCATATCTTTGCGAGGTTGCCACAAAGAAGAGAATTTTCCGTCTGCTCCAGGCTTCTCCCTCTCGCGCTCTAAAAGGAACGTGATAGCCTTCTTCTGATGCGGGTAAAGGGATGTTGCAACCTCAGGAGCTATATAGCATGCATCAATACATGAAAACTATACAAAAGTTGTGCGACATACCAGGTTCGGTCTCAGGTAACTCATCACCACTTTTCAGGCTCTTAAATAGCTCATCAACCTGACTTCTTTGAACTTCTACGCTCTTTCCCGAGATAGACGGAGTATGCCATCTACTGGCAGGTGAATATAAAGAACCATTGGGAGCGTGGATGATTCGATTGTGACCTCCGGGCGGAGGATTATGTGGATTAAAGTAATGAAATGACGACGCATAAGAGGAAGGGTGGTCAAGAAGAAGATTGCACTGGGCCAAGAAGTTACCAACCACCGGGATATTGCCCTTGGGAGTATAAACGAGCATCTGAAGTGGCAGGATTGGAATCTGCAAAGGAGTTAGGGGAGATCGAGGGCGCTAGAGTATAGAGAGATACGCACGCTCGTATTTGATTTCCTCACTTTGGCGTCTAGGCGAATCAAACCCTTTCCCAGCATCGGACCAAGAGATGTGGCCACCTTCTGTTCCACGACGGCGAATGCTTCGGCCTGTATTTTCTGGCCGCCAGAAAGGAGAATCTCAGGAGTCTTGATATGCACCGTGTCAGGAGAAGGTTTGTTGGGATTATGTTCGTATTGGAGCTTGACTGGAGCCCATTCGGGTTCTACAGCCGGGTTTTGAGCGGACATATAGGGAACGGGATAAAGAACGAGAGCAGTGGCGGACAATTGACCTATGCAGACAGGTGTCTTTGGGGGAAGATCAGGGGGTAAATTGTTCATAGAATTGTGAAGATGTTGAGGAGGAGGAGGAGAGGGGGAGCCTGTGAGATCAATGACCTGCCGACGTGAGAGATCAGGAGATATGATGCTGTGAGGCGGGGGATGGGGAAAAGGATGATGAGAAGACTGAGGAGACGGAGTTGGCGGTAAACTTTGGGGGCGAGGGGGGAAAAAAGCGGAAGAATGTGATGGCCCAGCAAAAGGCGGTCGATATGCGGTGGAATGTGAGATTGGAACTGGAAGTGGCTGTTGAGGTGCAAATATTGAAGGCTTCATATGAGCAGAATCAGTCAAAGACACGGTCGGTCTCTGATGGTAAGCGGTAAAGGCAGACATGGTTGGTTGCGGTTGAGAGCTACCACTAGACGCGAACGGCGACGTCGACAATGAATTTCTGCCTCTCACTGAGTCGTCCATACGCATTCTCTTCACATCTCTCGGTGAATTACACGAGTCGCTTTCGTCGCCATCGTCGCCAGTGAGATCAATGGGATGGGATTTGTTGTAGGACGATATGGAGAGTGCTGAAAGGGATGGAGAATGATCTGTTACAGGCATTGAGCTCATCACCAGCAGAGTTCTGCTCGCAAGTCTCGGCGTCGTTTGCGACGGCGATGTGCAGGTCGGAATCCAAGCAGCGGAATGGGCGCCAGCCTGAGCTTCACCGCCTTGACAAGATAATTATGACTACACGTGACATTTCAGATCTAACGCTCGGCTTTGACGGGTACGCTGACTCATTGCTTATTCACCACCAGGACGAAAATAATTCATAAATCGAATTACGCTCATGCCCATGTTCGCATTGCGTACTGGCCCCCGAAATGTCCACAAGTACTATACGTACCAGCCTGCATTTATGTGTGCATCCCAGTCCTTGGATTTTCAGTAAGTATTCGTATATGACCTATCCGTAAGAAAGGGCCCAACCTTGAAGCTCAAAACTGAGCTCGCAAGGGGGGGTCTCTCAGTCAGAATGCAATTAATACCACCTATGTAATATGAGAGCGCTCTGCATACATATCCTAGAGTAAAGTCAGAAAATCCAAGTACAGGGAACAGTAAAACACCGACTTGTTACAAAAACACAGCTCCTGCACACCACATCATCATTCATGTCCAACCCATGGCATAGTAAGCTTGCCGTGCTGCCTCCTCCTTCGCGATTTGCTTACTCCCTCCTGTACCCATACCTTTCGGGATCCCGTTTACTAACCACCTAAGTCAGCTGGGGATATCGCAGCGACAGATGCAGCTTGGCACTTACCAACACACTGTACCGTCCATTTCCCCGCATGAGAAGGGCCACTGAATTGAGCCGGATACTCCACGGTTACACGCCGTTGCGTCGCAGTCTGGTTAAACAAAGGAAGAAATGCGAGGGTAGGCTGGGCAGGAGAGAGCGGGTTAAAATATGATTGTGGCGGCATGTATGCCGATGGATTAGCCATCATTGGAGATTGAGCATACCGCGAAGGAGGAGGAGGCGGCGGCAGCGGTGCTGAAGATGTGAAGAATGTTGGCAGTGGAGGTGGTGTGTTGAATTCACCCTTGAGCTTCTTCGGCGGAGGAGGTTCAAAGGAAGGTGTCATGAAGACAGTCGAAGTAGTAGGCAATGGATCTGGCTGTTGCCGAGATGGGGGACTTATGAGTTTCGTGATCCATTCTTCTACAGCATGAATCCCGCTGTCCACTTGGATGGCCCCTACATAGGCATGAAATATCGCGCGTGTTTCCTACATCTGACTTAACAATTAAGGGCTAACATGTCATGAAGCAAGTACTCACTTTCGGTTTCATAAGAGAAGGTACTACGTCGGGCTGACATCTTACTTTCTGTCTCATTCCGTACATCGATACCCACTTGTCATACTGTTCGTCTGAAAGCAACAATTCTCGCTCCTTCTAATTTCTCAGAGGGAGATTTCAGAAACAAAAAAAATAGGGAAAAGGATAGACGCACAGCGAGATCTGTTGCTTTCAGCATAGGCTTTCTCTTGAACAATGCCAAAGTCACTGCTGCTTCAAGAGCCTTCAACCCCACAGATGCCAACCTAGAATTATCGTCCTGTGCGTCCCGACATAAGGAGTCGTGGGTGTAAACGACGAGAACAAGATCACCACTGATCTTAGGTAGGGTGACATCTGTGGAATTGAGGGTTGAAGCAGAGCGGGTGCGTTTGAGTGAAGAGGTTGCTGGAAACATGGCGAGCGAGCGTCTATCAAAGGAACGAGACAAAGGGGAAGATTCTGAGACAAGTGGCAGGCTAGAGAGGAATTAGAAGAAAACATCAATCACTGCATAAGTCACAACATGCTTCCTGGACAGACGGACCTTGACTATTGATCAACTCAGAAAAATCTGTCCTTTTCTAGAACAGTCTGACGGCGCTGACGACGAAAGAAGCATGGACGTAAGGAGGAACAGGAGGTATATGCAGTGACAATGTGTAGGCGTACGACTAGCTCTGGTTTTACAATACAAGTAGTAGATAGTTGAGGACAAGATACAGAAATGAAACTAAGCGCCAACTGTGGCAATACTAATGTAGTCAAACCCCTTCGACTCTGGTCGTTTCCTGTTCCCTTTCTAGTTTCTTCTGCCGAGACAGCATTCTCCGTAGCTCCTGGACAGTACCAGTTGTTCCTGGAAGCGGGTCAAGTCGCACAATAGCCTTACTAATGCTGTAGACGGAAGTCAGCACAGACCATTTCGGAGGGAAAATGCTAACCTTGTTGGGCCTTCGCTGACAACGGAACACTCAGCGACTGGATGAGATCCATTAGCACACACCCTACAGGGCTCGTCGAGCTTCGGTTTCTTCTTCGGCAACGGTCGTTCTGCAGGAACAGGCGAAGAAGCACGTTTGGATGAACCTGTGGTAATACCATCTGCTGGAAGATTGGACGACCCTGCAATCGGAGGTTTGGGTCGATTCAATGGTCCTGCAGCTGACGGGATATAGTACGCTTTGGGAGCTCCTGAAGTCATCTTCTTGGGGTCATGCTTCTTCAGCGGAAGGTACATCGAACGTGGATCTTTTTCGACCAGCCTCAGAGGCTGCCCAATGACCAAATGTATATGTCCACGCTTTGCGAGAGTTTCGTCGATGGCCTCTATGGCCGCACGCTGCGATGGCTCACATGTTAGACAGGATGGACATCACGGACATGATAATGGCGTACTCTGAGTTCTATAGGTTCGTCATCGGCATGAAGCAAAAGCATTTCCCTATATTCAGCCAAATTCTCCGAGTTCTCCGTCATTTCACATCCCTCGCCCTCCTTATGGCAACTACCGCACAGAGCGCAGGTCTCAGAGACGCCTTGAGAGTTCTGGATGGGTATAGCATCGTCGGCCCGTAGCGGGGTGGCGCTAGACTTTCTTTGGTTTACCGCTGGTTCGTAATTGTCGCCCTCGTCACTATCTGAGACGTCGCCTGCGCCCCGATCAGATCCATGATAGGCGGAACCGTCAGTAGACGATACTACAGATTTCCTTTTCCTAGATTTGGCTGGTTTGTCGGGACTGTGTTCGAAGAATGCGTTGTACTGCGTAGGAGAATGGGAGGTTATTTGCGGAGTAAGGTAGCAAAAAAAAACACATACCTGAGTCGCGGCCACTTTGCGCCGCACTCCACGACCACCTTCCGCGACCTCTTTCGCTTGCTGAGTGTCTCGTTCCAAGGTGATCTTTTGGAGGGTCTGCGCCCACGAATCGCCTTGAACTGGGTCTTCATCGGCAATCTCTTCGAACGAATCCTTGTCGGCTGTCCAGATCTTAGCAAAGGAGAACATAGCCCCCCCTTTCGCCGTGTTGTCCTGCTGGTCGCCTTCCTTCTCTGTCTTCTCGATGAGCTTGTCCACGTCTTGTTCAGAATCTAGTGGGCAATGGATTCATCGCCTGTGTATAATGAGCGGAAACACTTACAGACGACGTCTCGAGAATTTTGCTCTGATTCAAAGACTGCCTGAGCGCCATATGTGAGAATAGACTGGACATTCTCTCCGGGACCGTCTTCGTCATCCATCTTCTGAACGATGAGATGGTCCAACACCAACTTCTTCTTACCGATCTGCATTATACGTTCTGACAAAAGTCAATTCTGCTGGAAATACTCAGGTTCCTAGTATGGCTGCTTACCTTCCGCAGACTCTTTAACCATTAGCTTGAAGACTAACACGGTCTTCTGCTGGCCGAATCTATGCGCACGCGCAATTGCCTAAACAAACGTAAGCTATGAATTATTGCAGCCAGTAGAAATATCAACCTGAAGATCCTGCGGGTACATGAAATTTAGTTATATGTAGTAACCGAGCGATACCTCTGGATCCTTACTTGATGCGGATTGAAGTCAGGGTCGTGGATTATCACCGTGTCGGCACTCTAGAGTAACTCAAGTCAGCCCCGTCAACAGATTTGGGTTGGGCACCTCTCACAAAGAGATTGATTCCAACCCCCCCTGCACGCGTTGAAAGCAAGAAGACATCAACATCCGAACCATCTTTATTAAACTCGTCCATCGCTTTCTGCCTATCAGATCCTTTAGTATTGCCATCCTGTAGTGGAGTTAGCCGGTGGTCGACATAGCCAAACATGAGCTCACAAGGCGCAAGTACTTCAACCCTTCGCCACTTAAGAAGTCTTCGAGGATGTTGAGAGAGATAACGAACTAGGCATATGAAATCACTTCGAGATGAATAGAATAAATTATCAGCCACTTACTTGACTGAATATGAGCACTCGGTGGCCGCGAGCCTTGAGCCTTGGGAGCAGAACTTTGAGAAGTCGAAGCTTAGCACTCGCATCGATCAGTTTCTCGTGTGTCTCTTGGGGAGAAAGATCCTGGGGTTCAATATCGTCGGCGTAGAGATATGGGTGTTGTAGGCACTTCCGAAGATGCATGAGTACGTTAGAAAGTTTACTCTTCTTGAGTTGTGTGCTCTTGGAGCTTCCGGACGCCTCTGTCAGACCTTTAAGAAGGTCCAAATTGTGACCTGGGAGAGCGAGAATACATGTGATGCACAGCAAGTAAAGGAGGAGCAGCCGTACTGAGAATAGAACGGTAAATTTCTTTCTGTAAAGGCGCCATGGAAAGTGGAACAATAACCTCATTCTGACGGATATCAACTGAGAAATGGCCAGGAAACAAATGAAACGAGAGACATGACTGACCTTGGGAGGAAGGTCGAGAACTTCGCTCTTGATACGGCGAAGAAAATAAGGACGAAGCTTCTCATGAAGATCTTTGACGAGTTCTTCCGTCAATTCTTCATATTGCTGAGCAAGCGCCTCAAGGTTGTTCCAATTCTGGGGGTCTAGAAAGTTCATGAGGTTGAAAAGCTCCCGAATATTGTTGTTCAAAGGTGTTCCTGTCATGATAACCCTATGGAAGGTTCTCAGCTCATTCAGTTTCTTGAACAGAAGACTAGTGTCGCTTTTAACTGAAATGATGTTAGAACTGTCAAGGCAGAAGACGGATTGATCGTCGTACGTCTTTGGCCCTCGTCTATTACAAGAACCTCCCACCTTGGCTGCGCCTTGAAAACAGCACCAAAGTCTTTAGGGCCCAAGACCGACTCATACGTTGCGATCAAGACATGAAATTTAGCACCGGTTTCATTAGCCGCATGGGTGGGGTGCGACAATTCATACTTCTTAATGACTTCGCGGGCCTTCGCTTCGCCGTAAAACGGCACGACCCTTAGTCGCGGTGCCCACCTCTCAAACTCCCTCACCCAGTTCGTTATCGTTGAGTTCGGCACTATGACAAGGGCAGGAAACGCGCTCCAAGTTTCAGCGATCTTGCCGATGAAAGACGCGATCTGAACTGTTTTCCCCTGGAATTAAAAACAGAATCAGCGACTGACAATTGAGCCTCTGGCAAGCTTACGAGACCCATCTCGTCAGCCAGAATACACGACTGACTCCTCCACCAGTTGTCCACCAACCAGTTAAAACCATCAACCTTTATGATGTCAATATGTTTCTCAAAGTAGCCTAAGTATCCGCACCTGGAAAGGCATTAGTTTGAGATTGGCTTTTTGGCCAAGGTCCAAGTCAGCCGAGTCTCGCAGTGCATGCTTCTGCTTGTATTGGTTCATAGGTCGGTTGTCAAATTGCTCTAGTTCCGCCCTGGTCTTCTTGATAACTTTGACAGACCGAGCAGCGATAAAACGATCCACCGCTCGTTCGAACGCATCATACAGCGGATCGTGTTCCTGAGGTGGGCTATCCCAGGTGGCTAATACCATGCCTCAATGAGTTAGGAGGGAAAAATATGACACAGAAAACTTACCTTCGTCATATCCTAAGTCATCCCACTTAATGAAGGCCCATACGACCAGATCAACATGATCTTTTCCAAAGGTGTGCCCTGTGCGCTTTTCCCATCCGTCTACAGTCTCCATGCACTCCCTAGGCGGCTCCCTACCATCGTCAAAAGCTGCATTCCAAATGGTGTTGGCTTCATCTTCCCCTTCGTTTTCACTGTCAACGCGGTGACGTTTCTTGGCTTCTTTGGGGGTAGCCCACATCATGATATCAAGAACTCTGTCGACTGTCTTCCACTTTGGTGATATTCGTTTTTCTGCGTCGGGCACGGGCAGGAGAGCAGACGAGACTATGATAGACGAGGAAGATGGTGTGGGGGTATCGGTGTCCCTGTAAATACCTGGCTCTCCGCCTTCTAAATTCGTGGCAGTGTCCAATTGGGAATCCGGCAATAATTCGACCTTCGATCCATGCAGCATGAAATGTCGAAGGAGACCGAGATGAGTGACTAAGAGCCAGCCATGGGGCACCCAAGTTGTTCGCCGGTAGCTCCGATCTTTCCATTTAAGAAGATACTCTCGAGGAAGCGCACTCTTGTAATTAGGAGGTCCTGGTGGCTCCACAGCATTAGGAGGATACGGGCGCCACGCAATTATCTTGTCGACATCATATGTCAGAGTGACACAATCTCGGCAGAGCCAGTTCGTCTGGTACTCAGCAGCAATTTCGGCAACGGAGGGATTTCCGTGGAGGTAGGCAGGGGCGGGAATGTGTTCATAATGGCTCAAGCGCTTGCAGGTCAAGCATCTAGAAGCCATATTTTGGTGTCAGTGTGGACATGAAGGCATCACAAATCGCCATGCACCTAAAGAACGTCTGCGAACACTCTTTCTGGAGAGCTAAGGACTGCGGGGTTTCCCCATTCGCCATTGGAGAGTCTCCATCGGTGTCTTTCTGGGTAATGGCTTGACCACCAGGAAGAAGTACATGGTCTAGGCATTCCATACAGAATCCTCCTTTCATACACGACCCTAGGGTGCAAAGTCAAGGATAATTAGGGTGCACGTGTTTCTTTCGTACGCACCGCAGATGAACTCGGTAGTGGCGGAAACCTCTAACCCCTGCCTTTTTTTTGGTCCGTCCTTCTCAACGTTGAGGACGCCATCCTCCGGATCGTGATTCGCTATCCAAGTTATGCGATCCTTGTCACGAGCTGCCTTTAAAATTTCTTCTTGTTGTGTCGAAGCAAGGCATCGCCAGTGCGCCGTCACAGGGCATTTCAAACTATACACGGGATAATAAATTAAAAAGAGAACGGAAACACATATGCTCACTTACCATCGAACCCAACCACCGAGTCTCGTTAGCTTGTCCTCCTCGTCGCCTGAACTTTCAAGTTCGTCGTCAGAGGTCCGCTTCTTCTTGGCACGACCTTTCCCTCGTTTCCGTAAAGCTGCGAGTAATTTATGACTCGGCTCCCGATGGCATTTCTCGCAAATATCCCTGTGTCGCTTAAAAACAGCTTTCTCCTCATCAGAATCTTCATCATAAGCCAATTCATCAACCGAGCGGAAATGTCCATATGCAGGGCGAGAGACTTTTCCTCGAACAGGCTTCTTGCCCTTGATCCCTTTCTTCCGAGTACGAGACGTTTGATATTCATCGGCGTCGTCGTCGTCCGAGTAGGCGTCTTCGGCCAAGTTCACCCTGAAGGTCTTACGGGTACGTGTCGAGCGACGAGCACCCACACGCTCCGCCTCGTCTTCATCATCTTCGTCAGAATCGATGGTGTAAATTTTCTGCGACCGAGTCTTCTTCGGGCTGAAGGGAAGTTTGGACTGTTTGACCTTTCCACGTGTAGTTCTCCTGGTTCGCATCGGAGATCCATACTCGTCTTCATTCTCGTCTTCGTCGGTGTTTTCGTCTTCCTCCTGAGAGTCAGGACCGATTTCTTCGATGTCGTCGTAAATGCTGTCTCCCCCAACAGAAGAACGACTGATTTTGATCTTCAGACTGGCCCGGGCCATAGGGTGGACTTCGCTAGAAGATGGATCAAATGTGCGGGGGCCATTTTCCTTCTTGTCCCGTTCTTGTGGCATAAATGTGAGTAAACGAACACGATGTTGTGCAGAAGACGCGCACCATACTCCGCTACGAGACTTCTGTACCTCCTCTCGAACGGTTCCTTGAGAAACTAGATAAGAAGACGCGTAAATTCAGATAAAACGCGTTAAATGGAGATTTTCGTACCCTATATATAATACCACCCTGGTAGCGAGCATAGTAATAGAACACGCCGTTTTCTGTATATTCGCCAACAATCTCGTCTACAGGTCTATCGAGATGATTCAAGGGCTTCATGTCCCGGATGCTGGTGTATGCATTCCTCTCTTCTGGACGTAATGGCTTCAGCTCAACATAAGGTCTTTTCAACCTTGGTTTCGCGGTAGTAGGGGCAGGAACTGGTGCCGATGGAGACCTTGTCGGGGAAGAAGTCTGTGTGGCCTTGACGGGTGTAAAGAGTAATGCTGGGTCCGAGCTGGGTTCAGCCATTTGGGATCAAAGGCAAAGGGCAACCCTACAAATGCAAGTGCAAATTCAAAATTCTCATTACGTTCACGTGGGCAAATATACAGCCGGTGGCGTAGACTCTACTAGAGTCTACTAATGGGGACCAGCAATCCCTGCCAATTTTAAACTCTCCGACATATGCGTGCAAAAGTGAAGCCAGGAAATAACTCAGTCTACGGCCACTTCTGGGCATAGTTTGTATGAGAAGAAATGTTCAGAAGCAAAATTTAAAAGGTTTGTTCGAGGCAGATTTTTTATTTCCTTTGTAGTTGCTCCAGAGTGCGATCGCCACCTAGGACTTTAGAGCATTCCAACATATTAAAAAAAATCGTCTCGACAGAAAGTCTCATATTTTAACTAAAATGAACGCCTAGTATTTCAGTTAGGTCCATTTCGCGTTGTGGAAGCAGTTATATCTGGCGGGAAATGGCCTACCCGGGTTGGCACGGTTTCTGCATTACACTTTTTGGCAGGGGTTGCCGGTACCCACTACTGAGACGCAGACCGAGTCCTCCCTAGGTTAACAGTATCGTAACATTATTTTCCTAGTATATATGTTTACATATGTTTACAGACGAGATGTAGACATGACTTTACAGCGACTTTCGTTGTTCAGAGAGGCCAAAGTCATGAAGGGCGAGACATTATTGCATCTATCCACGCACAACATTGTTGAGCTACCCTGTCAGAATCTCTTGCCTCTATGTACCCTCGTGAGCAGCGTGCGGTAACACTAGATATAGACAGGTACGTACTGATGCAGAAGGCGTGAGGAACTCCCCCGCCACCAAAAGACACCTTGTCCGGGTGTGCGAATGGAAGAATCGCTGCCTGATTATCACCTACCCAATCATCTCTTTGTGCAAAATAGTAGTGAAGATGAGATTGGTGTTTCTGAAGCAAGGTCTCGTCAAGATTTTGGACGATCGACATCTCATCGTGAGCCATAGAAAGGCATGCATAAACAGTTTGAGGCGAACAAAACAATGATCGTAGAACATGGATTTGCTGAATCGGCCATCCTTGAAATAATTTGGATAAAAGAAGCACAGGAAGAACTTTCAGAAGGTAAGACGCATGGGCCAGGAGCAGCGGGAATGGACGATGAAAGAACATGGAAAGGCGGTTGCCGTTCGGGGTTCGTACGATGTGAGTGATCGTTGGGGTGATCAGGAGACTATTATGCTCAAAGTCGTATTGGAATAGCTAAAGGAAGAGCAATTAGCACTGGGGCGAAACGAGGAGGCCGAACATGACGCGCCTGTAAAGCAATCCAACAGCCTATGGAATGTGATATTACTATTACAGAGGCACGCTTTCCAGCCCATGCCTTGAAAGAACTAAAGGCCTCGACAGCGCTAGCGACCTGCTCGGTAAGACCAGGGCTAACAGCACCGATATTCTCGGTGTTCTGCAAAGCAGGGGAATGTCCTATGTGTGCATGTGCAAGAATGGCTATGTTTCGGTTTTTCTGGCGTTGATGTTTGTGGATAAAAGATAGGAAAGGTATATAGAATTCACAGATCCCAGGGTTTCCTGACGAAATTTGAGTATGCGTTATAGACCCACGCAACAAACAGAAAACACACCAGGGATGAAGAAGACGGCACAATCGAGGGGCGAATCCTCTTGAAAGGGTGGCCACCATAATGCTTGTGAGGGATTCAAAGGAGAACGATGGGAGAAAACGGCGGAGTATACATCAGGGTAGAGCTCGTTCTGAGGAAGAGGATCCAAAAACGTTGGTAAACCAGACGACATATGTGATGACTCAGCGACAGCATCACGAATCTCGTAATGTAGTACATAGATTACTTAGATAGTCAACATATGCTCTCTTCACGGTTCGTAAACGAGACCTACCTCATACCATCTCGTCTTCGATCCGCCCGCACCAGTAGTAGTATGCCAATGGAACACACGCTCGACCCGATGGACGAGAACACTCGAAAAGACGAAGCTGCCCGACGAATCCAGAGATTATGGCGTTCAAAGAATAGCCATCCGAAGAACGAACTTCTTACCAGGGAAACCCGGTGGAGAGATGCTGCCATCCATGCGAAACTGCGGGTACATACTTGGATTATCCTATTTAGCGCTCAGATTTGGCTCATTACGGAATCCATAGCTTGAAAGGGATGCCGCGGGAAGGGGAAAACAACTCTCCTCGTGAACGCTGGAAACGTGCTGGCTTCTTTGCTAGCCGCCTACAAGACAGAAACGCCACGGTAGGCAGCCCTGACGTCGACACTGGAGATGCTGCTACCAAACAACTTGAGACTCAGCATTGGCTAGAGATGATTGATGGGTGTGTTGGAAAGGTTTCATCCCGCCTCCCGAACACTAATGAAATGTTATTATGTATCAGGAAGCATCGATATGGGTCCAACTGTTGAGCGCTTTCATAGGTTCACGCACCATCCTACTCATTTGCTGTTTCATCCTAGTGAAGGCTTGTTAATTTGTAACTCCAGTGCATTGGACATATTGCTCATCCTTCGACCACCAGTGGTATCACAGACGATGGCAGCAGGAAGACACTGAAGAAAACTTTTTAAGTGGTGCGTCCGCACGCCAGAGCGCCTATCCAATTATTAGTGCTCATCCCTCTTCCTTCTTCAGGCTTGATCGTGGCCAAGGAAAGGATCTCTCTCTGGACGAGTGCCCTCGTTCTCAGCTAGAGGAAGAAGTAAACCAGCTACCCCTTTACCAACCCATTTCAGCTGACTTTATTTACAGAGAATTATGTATGTCTAAGGTTCCAGTTCTGCCAGTTACCCTAGTTTTTATCTTCCTTTGTCTAGCTATCTTTCTGCAGAGCAACGTGAGTTTTCTCCAAGGTCCCATCCACCACTACTAAAGCTTTAGTTTCACAGGGCTGAACTATCTCGTCAAAGTCGACGAGGAAGGTAAGCTTCGCTGGGCACGCAACAATGAACTCGTGGACACATCTGCTGGCCATTGGAAAGATGCTGGAGATGGAAAGGGAGTTGTACCTCTTGATCTTCCTGAAAGACCAATTCAGCAACGAGGCACCAGCTTCGACTCGGTGTCTTCGTTATCCTCGAGTAACCTGTCGAATGAAGAGGACGCGGCAGCACTTCATTATACCGGCAAACCAGGGCAAAACAAGTGGAGCGGGCTGTTTAAACGATACTTTACCACTCGTGGAATCCTAGATCGTTTGCTGAGAAAGACTGTCAGACGAAATACCTGGATATATGTGACAGTGAGTATTACTGTGAAGCCATCTGACTAGCCCTTATCTTGGATTACTAGGATAATCAGTGTCAGTACTCTACCAGCTCCATCTTTACGGAGCGCGGAATAATTACGTTGTTTAGTCAATCTTTTCATTGGCATTAAAGGTACGAATGTTTGCTGTGTCACTAATATCCTCTCACATAGATGTTCCAGACACTGGGACATTTCAGCATTCCTCGTTCATTGCTGGCGGGCTCGTTACTTCCGCGGGCTTGATCTCGGTGAAGGCGGGTATATGTTACACTGTGTCACCATTGTCTGGTCATTATCGCACAACTATTGAGGCAAGGGTTATCCGACTGTATCTACTGGCAACACATTTCACACCATTCTATTATCTATAGCATTTCCACCAGTTCCTCGATGCCATGACAGAACGCGGTATGGATATGCACAAAGTCAAGGTTTCAAAGGCAGAGGCTGCTCTTTGGGGGTTTGTCGAATCCCTCCTATATGACCTCTTTTCATCTATAGATGATGCCTATATCCAGAATCGAGCATATCGGTAGATGGCAAAAGAAGCAGGGCGAGATTGTTCAGACAGGGAAGGACAAGACAATGGGGGTTGGTAGGAAGGTAGTGGATGCTGTGACTGCGCGACAAAGCAAGACGGACACTTTGGGAACAGGAGGAGGCGGTTTCACCGGATGACCCGCTTAACTAGGGTTGGGTTATCTGGAGACCCTGTTTATGATTTATGCACTATCATACCCTTAGCATGACCCCTCTAGCCCAGCGCCCAATATGCGGAATACGACCGGGGCTTCTCGTAGCATACTCATACACTTACTGAAACAGGTGTGTAAGTCAGCCATTCCACCTATCGCTATTGTGCGATCCTTCTGAGACTGTCAACATCTCAAGCCCTTCTCCACTCTGCAGCAAAGTCTGAGACCCCAACAGGTTGCGCAGCCTGTATGGAAGATGTCTATAGTTGATGCGTCTGGTAAAAAAGTGACGGAGTCACCTTTTCGTCGTAATCGGTCCATTCGCCTTCTTCGAGACTGACATCTGGAAAGATGGTAGACTTGGAACCTATACCGACACACTTCCAAGTTCCCTACGATGATTGAATAAGAAGCGCAATTAATCAATCGAGGAAGATAGCCACTCTGGGGTCAAAGTCCAAAAACTCTAGCCCCCTACATTCGATCGTCAAGAGTGGACCGAATTGTCCATTCTCAGCGTTGTATGGGCGGACCGGCGAGGAGTCAAATTTGGCGGAGCTTTCGCGCTTACCTTCATAAAAAGAGGGTTCAATCCACATGTACCTTAGGAAAAAAGAAGCTTACACATTCCACAACGCCACACGAAGTGGGCAGTGCTATTTCTACCGCCGGACACTTCGTGTTCTTCCTACACATACCGTGCGTCAGGGTTAAGGATAGCATCGAGGAGATCCAGATACGATTCGATTCAGTGAGACCAGTTTTTCGTGAATTTCGTTGCAACTGTTACATTTGACCTGTGTATGAGGCTTAGAGGCGCCAGGCTGAGAGTAATCAATCGCGAGACCTTAAAGAAGTATTCATAGTCATCAGACGCGGGAACAAGATCGGTAACATTTTCCAATTCAGCCTTTATCCAGAGAGTGAGGAACTGTTGTGCGCGATTAATTAATTGTACACCAAATGGACGTGTCCAAACGCACCACCATGATCGCGTTACGAAGGAAGAGGTATTTGTGTCTGCTTGTCGAAGGCCTCTGGGCTATTCCGAATCCCGATATCCTCTGTCACCGTCTTCGCCATGGTACTGTCCATGATTCGCGCTGTAAAACGAATACCACGTCAGTTTCTTCCCTCTACGTCGACTGTCTTATTCCATCCCCGCCTATTCTCAACGACACCGTCGGTACAAGCTCGTCGCGCAGTGCGGCGGAGAGTGGAGGACGCCATTACAGCAGACGAGGCGGAGGAGCTACTGGATGACGACTATGAGGACGACGATACAACGTCTGCCGGGCATATGATGCTGCGGGAACATCGACAGACTCTTTATTATATGCGAGTCATTGAACATGAAATGCCTAAGCTCGTAGGTAAGCATAGGATCGCGTAAAATGGCCAACATTTTCTGAAGTATCTCGTTCAATAAACCAGCCTTTCGCAGGCCGTTCAAGATGCCTTCCCCAGACGAGCCTGTGATTGTCCGCTCTGTAGACTACGCCGGAGAAAAACACCCTTTGACAGCGAAACGCGCTATCGTTGTGTCTGTGGACAAGCTTCCTCTGAGGGACAAGGCGGCCATTCACAAGATTAAGCTGCTTGCAGGTCCTAGATGGAGCGAGAAACCACCGGCTGATGCTGGGGTCAGTGGTCTGCAGAACTGGGGGAACGGTTTTATAAAAATCTCATGCGAAGACTTCCCAAAACCGGCCATGAACCTCAAATGGGCCAGTGACACTCTGGACAAGTTGATTGCGGAGGCAAACGTGAGTCTCCGCTAAACTGTTGGGAAATTTCTAACATACCTCGTGAAGAACTTGAACTCGGATAGGTTCAAAGATGTTCCGCTCGATAGACGGCATCTTTACTCGAAGGCGCACCGAGCCAAGAAGGGGGAGCATCTACGGGGGAGATTGAACAGCCGAGCATCTATGTACGACTTCCCGTCTGCATGGTTGCCTCCGCAAGAAGAAATTCGGCCGAAGAGGGAGACCTCTATGTAATTCTGCTAGTCACCCTCGACTCGATACTAGCATATTGTGGTTGGAGTGTTATCCTAGTACTTATGGATCGTTCTCTTTGATTGCGCGCAAAAGTTTCCAAAGAAAATGTTGCGATTATTGTCGTATCGAGTTCATCTTGATAACTTGTAGCGGACGTGTGGCGGCCTTCGTGACTTGAATTACGTGATGATGATTGATATCGAGTATCGACTTTCATGACGAACCGAAAAGTCCTGCGTGCTTCCGTCGTTCAGACATGTACTGACGCCTTTTCACTACCTAAAACGCTAGACAAGCTAGAGCGTTTGACGCGTCTAGCGAAAGATCGCGACGGTTCACAATTAGCCGTGTTTCCAGAGGCATTGTAAGTCTGAACGATTCGTTCAACGGTCGACCACCTAGCCTACTCACCCGTGCAGTATAGGAGGTGTTATTTCATCTATTGTTTCACTATGCCTAAATCTAATGAGTATGGATGAAGGCTATCCCAAGTTCTCCACTTTCGGCGCCCACGTAGGAGAAAGAACACCTGAAGGACGCGATGAGTTTTTACGGTATCATCAGGCGGCCATCGAAGTCCCGTCCCCCTCGATTGAAAGGATGGAATCTATCAGCAAAGAGACCGATGTTTTTCTTGTCGTTGGCGTGATCGAACGTGATGGTGGAACATTATACTGCACTGCGGTCTTCATCGACCCCAACCAAGGATACATCGCAAAGCATCGCAAACTTGTTCCTACTGCTTCGGAGCGATTGATTTGGGGCCAAGGCGATGGGTCGACGCTTCCTGTACTCGAGAACAGCTTCAGTTCAGACGGAGGGACTGTAACAGCCAAAGTGTCGGCGGCTATTTGTTGGGAGAATTACATGCCTTCATGTGGGTTCAAACTGTCTTCCGGTTTCCTTTTGCCACCCACGATCTTTCACTAGTACGGAACTACTACTATTCCAGGGGGACACAGATCTACTGTGCCCCGACGGTCGATGCACGCGACGTTTGGCTGAGCTCGATGGTTCATATTGCATTGGAGGGGCGCTGCTTCGTTCTGTCAGCCTGCCAGTATTCCCAAGAAAAAAACTATCCGCCAGACCATGCTGTCGCGAACAGTGATGCAAAAAACCCGGAGAATGTGGTGATTGCGGGTGGGAGTGTCATTGTTAGCCCCCTAGGCAACATTCTGGCTGGCCCATTACGTGGGTCGGAAGACGTTTTGACCGCTAACCTAGATCTCGATGATTGTGTCAGGGGAAAGTTTGACCTAGATGTCGTTGGGCATTATAGTCGACCAGACGGTGAGCCATCTTGTGGTCGCTGCTGATTTGATTTGACGAGCGGTGTATAGTGTTCGAATTCAAAGCCAATGTGTCTTGACCATGAGGTCTGTTGCCCGACCGTAGAAACAAAAGCGCGATATGGGTATTCCTCTTGATGTGTATGGTCTTTGTAGAATTTTAATCCGGCATTGATCATCTAACTGGACCTTCGAAAGGGCCATAACGTTTACTTATCGAGGTATAAAGAGGCGAGTATATCCCGGTAATGTGACTACTCAAAAGTTCCCACCTACATACCTTCGACGACTCTACAATCCCCTTCGCCCCTCCGCAGGCGCTCAGACCATGGAAACGCAATGACTGCTGCGTTGGCTGCGTCCTTCACGTGTAATCCACCACAAAGCTCGAATTTGAAATATGCCAAGTCCCTCATTTAACTACGGACCGCCCGCACCTCTGCAAATCTACCCGGCCTACAAGAAAGAACTCTAGACAGGGCGTCCTTCTGACGGATAAGATATCACACTGGAAGGTTGACGTTCTCGTGCTGTCTCCGCCACCTCCAGTTTTGACGACATGGGGCATTCATGGGAGGACCATTTACGGAGAGGCCCCCACTGTTCATGAACCTTCCTTTGTCAACAAATCTGTAGATATCCTGGTGATGTACAAGCCGGAAGTGACAATAGAGCCGTGGCCCAAAACAGAAGGAACACCTGCTGAAGAGGACCTCTGGGGTTCCAAGGCAGCTGACGCGAGTGGGTGGGACCTTGCGACAGAACAAACCTTGTTCGACCAATACATCAATGTAGATGAATGCTCTAGAGAGTAAACTATTTGTCTTGTAAGTATATAGGCATATATGCATACGACTTCAGGCATCGTTTCACTGCGCGACAAAGGCGTGTATACATAGACCAACGTAAGTAGTACTAGGCCAAGTAAAGGAAACAACACAAGGCAACCTGCAACTGCACGATCTCTGCGCGCAACATGAAGCGATACTCTCTGGTGCGGTACATCTGTTCTATAAGAATGCTATTGGAATACTTCACTGACTGAAGAGCGTAACAACTTCAGTCTCAAATGTGGCCGATCATCCTGCCTCGACCGAAGCTATCTTCGGCAAACTCCGGGTACCGGCCGGAGGCGACTTGGACCAAACAAGAAGTGCCAACAGGTTTCCTTCCCATCGTCCCAGTCGGTTTCCAAGTAATTTTTTTTTCTCTCTTGCTTCTTCCTTCCATCTTCTGTGCTCACCAAATTTTGTAATTTTCTGTTACATAGATGACGGACTCATACCCTTCTTCTCGCAACGGCGACGTTTCTCCCAATGGCCTCGCCAATGGTTCCAACCCAGCACTCGTTGGTGGCCAAAGCTCTGGCCTCTCCTCCGTCATCCGTAAAAAGTTGATGGGCTATGTTGGTTTCGCCAACCTTCCCAACCAGGTTCACAGGAAGAGTGTCAGGAAAGGCTTCCAGTTCACAACCATGGTCGTTGGTACGTCTTTTCACCCATTTTGAAAAAAAAAAAGTTCTCTGACACGTTTCAAGGCGAGTCGGGCTTGGGAAAGTCGACACTTATCAACACTCTTTTCAATACCACTCTTTACCCGCCTAAGGAGCCTCTCCCGCCATCTGCAGAGCGCCCGAAGACCGTGGCCATTGAGAGTATTGGTGCCGGTACGTGTTTTTGGTCTCTCTGGAAAACGGGAAGCCGATACATCATCGTGTCTAGACATTGAAGAGAACGGTGTAAGACTTCACTTGACTGTCGTCGATACTCCCGGGTTCGGCGACTTTGTCAACAATGATGAAAGGTACACGCCTTCTTTCACCGTGCCCCCTTTTGGTCGCTTCAATCCCCGTTTCCAGCTGGAAGCCCATTGTCGAGAACATCGAGTCCCGGTTTGACTCTTATCTCGAACAAGAAAACCGCGTCAAACCGAATGAAGGTTGTAGACAACCGAGTGCACGCCTGTCTATACTTCATTCAGCCGACTGGTCACTCGTAAGTCCTTTTCTTGAATAAATCGTGGCTGCTCTTATCCACCATTGTCCTTCAGATTGAAGCAGATAGACGTCGAGTTTATGCGCAGGCTTCATACTAAAGTCAACCTGATACCGGTAATTGCGAAGGCTGACACTATGACTGACGAGGAGATTGCCGACTTCAAGCAACGTGTAAGCCAATACTCACGACTGGTTAAATCTTCCGCTCATTTCTTCATTACCAGATTCTCTCTGACATCGCTCACCATAACATTCACATCTTCCAAGCCCCGACCTATGATAACGAAGACGAGGAGACCATCGCCGAGGCGGAAGAGATTGCCAGCAAGATTCCATTTGCTGTTGTCGGCTCTGATAAACTGGTCGACAGCCCTGACGGTCGACAGGTTCGGGGAAGAGCCTATCCATGGGGTGTCGTCGAGGTAGACAACGAGGACCATTGCGATTTTGTCAAGCTCCGGCAAATGCTCATCCGTACCTACATGGAAGAGCTGAGAGAGTATACTAATGACGTTCTCTACGAGAACTGGCGAACCGAGAAACTGCTCAGCATGGGTGTCGCCCAGGATTCGACTGTCTTCCAGGAGATAAAGTGAGTGTGGCTCTAATGGGGACGTGCTCTGATTATCATTTACCTTCCCTAGCCCTGCTGCTAGAATGCAGGAAGAGCGCGTCATGCACGAAGCCAAGCTCGCCAAGATGGAGGCTGAAATGAAGATGGTCTTCCAACAAAAGGTGCAGGAGAAGGAGGCTAAGCTCAAGCAATCCGAGGAGGAGCTTTACGCGAGGCACAAGGAGATGAAGGATGCTCTGGAGAAGCAGCGCGCCGACCTCGAGGAGAAGAAGAGGAAGATCGAGGCCGGAAGACCCATCACTCCAGACAAGAACGCTGTAAGTCAATTACGTGTATTGCGCTGTGTTGCGTGCCTAATACAGCTCTTTTCAGACTGGCAGGAGGAAAGGATTCCTCCGGAATTAGGTTGATTAGCTCGACTCATGGCGTCCTTTTTTTTCCTCCCTTCACTTACCTTGGACCTCCCCGCCGTCATTTTTTTCATTTGATATCCCTTGATAGCCTACCGATATCTCTACTTCCTCTCAGCTCTCGTATGACTATTGACTGTTTGAATTGGTTTCATTCTCCACACTCCTTTGCGCAGATATCCTCTATTGCTCTTTTCCTTTTTTTCGATGATTATCTTATGCTATGTGGAGTCTCCATGTCTAGTTGGAAGAGGAGACAATATACCAGAAAAATGCTTTGCATTTAGCACTTATTGCATGGTGACTGCTTATTAGTCTATGTAAGCGCGTTATTTTGTCACGCGTGAAAGACTCAGCTTGCTCTTCACCACTCATCATATCAGAATCATGGCCGACATTCAGGCTTTATTGGCAGCACTTGAGGTATTTTCAGGCGCGCCCGACAAGGCATCACTGGATAATGCCAATAGTTGGTTGCAAGATTTTCAACACTCCGTAAATCTCTTTCGCCTGGACCCGTCCGCGACCAATCCTTCTGATTGCCATCCGGTTTCCTTGTCCCACTTAGCCTGAGGCATGGTCAACTTGCAATGTCCTCCTCCTTTCTCCCGAGGCTCCGCCTGCTGCTAAATTGTTTGCAGCCCAAACCTTTAGAACCAAGGTATTTTGTGCCCCTTCCTGACCGTCCTGTGAACTGACCTCTCTCCAGGTTGTATACGATCTTCAAGAAATGGATTCAGCCAGTCTTTCTGCGTTACGCGACACTCTTATTACAGCTCTAGAAAGATTTCATGCGGGGCCACGGACGATTATCATCCAGCTCTGCCTCGCGATCGCAGGCCTTGCATTACAGTTCCCAGCTTGGGAAAATCCATTTCAAACAATGATTGATAGATTCGGAACCAATCCGGCTACAGTTCCTGCGCTTTTGCAGTTCTTAATTCTTCTGCCAGAAGAATTAAATAACAGTAGACTTCCAGTGACGGCGAGTGCCTCTATCCATCCTTTATTTCTTTTATCATGTTCGCTCACTCCAATGCGACAGGACGTAGAGTGGGACGAAAGAACCCCAAAGCTACTGAGGAACAACGGAAATAAGCTATTGGAGCTATTGACGCTTTATGTGCAGGCTTCCGGTACGTCCTTGTGTATGATCTCCATCGCATCATTCTCAAATCGATTCGTATGGAACAGGAGTAACTCCTGAGATTCAGAATCAAGCATTCATATGTATGCGGAATTGGACGGCAGCTCAGGAACTAAAGCCCGTTCAGGTTGCTGCTACACCACTGCTCACACATGCCTTCGAGGCTCTTGCGTCGGATCAACTGTTCGATGCTGCCGTCGATGTCATTTGCGAAATCATTCATGAAACCCAAGAAGTTGAAGATAACATGCCCGTGATAGAAATTATTGTCCCTCGAGTTATCGCTCTGAAGCGGCTGCTACTGTTAGCGAAGAACAGTGATGACGCGGATAAAGTCAAGGGATATGCGCGAATCTTCTCTGAGGCTGGGGAGACATATCGCATGCTAATTCTGCAACACACAGACACGTTCTATCCCATTGTCGAGGCTATCGGCGAGTGTTCTGCGTACTCAGACCTGGATATCGTTCCCATCACGTTCCCGTTCTGGATGCGCTTGGCTCAAATACTGGGCAAGAAATCCAATATTCCTTCTGTACTCGTCGATACGTATCGCACCCTGGTTCGCGTGATTGTGCGGCATCTGCACTATCCACCTGATTCGACCCCTCTGGCTGGGCAGGAGGCGGAAGACTTCCGGTCATTTAGACATGTTATGGGAGATACTCTCAAAGATTGTTGTCTCGTCCTTCGCACCGACACTTGCCTACTTGCTACACACGACATGTTGGTGGCGGCTCTTGCCCGGGGCAACTCGTGGCAAGAAGTGGAAGCTCCACTATTTGCTATGCGATCCATGGGCGGCGAATTGGACCCCGCTGATAACGTTGCTGTCCCTAAAATTATGGATCTCATACCCTCTCTTCCCCAACATCCTCGTGTTCGATATGCCGCCCTGCTCATCGTATCACGATACACTGAGTGGGTCAATCTGCACCCAGAGTACATCGACTTTCAGCTCAGGTACATCTCCGCTGGGTTTGAGAGTGGAGACTCAGACGTTTGTGGAGCTGCTGGACAAGCCCTTAGATACCTATGTCAGGATTGTAAACAGGTATGGGGAGTCTGTAGATTTTTTGAACTATCTACTGAACTTTTTTATAGCATCTCATTGACTTCCTACCAACCCTTCACACGTTCCTCAATAGCACGGGGGCTAAGTTGCACCAGGACGAACGTCGATCAGTTTATGAAGCCATCGCTTACGTTATTTCTGCCATGCCGATGGAGCGCGCAGGCGAATCTCTTCGAACGTTCGCATTGGACATTCTTTCCCAAGTTCATGCCGTGGCAACTAAACCCACCGTCGCCACAACAGAGGAGCTACAGAAAGTAGGCGGTGAGTCTTTCATCAATTATCTTTGATGTTAGTCTGACCAAAAGTTACATGACAGATGGCCTTGAAAATCTGGAGACGATGTTAAAAGTAATGGGAAGCTTCGGAAATGACCTCCCGGATGCCTGTCAGAATACGTGTGCGGAGGCATGGGCTGTCCTGAACGAGTTCCTTACCAAGTATGGGTCTTCTTATGACCTAGCAGAGAGAACGATTCGGGTCCTTAGACATGGGGTGTCCTTCTTCGGTGATGCGGGACTCCCCGTTGCACCATCTGTTGTTGGAAGGATGTCGTTTGCATTCGAGGCTACTGGTCTTCCGAGCTATCTTTGGATAGCTGGTAAGATAGTTCACTTCTTCGGGAACGAAGAGAATGAGGAACTTCGGGGGTCTTTCCAAGAAGTTTACGAGCGGTCTACGGATAAAATGGTGTCTTTGTTACAGACAAAAATCCCTCGCGAAATACCGGACGGTGAGTGCTTTTGCAACGTCCTCGTGAATGAGGCCCTGATCAGTATAAACAGTTCTTGAGGACTATCTGCATGTGTTGATTCCACTGGGGGACTTCGCGCCTGAGATTTTCTTTCGGTCTTCCGCTTTTCCGCTAGCATTCAAAGTTGCAATGACAGCTTTCAGTGTGGTCTATACGGAGATCCTCTTTGCAGCTCTCGAACTCTTCCGCAACATCCTTACCCACGATTGTCTTGATCCACCTCCCGTACCTCCTCCAAATTTCCCCGTCTATGCCGCGGCTATCCGTGGCGTCGTCGAAAAGGAAGGGTTTGAGCTCATCAGCTATCTAGTCAACGGTATGGCTGGTGACTTCCCTGAAGAAGCGATGGCACATGTTGTATCCATCTTCCGAGCATTAGCATTTCTTTGGCCAGAGCAACTACCTGTTTGGATAGCTCCTGTTCTTCAGCAGGTTCCTGTGACAAAGGCGCCCAATCAGGCGAAGACAGCCTTTCTATCTGAATTGACAAGGTAAAGTTTACCATTGCTGGTCCTGCTTCCATCTTGCCGTTCTTAGCCGTATTATTCTAGCGCTCTCGGTGTTCGGCAGTTTGACAAAGTGAAGTATGCGGTTCTATCGTTCCGTCGCGCTTCTCGCAAGGCCCATGAAAGGCGAGGTGTTCGGGCTTTAGATGCCTGAGAAGGGGACTATGAAGTTCTATCGGGAGAGTTTAAGTGATGTATCGGTAATAGCCCAAAACGACCTGTATTGTAAGTACCAGTACTATTGAGCATGATATTCCACAGTCGGGAGGTAGCGGAAGACCGCCATGTCGGAATTCGGAAACAACAGCTTTGAAAGCAGAGCCAAACAGATAGATACCTCTAGGCTGCCTTCATACTTCACATTTTCGTCGCATAATGTTCCGTCACGCTGGTCAATCGCTGGTGTGCAGCAGTGAGCCCGCAATAAGGTCTTCACACTCTCTTATTAAATATGGCCTTTCTTTCCAGCCGGACGCCGGACGTTCTCCAACTCTGCCAGCCGGAAATCCTACGCGGATACCATTCAGAACCTGCTCATCCACAAGGACACTAAAGTTCTTTGCCAGGGATTCACCGGAAAGACGGTGAGTAACTCTTGACGCGTTTTTTTTGCACCGTATCTCTCATTTGGCGCGATTCGTGGTAGGGTACTTTTCATGTGAGGGAGGCACTGGCGTATGGCACTAACATGGTTGGCGGTGTGTCGCCAAAGAAAGCCGGGCAGACCCACCTTGGTCTTCCTGTATTCGGAAGTGTAAAAGAGGTGAGGCCAAGTCTGTCTTTATTGGCAAAATTTATTGAATGCGCATGTATGTTTTTGTTCTACAGGCTGTCCGTGAAGTCCAGCCCGACGCTACTGTCCTCTACGTACCCCCTCCTACCGCCGCCGATGCTATCATTGAGGCCATTGAGAATGAAATCGGCTTGATTGTCTGCATCACAGAAGGCATCCCTCAGGCTGACGAGATTCGTGTAAGTGCATGTAGCCCATTGGGGATCATGGCCAATTACTTATTTCTCACTCGTTAACGTCTATAGGTTATGAACGCGTTGAATAGCCAGTCGAAATCTAGGTTGGTTGGACCAAACTGTCCTGGAGGTGAGTTATTGCTTTCAATAATACTTGACGAGTAAAGAGATTCATTCATATTTTTCTAGTCATTAATCCTCTTGGATGCAAAATGGGCATCCAGCCTGGTCATATTCACAAACCAGGAAACATTGGTACATTCACTGTGACACCACCTTTGTCTCTCTACTTAGCGTTTCTGACTAGGTATTGTCTCCCGCTCTGGAACACTCACGTACGAGGCTGTTGCTCAAACGACGGATGTCGGCCTTGGACAGTCGCTGTGCGTCGGTATTGGTGGTGATCCCTTCCCTGGAACACAACATGTCGATGTGATCAAGGTGTTCCTTGAAGATCCTTCGACCGAAGGTGCGCCTTCTGTTCAAGGCTGACTCTCTCGTGTACCCATGCTCAACATGCCTGAAGGTATCGTCATCATCGGAGAGATTGGAGGCTCCATGGAAGAGGAGGCAGCGGAGTATCTGGAGAGGTACAACAAGACTCGTGCCAAGCCTAAACCTGTTGTTGGCTTCATTGCTGGACGCACTGCCCCACCAGGACGACGAATGGGTCACGCTGGTGCCATCATCTCCGGTGGAAAAGGTGCAGGTCATTTCCTTTCATGACGTTTTACGCTTTAATATGACCTTTCACAGGTGCCGCTTCCGACAAGGTCGCTGCCCTCTTGAATGCTGGAGCCATAGTCACGGACAGTCCCGCGAAGATTGGTGTCGAGATGCTCAAGGTATGTTGCGTGTTCCTCTCGGTGCTTCAACATTTGACCATCCCTCTAGGCAATGAAGGCTGCCGGCCTGGTATAGATTAGAGTACTTAAGATTATGTAATGGATCGTATCTTTCCTTCTATATCCATCCATTGTCATCAAACATATGTCGCTGGACTCAGAACCATTTGAGGAGGCTGCTTCTTATCTCTCGACCGCGCCTTCTCTATCTAAAGTTTCTCCGTCCGTTAAGCTCGAGGTCTTGAGTTCTCTTGAAGACTTACGACGGGTATCTTCTGACTATTCATTGCGTCCTGTGTAGCTCTATGGCCTGTTCAAATATCTCACCGTGTCATCAAACCCAAACACATCTCGACCGTCTATATTTGACATAACAGGGCGCGCAAAATGGGATGCCTGGAGTTCGGCTGGGAAAACCTTTTCTTCAAGGGAAGCTGCTCAAGCGAGGTATATTGAAATCGCTCGCAGCTTGGGATGGAGTGAGGGATGTTCAGTCGTGTATCCAGAACCAAAGAGAATACAGAGATCTGAAGATGACGTCTGGGACGACGACGACGCCAATGGCGGCGGCGGCGGCGACGGAGGATTCGGAGCCTCTGTGAGTGCAATGGTTCTGCCTGAAGAGGAATTCGACGGCAGTCTGCACGCTCTAGCTCTCGCGGATGATATCCCTGCCATTGTGAGCGTGTTAAAGGAAAGGGGTGTTGATATTGATTCTCGAGACGAATATGTGCGTAGGCGTGGATGTTTCTCGTTGACCAGTGCTTCATAATGTGACTTATTTACAGGGATATACTGCATTACATCTAGCCGCAGACCGTGGAAATCTTGCAGCAGTACAGACACTTTTAGAAAGAGGGGCCGATGCTGGACTGAAGGTGTGATTGATATCGGCATGCCGTGTTTGCTAATTGACAATTTATGGAAGGACCCGGATGATATGACTGCGAGTGAACTAGCGAAGATTGCTGGTCATGAACATATTGTAGCTGCCTTTTCTGCCTGAGGAAACCTATCTCTACTTCGCTGCCCACTATTATGATGATGATGATGGTGGTGGCTGCTCAGCAGGAGCCAGAAGCTTTCCCTATTGAAGTTGTGAGCAAGGAAGAAGGAAATGAAGTTAAAGAGGTACCATCTGCAATAATCTTACGACTGATTTGCTGGGGACGGCGCCTACGCTAAGCCAGTAGCGGATTCTTCGAGGACTCCATTCGACAGTCTTTTCTTGAGCATGTGGGCGAGGATTGTAGACGGCGAGGAGTTCGATGGGTTTTGCATTTCTGCGCTGTCGTTGATTTATGGCGACGAGATGGAGGATGCGGTTGTTGCGCACACCGTGAAGCGCAAATCGCAGTCGCACAACCATGACCGCCCTTTCTTCCTTTCCTTTGTATCCATTTGTCATCACGTATAATGCCTTGTCACACCACACGTGAAGTCTGTCACACAACGCTCTTATGGCCTCCCAAATTCTACCTCTCGGTCTGCTTCCTCATCTTTCATCCCCGTCACCACAAGATCTCTGAATTTCCTCCTCTTACAGAACTGATAGACAAATGCATCGGTTCTCGCATATGGGTGATCATGAAAAGTGATCGCGAGTTCTCAGGAACCCTACTGGGATTCGACGACTTTGTTAGTGAGTTTTCCGTGTCACTCCTCCTCTATTTCGATGCTGGATTACTCTTGCGTTAGACATGGTTCTCGAGGACGTGACAGAATAGTGCGTTCCTCAATTCAGCTACTAGCACCCAACTGACCTCCGCCCCATCTTTCTAGCGAGATCACGCCCCAGGGACGAAAGAAAACGAAGCTTGCACAGACATTACTGAATGGGAACAACATCTGTATGGTGCGACTTCTTTTTCCACTCTCCGGTTCACTACTGATCTCACCGCGTAGCTCATTCCCGGAAGCAATGGCCCAGAGGATACAGGCTAATGGTTCACATTCCCTCCACCCGGCCTTCTACATGATCTGTGATTCTTTCAACCCCAGGGTCACATCATATCCAAACCGAGACGGTCACTTCACATATCACAATGCATTGGAAGTACATATACACAGAAAGAAATGCTTCTTGTTTCCGTACACAGCGAGTGATCTCGACGTCATTGCTTTAAATGTGAAAGAGATGGAACAGAAAGTATAACAAGGAAAAGAAAGCTAACAATCGTCACTGCGTACATAATCTCACATGGAACAGTTTACCGGACTTATTGCGAACACCTCTATTGCCCACCAAAGCTGAATCCTCCTTGGGGAGCGCTGACGTCAGAATGGAACTGGAAGTGGTTGGTCAAGACACAGTACATGACAAGGAAATAAACACGTACCGCGAAAGCACCGGAAGCGTCGACATTAGCAGCACTGATCGATGCATCTACTTCTTCTTCATCGGGGAAATACTTATCCATGATATTGAATGCCTTCTTGTAGATCTCCATGTTATCGTGCTGCTGCAGGTTATGGATCGTATGCATGCCTCCCGCTTCCTCCACCCAGATAGCGTACTGGTTCACCGCACCAGGCCCGCCAGCATTCTTGTCCATCTCTCCGATCTTCAGGATATTATCCAAACCATCCAACGCCACCTGGATGATCTTGTTATCCATCATATTCAAGAGGTCGCAGAGCGGCTTGATGCACCCTTGAGATACAAGGTAGCGAATCTGCGCAGGCTCCTGCAGGCCACCAGACGTAGCATTCGAGATGGCCCAGCAGGCCTCCTTGCGGGTCTTGAAGTCCGCATTCTGGAGGATATTAATGAGAGGCGGAATGATGTTGGCGTCGATCACGCTTTGAATCTGAGGGGGGGATCCGGCTGTGATGTTAGAGATGGTCCAGCAGGCTTCTTTTCGGATACCGTCCTTGGGAGAGGAAAGAAGAGAAAGGAGAGCTGGTAGAGCACCGGACGCGATGACAACCTGAGTCTGAAGATCATCACCTGTAACGATGTTGCCGACGGAACGGAGGGCGGGGGTTTGAACAGAAGTGGAGCTGTGCATCAAGAGATCAACAAGGCGCCGGCAGACTCCAGATTCGATGACCGCTTGGATTTTGTCGTTCGAGCCATCCGACAGATATGAGATGGCCCAGCATGCGTCGATCAGAATCTCATCGTCCAAAGAGTAGATGAGCTTCGTCAAGACTGTTAGGGCAGGAGAGATCTAGAATGAAATTAGGTTCTGATCAATCTGGGCGGCCTCAGCGAAAGCTCACCAAATCCCAGTCTGGCTGGGGCTGTTTGCCTCGGCAGAAGTTGCTCAGAGTCCAGGTGGCATTGCGCAACATGCTAAGCTTATGGTTCTCGCTCAACAGGGTAAGGAGGGGCCTCAACGCGCCTTGCCGAAGCACATAGTCACGGCACTGAGGACTATCTCCCGCAATATTACCGAGAGCCCACACCGCTTGCTCACGAACGTCGAGCACAGGAGAGGAAAGAAGTTTGATAAACTCCGGGACAGCCTGTGCGTTGATGACAACCTGGGTGTGGTCGGCGGTCCCAGAAGCGATGTTGGTCAGAGCCCATGCAGCCTCAAACTAAAGGAAGGAAGTAAGGTGTACAGGACAGATACATAGAGCCTTTGTCACTTGCCTGTAACATCGAGTGTCCATGTTGGAGAAACTCAACAAAACGAGGGACGACCCCGCATTCGATTACACGCTCTATCGGTGGGTTTTTCTCCTTGGAGAGGAGCTTGCGGAACTTGGTCGTCGCGTCCAATTGACGGTCGGGATCATCAGAGAAAACACCGGCCATCATCTCATCGGCAAGCTGGAGAAATAAGGCATGAGTACAAGGGATATGGAAAGGCTGATGAGCGGAAAGACGCACGGGGGGATCCCAACTGACGTTGCTGACTTCCTCATCGGAATCGGGACCAGTGGATGGCAAGAAGTTTCTGCGCTTGGAGATATTTTCTTCACGTTTTTGCCTTCGTATTTCTACTTGCTGCTCCTCTCGACGACGCCTGAGATCGTCCTGCTTGAGAGCACCTTTGGCTTTGTAGGCTTTGGAATGAAAAGGACGCGCGTTAGCAAAGATAAATGAGAAAGAGGAAAAAGAATTCAGAGCATACCTTCTCTGCGAGCCTTCATGGTACGGTTATCGGCAGAATCATCCATCGTGGGCGTTAAAATGAATCAGAGGGCGTGTAGTGGTAGTACAAGAACAAGTCGTAAAGAACACCCTTTTCCCTTCACCTTCGAGTCACGTGTCACGTGAGATATACTAAGACTTCCTCCCTGTGGACCGTGGTCCTTTATCAGAGCTCCCTCTTAGGCTTGCCGTCCAAAAATGCATGTATATTGTCTACCGTTTGCCCCCAGAATATCTGTAAACAATGAGTCTTTGTCCTGACCTTTTGTACTTTCTCTTACCTTGTAATTAGTTTCATTCACATACCCATTGTGGGGACTCAGGGTAACGTTCGCAAGCGTTCGCAGAGGATGTTGTTGTGGTAATGGCTCTACGTCAAAGACATCCAGTCCAGCTCCCGCAATGACTCCCTTTTCGAGCGCATCGATCAACCCTCGCTCCTCCACCAAGGGGCCACGAGACGTGTTGATCAAGAATGAGGTCGGTTTCATCAACTTCAGTTCTTCCTTCCCGAGGACGTGACGTGTCTCGTCAGAGAGCACGAGATGGAGAGACACGATATCACTGTCTAAGAGTAGCGCTTCCTTGGACTCTGCAAATTCTACGCCAGCTTTCTCGGCGCGCTCGGGCGTGAGATTGGGCGACCATCCTATAACCTTCATGTTGAAAGCTTTCGCGATCTTAGTAGAAGCGTCAAGGTACATATGGATCTGAACTGAACGCGGCAGGCTGCGCACCTGTGCAGTCTGGGATCCTAAACGACCGACTCCAATGATACCCAGAGTCTTTCCGTGTAGGCCGAAAGGTATCATCGTTTGCCACTGGGGGTCGCTGTTCCTCACATTATTGTGTTCCACAACTAAGCACCGCACTGTAGCAAGGATAAGGGCCCAGATATGTTCCAAAGTTGCATTTCCTCCAGAATCTGTGCCAGACACTATTATTCCTTGCTTTTTAGCATACGCTGTGTCTATCGAAGCGTTGTGCTTGCCCGTCGTAGTCAGAAGGCTAGACCTAGGTCAGATATCTTACGCAGAATTCATGTAACACAAGTTGACAAACCGTAGCTTGGGGAGCCGCTCGAGTACTGATCGTGGAAATTTGGTCCTTTCTCTCATGGTGCAGATGATTTCGTATGGTCGAAGACGTTCCACAAGAGCATCCTCATCATGGATCGTTTTCGTAAATACATCCACAGTAGCCTGGTACTTTAGCATGGACCAGTCAGCAAATGCGAGAGCCACATTCTGGTAGTCATCAAGGATGGCTATACGACGAGTCTCAGGGGAAGACATGAAGCTGGCCACGCTGACATAAGACTTAGGGCAACTCACGCAAGCACGCAAGAACGACGAAGTTGCAAAGATCAATTAGAAAAGTATGACAATATAGACACTATGGCTGCGTTCCAAAAGTCCTATTTGCTCTCGTAATGCCCATGCCTAAGTGTCATTATCGAAAGGATACTGTACAAACCGATCAGATCTCAGGTGTGCTTGATGAGATCTGTACTCACCTCGAACGACTCTGGAGGGTCTGCCTCTGGCGCACTTTCATCTAAAGAGATATGTGGCCCCAACGAAACACCGACCGCAGTCGTGGAGGTGGTAGAATCGACTGGTTCTGGTGGGGCCGGCTCGGGTGTCAGCTCAATGAAATCGGCCTCCTCCTCTGGATGTAGATCGGCCAGGATCAATATGCCTCCGCCGCCTGCATATTTCTCTGTGGTTGAGGATCCAGATCGTGTCCCTTTCCCAAACCGAGCAGAAGTTGCTGAGACTGCCCTGACTGGCTGGTATCTTGCATCATTCGGGAAGGAGATGTGCGGGAGCTGAGCTGGGGTGACACGCGAAAAATTTGGTCGCAGTTCGAACGCTGGTTCTGCCTTCCTTGCTGACTTGACTGGACATCAATCAGCATTGGCATGAGAACCGAGAGGAAGCGACATGAACCCACCTTTTATCGGCGTTGTCGGCGATCTTTCTTCCACTTTCATCTCGACATCAGCTGCATCACCTTCCTTCTTACTCTCAGATCTTTCGTCCTGCAGTTAATTGTGATGAGCATATAGTTGTTTGTCCGGAAATGGCTACCCACTGCCTCCATGGGATCACCCTCTGCCGCAGCCTTCTTCTTCTCTCGGGCCTTCACCTTCGCTGTCGTAGACAACACGGCGGTCGCGACTTTGGTTACAGACTCTTTCTTGGGAGCTTTTGTCGATGGAGGGTATGCGAACATACTCGGCCTTGCATTCGAGACAAACTGAAATTTAGGTACCTACAAACCAACCTTGAGATAGATATGTAGAAGGAGGTTTAGTGGTTGCATACCTTGAGATCGCCGTTCAGCCCTATGATACCAGTAGGTTCAAAAGCAAGGCATGCACAATGGGCCAGTGGATACCAGTACCAAAACTGGCAGAACATGGCCATACCCACAATAGCACTGGTATTTCGGCTTCCAGCGCGACTCTGCAGGCTGATGGTGACATTTCGTCCACCGGCGTCTATCAGACCTTGACCGATTGCGGCTCCAAAACGAGCCATAGGGTCTTCATGCTTATCTGAAACTACTTTCATATAAAGCGCCCTGGTAGACGCTAGAGACGGTGAAGAGGCTTCCGATTGTTCCACAAGGATCATACCCAGCGCGATGAATGCTCCTTGGCGCACGAAATCGACACCGTCCTTGGTCATGGGCTCCAGGATTTCAACGGCATCCTAGGAAGCCCAGTAAGGAAAGTTACATGGAATCCCTACGTTGTGCCACATACCTGAAGTCCTGTGCCCGCACAAGCAATTCCTAGAGCAAGGGTAGCGCCACAGCGAACATGTGGGTTATAACTTTCGCTCAACAGCTGAACAATCCTAGGAACCTGGCTTGGGTTCTTAAACAAAAGGAACGCTAGACAAGTCACCGCAGCTCGTCGAACGTCATCGGATGTGTCGGAGACCGCGATGTGAAGGAGCTGCCGAACAGCTCCATTATTTGCCGTACCCGCGTATGCAAGCGCCAGGGTATACACTCCACCATAGCGCAGAAGAGGATCCTTCAGAGACATGAACATTAACAAAGGGCTGCAATAAAATCAACGAAGGTTGCGAACCTTGTCAGCAAGGAGCAGTTTAACCGTCTCGTCGGCTTCTTCTTGTCGACCATAATAGATAAAAGCCACTCCCACAGCAAGCCCACGGATGATCTTCTCGTGTTGCGTCTCGTGTGCATACTGCAACATCTCCTGCACAGGGCCCACGGCCGCTGTACCAAGCATGATCAAGCCCATAGCAAAACCGGAAGCTTCCCCAGCCACAGCCGAGTCCATGAAGAGAATGTTTTTCAAGTCTTCGAATGTCTCCATGCTTTTCGACCCCATCGCGGCGATGCCGAGACCAAGAGCAGCTCCATGTTGTACAACCTCACCCTGAGCCGCCTTCAACGCATCTCGCAGATACTCGGAAACCTCAGTCCCAAACCCAGCATTGATAAGACCCAGAGCGTAAAGAGCGCCACCTTCTGAATATGCGGCGCCGACTATGTTACTTTCACCGACATTCTGCGGGAGGTAGGGACCAAGAATCGTCATTCCTTGTTCGAAGTATCCTTTGTGAATGACTCCAAGACCCGCTGTGGCGGAGAACTTTGACCAGTTAGAGGCAAGTCCCAACCATTCAAGGTTCTCCCGTAGAAACACATCTGACGTGGTACCAGAGTGCATGAACGCGTTCTGAAGCGTCAAAGCGGTGTGGTAAATGGACGATCTCGCCTCAAGAACATCCTGGAAATTTGAGAAGTTAATGCGATACAAAATCATGGATAAACCTTTTAACTACCTTGGTGTTCTTCAGTATAAGCAAGTCTACCTGATTGTTCCGCTTGAGAAATTCAAGGTACAATTTGACTGACTCTTGACCCGTCAGAATGGCTCTAATTTTATCGTAAATTTCTTGGGTGTCCTGCAGGCGAATGAGCATAAACAGCGAGAAACGGCTAAGTCGTACTCACAGCATCCCCTTGAGGGAGTTCATTGCGAATATTCTCCAAAAAATCTTGAGTACCGCCTTCCACGAGGTCGAAAGCAAATTGATACGCGAGAAGTTTATCTTTTGGCACGAGCGAAACGAGGAGTGGCACAGTAAGAGAAGAATCACTCAAGGTGACAAGAAGTCTTGTGAGGGCGTCGACATATGGTGATCTGTCGGCACTGGTGGGAGCAGGAAAGAGAGGAAAGAGGAAGCGCAAGACTTGGTCACGGTACAACAAAGGAAACCCAGTGTCAAGGACAGCATCCATCGTATAGGTAAGAAGGGTCACATCCTGAGTCATGGAATAGATGCTGGAGATAACATCAAAGCGCTTCGATTCAAGAGCAATTCCGATGGCCTAGCGAGTTCGGGTAAGAAGAGGATTCGCATAAATCAGGTTTACATACCTGCTTGTATTCTCCATCCTCGATACATCTAGAGAATATACCTTCAATGATGGATTGTAAGCGTGGATCCATCTTCTCCAGTTTGCCGCCGGATTGAGCATCTGCTCGTGCTTGGACGTAGCGGTCGATTGCTTTAGCTGAGAAACGCTTAATGAATGGTTGGGGTAGATGTGGGTTGCCAAGACTCACAGACTACTGTCTCTACATATTCTATAGCAGTATGGGCGCGAGTTTCAGCCTCGAACGCGTGGCCTGCACCCAACGCGAAGGAGAGGGCTTCGTCGTACTCTCCAAGGTAGTAATATACTTTGCTGGCGACTAAAGCGGCTACATCGCGAGCTTCTTTGGGTAGCTGACTTGACTCGTAGAGAGACTCACTGCAAAGGGCAAAAATATTAATGACGAGTGAAATTGAAGATGAATAAAGAAATGAGGCACATGAGAGCAATGTGTTCTGAGATTTCAGCCCAGAAACGGGGTACAAGAGGGACCAAGGTGTTCAGAGCATGTTGTTTGAATATTGGTTCTGGCTCTGATAGAAGGGCAAGAACGCCAGCAGCGGAGGACTGGGTGCGGACGACCATGAGTGTACAAGTTGAGCTCGACAAGGTGACGCGTCCGAGTCCCAAATCTGGCCTCCAAAGCCTTTGCACGCGGAACCAAACAAATCTAGAGGTCTCCCGCCCCTCTTACTTATATTCTTATCAAACACACATGTCTTTCCTCGCGCGCTCTGGCTTCCGTGCCCTCGCTCGTCGCTCTGTCCCTGCCGCTCGTCGTTTTGCGACAGAGTCCCCTGTTCCTATCGGCTCCAACACCGCCTACCTCGCTGAGCTCGAGGCTGTCGAACACCATGCTGCTGGTAATGGCTCTAAATACTCTCTTCTAATTCGCCTCTAACTCATTTATTTTCTATCCAGAGACCGCCGACCTCTGGCGCAAAATCAGGTTTTTATTTATTTATTCATTTATTCTAACACTCCATCTTACAATAATTCAAGTTACTACGTCTGTGCTCCAGGCAGTATGTATCTCGCCGTTCAATCCTCCTAGATAACCGTTTAAACCATCTCCCGTGCAGTGATCGTCTGTGCCGCCTGGGTCTACAACCTCGAAGTCGAGCACAAGGCTCACGTTGAGCATCTCAAACATGACAACGACGGTGTCGTTCCCCAACCTCCCCCTTACGAATATCTGAACAGGAGGACTAAACCTTTCCCTTGGGGACCCAACAGCTTGTTCTTCAATGCTGAGGTATGTGCTTCCATCGTCTCACTCATCTCATTTAGTAAGACTTGTTATAGGTTCAGAGGGACATGTCTCAGGAGTAGACTATTGGGTTTCCTGTCGACAAGATTTGCAGATACAGCCCTTGAATTGAATCTCCTCATTTGAAGTTGTTCTACATTATATGTCCAGGCCTGCAACGCGTGGGCTAGACCGTTGATCTAGGTCGTCTTCAATGCTCGTCACGCCTCATCATTGATCAAGGACACGCACAGAACCGTGCAACTGGTACCACTGACTGCTTATCGATTCTGCAATAGACGGCATTCGGTGGTGTCAGTCATTCCTATCTGCGATGCCAGAGCAGCTAGTGCCAAAAAGGTCTGTAAGACTTCCTGCCATTCGACAAAATGCCAGATGCTGGTACTGGTCCACATCCTTGGACAGATACTTTCTCCATTCTAACAAGTGAAGTCAACTGCCAGTGCTTTGATTGAATGTGAGTGATGCAAAGTGGTCATCGATCCGCCGGCTATAAAGCGAGCGCTGAGCATGGAGTGCTGCTCCTAGACGGTGCACTAGACGGTGCAAAAAACATTGCAACTGCAGCATTACTAATAGAGGGTGTACAGCAATAATGCAATGCATGGTGAGCTATTGCATTGCGCGTCCATTTGTAAACGATGTAAACGACTGAGGGATTGAAACTGAAAGTATGTATAGTAGTTAATCTCTTTAGATATAGTTAGATCCTGACTAAACAACTATGATTGCACCGATCAGTGCACTGCCAACAACTGTCGCCAAAGCAGTGAACAACATTGGCAGGTTAAGTGCTGCACGTCCTATGACTCCGTTTTCCCCATTCTCGGCTGCAGCGGAAGATATCGCAGAGCCCGCTGCATTTGTGGCGCTGGAGAACGCAGATCCTGCTTCGTCAGTCAAACTGTCGAAACCAGCGGTAACGATGGTGTAGGCTGATCCGCCGAAAGATGTTATTGCTATGGAAAGAGGTGAGAACATCAGTTAACAGAGGAAACATCGCTACCGAAATACCTGTGGCAGCATTCGTTGCACCCGACTCAGCAAGTGTGATTGCGGCACCGCCAGCACTAACAAAAGGATAAGCTCAGATAAATCGGCATCCACAAAATGCTGACACACCTTGTGACCACAGTGAAAACAGAACCCCCGACGGCTGCAATAAGCGTTATATATATAGTAAGTCACTGGTCAATACTTGAGTAGTACATGGGAAGCGTACATGTGACCGTTTCAAAGACGCCTCCAGCTCCGTCAGTAATTTCAGAGCCGACGGATGCACCAAACGAAGTGAGATCGGTGATTGCTTCACCAACTAGAACGAGAACTGAATTAAGCTGTAAAACCAAAGATTAGGGCCAAATCTACCCTCAGAGGTTAAACTGTCAATAGCGCTGCCAACTAAGTCAGAAATAAGAGTGTCAGGGGAAGAATCGGTGTGCAACAAGCGAAGAAAAGACGAACGTTGGCGTTTCTCGTCTGAAGCCTGAGCAAGGATAGCCAAAGAAGCGACAAAAGTGAGAAGAAAAGACTTGAACATGGCAAAGAGTTATTGGATGGATACCAGGAAACAGCCTGAGGCAGATCGGCGTTGCTTGCTCTGTATTTATACTGATGGAAACTGTGGAGTAACACAGCCACGTTGAAATCCGCAGTGATGACGTAATACTGTCGGTCTAACATGCCTCGAGCAATCATCTCACCTTCTGTCCTTGCCTCTGACTTTGGGCAACTCACCGCAGAATGTAAGCGTATGATAAAGGGTGGCGCAGAATGGTTACATATGGGTATCCATTTTATCTCATCTTCCTTTATCCGTGTTTCTTATTATTTTTTCTGTTGCAGATGTCATGGATGGGTACCTGATATTTCCGTTTCCCTCTCGATCAACTGCTGACGTAGACTTGTAGCCATTTCGTGCCAAATATAACGATGGGTATATCCCCTCTGTGCCGTCTTTCTTGCGATCTCTCTTCATATGGCTATCAGGTGCTCCCATCCTCTCTTGTGTGCACAAAGGCGTACCCGGAATCTTCATGGATTGCCATATGATGGTCGCCGAGCCAGAAAAGGTCAAGCCGTCGTTTGCAGTCCCCTCTTCCTCCTCTCATACCCTCATCAGTGGGTGAACGACATCGCCGACGCCGGCGGAGCACTGTATTGTTTTCACATTGAAGCCACCTGTCTGTCTATGCTCTTCCGACCCGAGATATCTTCTCGCTAAGATCCCGTTCTGTCTAGCTGACCCTCTCTCACTCATCAATAACATACACGACCGGAAGATGAAGGCCGGTGTTGCAATTTCTCCTGACACACCATCTACTGCCATTACCGATGAAATTGCTCAAGCTGCGGACATGCTACTAGTGATGACAGTGTACCCAGGTATGCTCTGCTATTCTGCGTCCCAAGATATTGCTCATCATCTTTCTCTGCAGGCCGAGGCGGACAGAAATTTTTGGAGCGGTGTGTTCCCAAAGTTGCTGACCTCCGTGCGCGTTTCCCCGACAAGGATATCGAAGTTGACGGCGGCGTTGGCCCGAAGACTATTGATGTTTGTGCAGATGCAGGTCGGTGGCTGTTCATCTGCCAATGTATATGAAGTTGACACGCCGATAGGAAGCAACGTTATTGTCGCCGGAACAGCAATCTTTGGAGCTCCAGATCCTGAGGGTGTGATCGCAGCCCTCAAGGCCAGCGTAAACACAGCGCAGGCCAAGATCGCAGCCTCGAGATCAGCCTAGCTCGGCCTGCTAGGCGAGTACTGGTTTGTTTACTTGATAAATAGGTCTAGATATGTAGTGATGGATACACAAAATCAAGACAGATAGTAAAGATAGTCTTAGGAGTCTCAAGTATCAGGCCTTTAAAGCTTTATGCTCCATGTATGTAACTGAGCTCTGCAAAGAAATAGTGCAATAGGGCACCTGTATCTTACCACTGTAGCCACTCCCCGTACATATTGGGTCTCTCCCCGCGAATGTAGGACTCAAATGTTCTTTTCAAGACTGTTGCCCAGTCAAAGTCCCGTTGGTCTTCCTCTGCTACATACTGGGGAGGAACGGTGCTTGGAGTTGCCTTTCTTACAGCAGCACGCGCAATCTGCTCACCCGCTACGAATCGCGAGCCAAGATCTGGCCAATTCCGCGTCGGATCGAATGGTTTCCACCTGGAATAAGACATGAGGAAAACTAGCACAGGTACAGGAGAAAGGCAATACCAGAAGTTGTGAAAATGGTACGAAAATGCACCTTTGAAGAAGCCATCAAAACCGAGTGCAGGTGGAGCGGCACTGTTGACTGCAGGAGTTTCGAAGAAATCGGCGAAACTGCCATAAGACTTGAGTAAGGAAGGTATGTGAAACCAAGACGATCCACTAACTCTGTAAAGTAAGGTTGTGGGGGACGCTCCCGTTGATAATACTCCGTGTTAAGCCAAGCAGAGTCGAAAAGCGCGTCGGGTAGTCGGAGAAGGAGTCCTTCGAGGTGGGCCTCCTTGAGATATCGTGAAACGGTCATCGGGTGGAAATCCAAATTGTTCTTCAATGCAGTCCTGAACAGGAAGGTGCCTAAGGCGGACCCCTTGTTCATTCGCAGAACTGCGGTATTGTATTTCTCTAGCCGAGACCAGCGGTACGCGAAAGCACCATGCCATCCCCACAGTTCCTCCCAGTCACGCAAAAGAATCGTGTCTGCGTCTAAGTATACACCTCCGAAGCGATGGCAAAGTAGAAAACGGGCCATGTCAGACAGTATCACAGATAGTCTATCATAGGAAGAGGAAGACTTCGAACCGGTGCGGTTCAAAATATCATCTGCATCCTTAGGGGGGCTAACGGACGCAGTCTGCGTATCATTGTTGCTCTCGAAGTGGTCCGAAATCTTTCCCCTCTGCGCAGGCACATTGATTACATGACCGCCTGAGTTGAAAAGGGTCTCGCTTAATCGCCATTCGTCCTTGAGCTCAGGAACGCCGTCAAGTTGTTCGGTCGTGTTCCAGAGCTTGAAATGGATGATATCATTGAAGCGGGGGTGGAGGAAAGGCGCTGCCCACGGGTTTGACTTGAGCTGGTCAAACATATCTCTAGTTGCAGATTCCTTCAAGGTCGATGCAGCAGGTCCTGGATTGAGCCAGAGCCAGAACTTGGGACGACACGCAGCAGTGTTTTCGGGATATTCACGGGTATGTAGACCAGTACTTTGGGTAAACAGGAAGGACAACAGTGCGAGATAGGGTTTGTCCGTGAATGGTCCCGTCCAGAACATATGGAAAAGACGAGGGTTTTCAGGATCGCACGAGGTCTCTAATACACTGTTCGAGCGATACTCGCGGGGAACAGGAAGAGCTATCGGTGGAATCTCCCATTCTGCGCCCCGTTTTTTTATCAAGCCGCTGTTGGGATCTGAGGGAGTGTGGGTGTTTAGGGCTGGAGGTAGGATGGCCGGAGGATCAGATGGTACAATGTTCGGGTCTTCTGGTCTTTCCACGTAGATATACCTCCAGCCATCCATGACTCCCCTCCTCAACCTCTTGCCATTATCGAGACCTGCACCAATGCGGAGCACCTCCAGACAGTCACGGACGTACTGGAGATGGAGTAAACACCTGCGCAAAGAGTCGACCAAGTGCAAAAAGAGCTCACCTTCCTCTCCGAAAAATCGCAGTGTTCCATCACAACATCGAGGTCTGCAATACTGCCAGGAACAGGGCGTGGGGGGTAGGCAACATCCGGGGGCTGGCTCTGAATATCTAGGTATATTCGTTTAGGACCAGTACCACGAGTGGTAGTAGCTATTGAACTCGGCGGCTTGAACCGAGAAGGGATAGATGTCTTGCGAGGAGGAAGAGCGGGATTTCCTGGTACTTCCGTCAAGCCTATCTGTTCAGGGACTGGGAGAGGGAAGTTAGAGAGATAAAGAGCTTTAGTGTTATCACATACTGCTCCGACGGCTCGGATAATGTCCACTGGCAATTTCCCACTGAGAGGCCGTCGTTAAAACTAATGTCCCCACGAACGACTGACCGACACGCACCTTCCAGATACGCTGTAGATCTTGCCGTTGGAACACGAGTGTTGGAGGGTCTCCCGTGAACGGCGCTGGCCACGCTTTGTCATGTGTTCCGAATCTCTTCGCTAAAGCAAAGGTGATAAAAACGAGGGCGAGAAAAGCGGAACAGAAGAGCAACACGCTTCGCTTCCTCCCAAAACGTGAAGCGCCAAATTGGTGTATGCGACGTGGATCGAGGATCCAAATACGAATAGCCCTGGGCTTGTTGGAGAGTCCTGGAATGAGGACAAGTATAGGAGTCAGCCAGCCCTGCGACCGTCCCAGCTTTTCTTGAGTAGTAGAGGAATTGTAGTGTGGTAGGCTGGTCTTGCCGTTCCAATTCATGTCATTAGATCCCTGTTGAACGGGGAGGTAGGCCAAAGAAGCCATGAACAACAGAGCGTCTGAAGAGACGGTGTGCAGACAGCCCTACAGTATACATGTCAAGATCCGTACCTGGCGCCGATCTCAACGAGCCCATCACGGAACTCCAGTTCTTGGGGAACTCAGAATCGTATCATTCCAGGGGAGTTTGAAAGTCCCGGGGAGTTTGAAAATTGAATTGTCCTGCTACAACCCATGCTCGGATTGCCTTGTGAATTTTTACTTAAGAACTAGGGTATCTCAAATGCCTATCCTGAGTTTCTGGGATTTTTTTAGCAGATGGAAAGAGATAGAGATTTTTTTTGGGAAGGCAGGCTGAGTGATTGGAAGAGAGTTTCGCCCGTACATTTTTTTTGGCTTGACCATACAACATGAGATTCAAGAGTTAAGGTATTAAAATACATCCGAATGTATCCACAAAATTTTTAAGGGCTGCGTTCCCTGAGAGTCGCAGGATGTACACTTGGTCTTTTTCAGCGTGACAAAAGCGTGACATTTCTACAAGAATGCCCACGCGAAAGCAGGTGTGACAGGCTCGTGACGAATTTTCAAACTCCCCGGGAGTTGCTTGAAATCGACGTTCCTTCTACTCATTTTATTCTGGAAAAAATATGAGAGGAAACTGAAACGATGCCTAACATGCCTCAAGACTTCCGGAGGAAGAATTTGCATTTGTGGCAGAGCTATTCAAAAGTCATTCAAAAATTTTCAAACTCCCCCGGAATGATAGTATACATTCATTTTAGCTCGGTAGTAAGGCCCGGCAAGTAAGGAAGAAAAAAAAAACTGTCTATGCGTAATCATTCGAACAACGAACTGGTATTACATTCAGCCGGGCCTTCAAGTTCAAGTTTTTCATACATGTCGCCCCGGCAATGAGCCCAAGGGCTGCAACTCGAGGTCCGCCGCGTCTGTGGGCACAGAGAGGATACGTAGAGTGTTGGTGTGGCCCAATCCACCCTTCCATCCTTGGACTGCGACGATGGTGGATCCAGGCGTGATAATACCCAGTGCGAGGGCATTGCGCAGTCCAAACCGGATACGGTTATCGACCTGGTGAGCCATCTCTAAGCACCTGAATCAACAGCATCAAATATGGCACGTACATCAGTCTGCCACTGGTGATCTTGGATACCCCTCGGCTCACTGTACCAGAATGGATAGCAGCCGCGGTGGAGGTGAATCTGGCGGGCTGTCTGCTCATTGCGAGTGACTGTAGGCGAGGGTTGATCCATCAAGTTGATGGTTACAATCAATAGTATGACCCTTACCAGTGATGATAGGCGCTTGCGGGCGGTATTTGGAGATGAGACGCGCTGTGTTGCCGCTGGTGGAGAGGACAAGGATAGCGCTGGCATCCTGCTCGGAGGCTGCGGCCACTGCGGCTATCGCAACTGTCTCAACAGTCTCGGTGGGACGAGGCTGAATCGACCTGAGCTCGTCAAACAAAGGTGGGTAGCAGACAGCATATTCGGCAAGGAGGCACGTCTCCGCCATCATAAGGACTGTGGACTTTATCAGCGAAGGGAAAGTACCATATTAAATGCACACGAACCGGACTGAATAGGGTACGATCCTTTGGCAGTCTCTCCGGATAACATAACGCAGTCTGCACCGTCCAGGACAGCATTAGCAACATCACTGACCTCGGCGCGGGTTGGTCGAGGGTTGTTCTGGCGTAAAGACGTTAGTCAAGATGATCAGTACTTAATAGTGGGTTTTCATTACGGTCATAGACTATGCAAAGGTTTATATCAGTACCACAACTTGTCTCCGGATCTGACGCTCACATACTTCGAGCATCTGAGTAGCGACGATGACCGGTTTTCCAGCAATGTTACACTTGGCAATCATCATCTTCTGAGCGAGGAAGACCTGGCTGGCAGGAATCTCGATCCCAAGGTCACCGCGAGCAACCATGACACCATCAGTCTCCTTGAGAATTTCATCAAAGCTAGCGACGCCCTGCTCGTTCTCGATCTTAACGATAATCTTGATGTTCGCGCCGTCAGGTCCAAGGACTGTACGGATATCCTTGACATCTTGAGCACTACGAATGAAGGAGGCAAAAATCATGTCGACGCCATTCTTTACACCAAATTGAAGATCCTTCTTGTCCTTCTCAGATAAAGCAGGGAGATCAACGGCCGTCTTGGGAAGGTTGACACCCTTGCGAGACGAGAGGACACCATTGTTCAAGGTACGAACGTGAACGTTCGTTCCGTCGATGGAAAGGACGAGGAGGGACAGAATTCCTGAGAAGGACGGGAATGAATAAGGAAGCGGCCGCAAGAAACGGGATAAATACCATCATCCACATAGATGAGCTTTCCAGGCGCAGTGACTTTGGGAAGGTTTTGCTATCAAGGCTTCTCGTTGATATGCATGCGAGAGCAAAAGGAAAAACACGCACGTAATCAACCCACATCACCCTGTCATCACAAATTTCGCTGTACTTTGGGTCGGTCGAAACGACAAATTCGTGTCCGGCGTTGACTTTGATCTGAAGAGCATGTTCACAAGGACTGAAATATGGAAACTCCCCGACGTACATCAATACCATCCCTCATCAGGCCGGTACGGATCTCAGGGCCTTTCTATGGCGGAGCATTAATCGGATGAAGTCAATGTGTTTGCAACGGAAAAAGCTGACAGTATCGAGAGCGATGGCAACAGGGCGACCATTAGGGTTCGCTGACCAACATGAGACAAAAAGCCGATATCAATCGAAAGAAAGAGGAGCTCACCGGCAACGGCTTTCCTCGTGTTGTCGATCACACTCTGGTGATAATCGTACGATCCATGGGAGAAGTTCATCCGAACTAGTTTACACGATAAGAAGCCCATTGCATAGTTTACAGTGTTTTAGAGATGTTGCTAACCGACATTGACACCAGCATGTCGCAGTTCAGCGATCTTTTCTGGGCTATTGGTTTTAGGACCTGAGAAAGTGCACGTCAAGGACAGGAAAAGACAGGAAAGACAGATGATAAACATACCGATGGTAGCGATGATGGAGGTCTGTGATGATAATAACAATATGTCAGGTTGGATGTGAGCTGGAACGTGTCGCTTACCTTGCGCAAAAACTTGGTCTTTTCATCGGGAACAGGAGCATCGAGGGTGCTCAGCAAGGACGCCCACTCGAGCGATGACCGGATACCTCCTGCGGGCAACATTTTTGGTTGATGATGGTGGTGGAGAGAGTTGCGGCACAAGTGCGGATCTAAGGAAAAGTATTTTTATACTCTTGAGAAATTGTTCGACACACGTTTCCTCTCGCTGACTGCGCTGATGATCGATTTCGGACGATAACAGAGCGAGTAATTCAATAAATAACGCGTCGCGTCTAATTATTATACAGGACATCGTCCAACGTTAACCTTTCCAGGTGGTTGAAACAACGGGCGCAGAAGTTGTCACTAGTAACCCTTGTATCTTAATAATATTACAACCAGTAACGTAAAATCCCAGAATACAAAGCACAGACAGTATACGACATTCACAGCAGATCGAAAACAATATGTACACGGGGATCCATAGGTGACACAAGAATACCTCAATTGTTCTTACATGACCCTCAACGTCCATGCCCCCTCGACAGTTACTGCGGCTGCCTGAGCGGCTGCCAGCCATCCAGTGTCAATGCTTCCTGGCGTCGTCCCCGGCGGAGGTGCTCCCAGGTCCATAGCTGTGAACACATTCTCGCATGTCACCGTCCGGCCGGAGTGGTACCCGACTCCATCTGTAGCTCGAATAAAAAGCAGAGGGAGACTCCGGCCCTGGATGTTTGGCGGTGGCGCACTTTCCTGGGGTTCGTTGCCAGGAGGCTGTTCTGCAGAGGAAGGCAGAGCGTCCTCCTCAAGCGCCTTGATCACCTCTGCGAGCGGAGGCATCTCGACGATCACAATCGTGTGAATCGGCCCAGAATGAATATATCGGGCACCAGGATGTCCCTGCACGTTTGGTGATGAAGGGCCAGGTTCCGATGACCCGCCGTCAGGCATTCCAGGCATGGGATTCACGAAAGGGCTTATACTTGTAAGAGGCCCAGGAGGGGAGGCCTGATACACCCTGTGTCGTAGAGGTCCAAGGTTGCCAAGATAGACGTCGAGCGGCAGCTGTGTTCGACTCTTGGGGTCCTCATAGAAGAAATTCGAGACAGTCAACTCAACCGTGTTGTTTGCCTCACGGTAGACGGGTGCCGTGAACAAGGTAGGGAACGGAGTGATGGCCATTTCTGGAATATTGCTGTTCTTCCCAAATGCGTCGAAAAAGGTATACTGGAATTTCGCTGGAACGATGAATCAGACAGCGCTGTGAAATTCTCGGAGCCAAAAGACGTACATATTCCAACGATCGTCCAGCACAGGTAGTCGTCCACTTCGTCCGAGATAACTCGCACACCGTCCTTTACCTCCTCTCGTACGCGGGGAGATTGGAAAAGTAGAGGATGTGTTCCAGCCTGTGTAGATACACCGGGTGCAGGAGGGGGAACCACACCGGGGGTGCCGGGTATGGGACCGGCTGCCGACAAATAATGTCGTGTCCCATCAGCGTTGACACGCTGTAACGCGATCTTCTGCATCTGACTGACGGGACCGCCTCCGTCGTCAGAGGAAACGCGGCCTTTATCAACTTTCCGAATCAACAAGGGTGATGTAGAGATGCCTGAATGGGTATCAGACAATACGATCTCTGAGCCATAGGTGACTGGCTGAGGCCCTCCTTGTGATGAACAAGTCAGCTTCTTCGCGAAGAGGAGGCTAGAATGGGGACGCACCAAGATTTGGGGCATCTGTAGACCGTCGGATAACGTTGACATTGAAGGCTGACCACGCAATGTTACTTGCGCATAGCTGAGCGTGATCAATAGTCATGTATTTTGTGCGGACGGTTTGGGAATTGATTCTATTAAAAAGAGATACGGGACCACCGGCCAAGATACAGGAAGCGATATTGCGCGTCTTTGCGGTCTTTTTGGAGGGTTTTGATATAATGGTGACTGGGGCTGAATCGAAAGAGGCCCAGACGCGACCAGGAGGACCTTCTGTGGGATCTGGGGAATGGGAGTTCGGAGCGGGTTCTGCTATATCGAGGGAAAGCAAGAAGCTCTTTGCTTTCGCAGTACCGGTGACGTGTAAAAACTTGAAACTGGCAGTCATATTGTTATCGAGAGGTGCACGCTGTTCAAAGGAACGATCGCCAGTCTCTGAAACGACGGCCATGGAAAGCTGCTGGCTACGCATGTGCCACACAGGGCCTTCGATATGGACGACGGGGGGCGGACAGAGAAAGCGTTTCTCACTGCCGTAGGATTTTTGAGCGACGGCAGCATGGAGACAGATGACAGTAGTCATAGGCATAACACGGGCAGGATCTTGTGATACATGTTCGCGTACGATACGCCTTATTTTGTTATGGGGATCGTCAGAGTCGACATCGTCGTGTTTTCGTTTTGAGGAGGAGGACTGGGGGGGTGGGGTTGGATGAGATTGAAAGTAGACGGGAAAGGTGGTTGAACATGTACCTGAGAGACCAAATGAACGCCGTTCTCATGTGGAGGTGAGGGCGGGGGAGGAGACCAGACTTGGAGAGAAGAAGTATCTGACTTCAACAAAGATTGTAAAGAGGGTGGTGAAGTTGGATGGTCAGAGGTGGGAGGAGAAGGGACGTTTATTGGATTCTAAAGGAAGTAGAGAGGAATGAATATGGGTGAGATAAGAAATGGAGAGAATTACTAATAAAGTTTGAAGCGGTGAAGGAGGTCTGGATTCGTGAACGAGCGGGTCCTCCATCGCAAGCAGCTGGTGGTTCAGGAAGAAGGACGAGGCGTCGGCCATCATCATACTTACAGACCCAACACAATCTCACATTCGTCACACCCTGTCACAGGTCACAGGTCCCCGGAGACTACCGGTGTCCGGGGTCTGATTTCATGACTAATTCGTACATATCCCAAATATCTCCCCTCGAACTTCTGCCAAAAAATAGGCCTTCAGCCGGAAAGTCCCCTTCTTTATTCTTTTTCTCCAATGATATTTCCCGGACGCTGAGGGAATCGTCGTCGTCGTTTTCGTCGTCTACCAGGACATGATAAGGCGAGAGAAGCGTGTCTGTGGTCAACTGATTATTTTAATTCTCTCATTACGGAACTCACCTCGTCTGATAGTAGTTCCTTCAACCGTCCTTTCTTCTTCTTCTCCCACTGTTTCTCCGATGGCCCCTTCTTCCTCGCCCCCTTCTTCCTCTGACCAGCTATCCTCGCTATCCTCTGCTCTCAACCATTTCCATTCCTCTTCCTTCCCTCCCAATGTTCCCGGAAAGAATCCTGACAGACTGAATGGATCTTCCCTTTCCACCCGTGGCGTAAGCGCACTACCAATCCGTCCATCACTCCGCGCCACCGCTAACGTCTTCCGCTGAGTATCTAGGTGCGACGTTGACCGAGGCGGCGGCTTTGGCTTCGACGGGTCCACCGCATTCAACGTCAACGATGGTAATGGGTGCGGTACTGACTTGCATCGTTGAAGCGACATGACCGAAATACGTCAACCGCCAGTCCTTATATATAACTCCAACGATCGTCAGTTCGGACTTCCGGTGCTCCCGTGATGTCGTGCAGTTCTCGAACATGGCTACCTCGGAATGCGCTTTCCATCGGACTATGCAGTACACGGCTAGCTAATACTCGTCTCTACAGCCTACCATACAACTAATCATTGCAACAATGCTTTATGCTCATGTAAGATAACGAAGGTCCTTAATTATTGATAAGAAACGAGTGGAATGTAATGTGGAGCTCCGGTGGCAAACCCGGAGCAGTCATGCACCAGAAAAGTCCATGCCATATGTAGAGAATTCGAAGAAGAGCCATACAAATAGAAAAGTTCCGTTCGTTAACTGAGATTGTCTCTGCTCTGACGCCGTCGATGGCCATTATCAGGGAAAGGCACTCCTCCGTCAGACCGGAAGGCCCCCGTGCCTCGCTTAGACAGTGAACCTGTGGGTTGCATATCTTGTCCTGAACCAACGTCGGCATCGTTTTGGTATCTTTGCCAATCCTCCACCTTCATCGTAGACAGCTTCTTCGACGATGTTCCAAGACTAGCTAGCTTGTCTGCGCTCAAAGAACGCGAATGACGACGATCCTTCTTGTCATTCTGCGTCGTCCGCCCCTGTCTCTCTCGTTGCCCATCCTTGCTCTTTTCGACCAACGCAGCCTTCTCCGCTTGTCGACGAGTCACGGCCTCTTTCTCCAGTGCCTTGGACCTCTCCCACCGCTGCTTAGCCGCCTCCAAGTCAGCGTGCTCCTTCTCAGCAGTGGTGAGCGGCGCCTGCAAATTCCGCATCTTTTCCCGATGCCTCTCGTTGAGTTCTTCAAATGTTTTGGTGATCGGGCGTCTGGGCGTCGGTGCCGCCACAGCCGTCGCCGTCGCCTTCTTGGGAGGGAGGATCGTTACGGGAATATTTCCTCCGGTGGAATTACTTCTCTCCTTGCGAGTCATCTTGGCGAGTGGGATGTCTTCCGAAGAATCTCCACCGTTTATTCCAAACGCGCTTTCGCGCCGCCTGCGTTGACTAAGAGCTTCCGCAACAGCAGGTGGCATTGGAATTCTTGGATTAGCGGGTGGTGGAGTAATTGAAGTCGTTGGGATAGGCGGTGACACGCCAGAGGGGGGTTGGAGAAGCTTTCTCTCTTGGACATACGCGTCCCAGTCCAAATCGCGTAATGGAGCGCTTGTGGGACGACTAATGGCTTCTCCGGTAGCGTAATTGGCTAACGTCGACATCTCCATTGATCGCACTCTGCTGCGAGGATCTACTTCTCGTGGTGGCCGCAAGTGAGGTGGCAACAGCACCGCATTCGCATCTACACTGAGCGTGCGTCGTGATGTCACAGAAGGTCTGCGAGAGGCAGACGCAGAGGAGGCATTAGGAGTCTCTGATCTCAAAGCATCAAGGGACTGACGAAGAGTTTGTATTTCGGTAACAAGCTCCTCCTTGCGTCTCATTTCTTCAGAATCCAACGCATGATTGATCTTGTCAGGACTATCCTGAGTAGCCATAAAAGTCTGTGGAACATCATCCTTAATACCTAGCCCAAGATCAAGGGCTGGTAAAGCTCCTGGAGTTTGCATTCCCCTGGCGGCCCGTTTCACGTCATCCTCTGGGGTAGGCGCAGCGAAGAAATCGGAAACCCCAGATACTTGACGAGAGCGTGCCCGCCCATTAATGGAAAAGTCCGGCGTGGAGGGTGAGGGAGAGCCATCGTGGTCCTTCATCAGCGGCATACCGGAGTAGTTACTCTCCTCGCGAGCATGCCTTCTACCATGCTCTTTCTCCCACTCCTCGCGGTCACGAACAAGACTTGTAAATCTTCCGGACGCCTGTCCCTCTGCTTCTTCATCATGTTTGCGTTGTTCGTTGGTGATTTCGTTAAGTTTCTGCTGGAGAATCCGAAGGATGCGGAGCTGGACGGCAGCACCCATGAGGGTAATGGCTCCTATTAGCCCCAGCTCGATCTGCATGGTCTGAGTGACGGGGAACTGAATGCCATTTTCAGTGAACTTGGGGAAGAGCGCCTTGAAGCCCAGGTTCCATATGTAAAACTAAGAGCAATTCAGAAGATGTCAGGATGGAAGCACATAGTGACTGAACCTCTTTCAAGCCGGCAGTAGTGTAGCAATCAACTCCCAGAATCAAAGCCGAAGAACCGACGATGGCCGTTGATAAGAGTAATATGATAGTGTATCTTCCCCGCAAGAAACGTTCAATCACTGTGGCTTGCAACATGAAGAGAAGACGGAGATAATACCTTTGGGATGGTGCACAGTACGAAACCTACCACAGCACAACCTGAACGTTCACCGTTGGTAAATGTTCGGATATCAACATAACGAATAGTCTTACCTATGTAGAGAATCCATCTGTATCCCACTGGCCTGATTAGACCGCCGTCACGGAAACATTCGATCCAAAGGGCTAAAGCGAACCCTACGGAAGGCATGACATGAAGCAACGGCTACCTCTTGAGAATGATAAGGTTCATACCTCCCCAAGCCCCGATGCAATAGCGAGTTGCTTTCCAGAAGAAGATGGAGATGGCTCCACCCACGATTCCGGAGATGGCTGAAGCGAGGACGAACATTCCACGAACAGTCTTGTTCGGAGGATTTACAGCGGGAAGGATTCCGAATCGCAATATGAGAACGAAGCAAACAAGCGAGAGCGTGTAGAATCCCATCAGAAAGAAAGACGTCCTTCATTGCGCTCGGGTGTTAGTGTGTCCCGAAGAGACAGAATGCCGACGTACCATCTGTTCTTGTGACCCAAGAAAGCGCTAGGTAAACCAGTCAAAATGAGAACTGCGCCGAGAACACCAAAAGCGGGGTCAACTTTAGTGTCAAGGACAATTGCCGAAGGAGTTTCGGAAGCAGATTCAGAAGATATACTGGATGGCGGGGACGACGTAGTCGGAGTAGGCGTGTAGGTAACGTTAAAAGTGGTCGGAACTACGGTTGTGAACTGCGAATTTTGCCCGTTGGTCCGGGTCGATGTGGTGACGACGACTGAACTTGTGGTTGCAGACAACGAGAGAGACTGGGAGGAAGACGTCGTAGGCGACGTGTCAGACTGCGCTAACACAGGAGCGAAAGACACCATTGACAACGCAGCGACTAGGCATAGCACCCGCATGGTGGGAGAAGAAAAAGAGGGACGAATAGCCAGTACGTATTGGGAGTTCAAAGTCAAGGTGTTACTGTAGTTGTATTTAGTCCGGCCCACGGAACCCGTGGACTATTGATATCAGTTTTTGATGATTTTGATGCACATCGCTCCAATGCACGCGGTCACCCTCACACGTCACAATCTGTTTTCTTAACAACCACCCAGTGCAGGAAGAGGAATCATTAATAAGATTTA
>RZIO01000002.1:2020739-2068736 GCA_004338095.1 Gloeostereum incarnatum
TTAGACGAGTCTGTTGTGTTCTGATCTTTTGGGTAGCCCTTACTAGCTACGACGCATACTTATGTATTACAATTTTCTGTATCAGGCCGGTACGGCTAGTCGCGTTTCTGAGCAGTATATGTAGGAATGTGAAATCACTTTGAACAGTTGCATTTGCCACTCGAGAACTTGTCGCCTTACATGCATTATACTAAGCACGTGATCATTAATTCCGACTCGTCTCAAATCACTGTCAGAAAGTTGAAATCACCACGTCTGTTTTTCTACCGAAGGGACGTTATAGCTTGCGATTCACTATGCCGCCTATGGCTTTCAAGGGCCTTGTGACGAAGGCAGGATTCATGAACAAAACGGTGACTGTAACCGTGTCGCGGTTTATGACCCATAGAATTACCAAGAAGGTGCGTACGGTAGGCCTGTATTCGTCGTGCTTTCTGCTTACGGGTATTCAGCGCATCGAACGGAGCAAAAAGTACCTCATTCATGACGAGAAGAACGGTATCTTTTTCTAGTAACCGCGCTATCCATGTATCTTGTTCTCACTATAATGTCTACCGCAGAACTACGAAAAGACGACATTGTGGTCATTCGGAATTGTCCGCCAATATCCGCCCGAAAGAGGTTCACTTTGGAGAAACTCATTCGTAGCCCAGAAGCTGAACGGCAAGTGGCCCATGAGATGAAGGCGAAGGAACTAGCAGAGGCTGCACGACTACAAGCAGAAAGTTCGTCGTCAGAACTGAGAGCCTCAGCTGTTTGAGAAGTTCGACGAAATTCTGATAGAGAGAACTACGCGGATACAGAGGTGGTCGATAATGAAGATGGTTCGATTTCCTGCTGCATGGATGTTTGGAGGGCCACGATCTAAATCATCTTGTATTAACAAGAGCTGCGGAGAAGAGAAAACGGATATGTAGCAGCAACATACTTCGCCCTTTTTCTTCTCTGATTTTATCTCGATCTCTTTCAACTGGGCTTCTACCCTCACACTTGTGGATCTGTTAGTGATCTTTGCAGTACGAGGAGGGAGCGATAGACATACATTTCTCCTCGAATGAATCCCAACCGTGTGTCTACATTACTTCTAGCCTCTGTCTGGTCCTGCTTTACAAGCACAGGGCCTATTTGCTTGAAGACTACGTTTTCTACCGTCAGCTTGTCGAATTCCTGAAGGAAAGGTAGGAGATCGCTCTCAAGTTTCACGACATGTTCAAAGCATTCGACTCAAACCTTTTTCACCAACTCATTCTCGGACAATTGAGCGTCCAGTTTCTGTCGGGCCTCAATGGCGCTGGAAAGATCTAACTGGATTTTCTGAAATTCCTTCGTTGCCGTTTGCAGATTTGCCTGAGTGGCGGACATGACGGTATTTGATAGAAGACAAGAGGCGACGGATTCTATCTCTAATCTTATCGCCATCGGAGTCCCGTATGGCAGAACCAATAACCAGTCCCCCACGGCTATAAAGGCATTTCACAGAGCAATCCCAAGTCTGTGAGTAGATCAAACATGTCTTCCCCTGTTCTCCTCAACTGGTCCAAGGTTGACAACCCAGAGCTCGTATTGTCACGCTTTCCTAGCCGTCGGTCGGTCGTCTATGGCACCAAAGGAGTCGTGTCTAGCTCTCAACCTCTGGCTACAGAGGCAGGTCTAGAGATTCTTCGTAAAGGGGGGAATGCAGGTGAGATCTCCTTGTTGGCATGCAACACGACGAGCCTCTTTCAAAATAACTCACACCTCACATCTTTCAGCTGATGCTGCAGTTGCAACCTCCGCTGCCCTCAATGTGACCGAGCCTAGCTGCTGTGGGATTGGAGGAGATGCATTCTGTCTATTCTTCGATGCGAAATCTAAGGAAGTCAAAGCTCTGAATGGTTCTGGACGTTCCCCCCAGAAGTTGACAATTCAACATGTCCGAGACCGAGGAGTAACGGGAAGGAGTATTCCTGCCTCTGACCTGAACTCTGTTACTGTCCCAGGTGCACTATGATCGTATTTTTCTTCAACTCTTCCATTGACTATCGCCGCGTACTCAGGCGCTGCCGCTGCATGGGTGGACACCGTCGAACAATTTGGGAGCGCAAAACTCACCATCGCCGAAATCCTGGAACCTGCCATCAGGTTGGCCGAAGAAGGGTGAGCATTCCAACAGCAACTTCACCTTAATAAATGCTCAGTTTTATGTTTACAGAGTCCCTGTTTCCGAAATCCATAGTCATGGGGTTAGTGTTGTTGCCCTTGCTTTGTCCTTGACTGATTGTGGCGTCTACAGTGGCAGCGCTCTGAGGTGCGAGATATCGTGGGAGTTCATCCACATTACATTCAAAGTTCTTTCAATCTAGGAACTGATCAAGAATGCTTCTCCCAACGGAGACGAGATGCTTCTGCACGGGAAGGCGCCGCTTCCAGGCCAGGTCATCCAACTTCCGACTCTAGCTCAGACTTTGAGGGAGGTTGCCACGAAAGGGAAGGATGGATTTTACAAGGGACGTGTCGCCGAAGCAATCGTGGAACTGATCAAGAGCAAAGGTGGACTCATGGAGCTGGATGACCTTGCAAAACACGAGAGTTCGTTTGTCACTCCCATCAAGTATACTTATGCCAATGAAGTCACCCTCTACGAGGTTCGCTTTTCAGGGTTTCTTTATTTATATGTGATCTAAGGACTTGCGACAGTGCCCGCCAAACGGTCAAGGTCTGTCTGTGGCATTCGCTGTTATTCATGTTCACCTCTCTCAACAGACTCCGTTCAGGAATAACGGCACTCCTTGCTTTAGGAATACTGGAAAGCATGCAGGAGCAAGGGATTATCAAGCCTCTGTTGGAAATGGATCATAATTCCCCAGAGTATCTACATGCGCTCGTCGAGGCCCTTCGGTAAGTCAACTCCTGATGTGCTAGTATAAAAGGAAACATTACCTCTCTATACCTATCTCAAGGCTGGCCTTCGCAGGTGCGTTTCCCTTGCCCCTGCTCTAGTGCGGCTGTTTAGTTTCTCCCGAACAGACAGTCAGTGGTATGTCACTGACCCTGACGTAAAACATGTCCCCGTTGAAGAGCTCTTAAGCAAGGTGGGTACAGATGTTCTTGTGATCTGTTGACCGCTAGCTAATCTGTATATACAGAACTACCTTGCTCAAAGAGCCAAACTAGTGAACCCTCAGAAGACCAATCCGGAAGTCGTCCATGTTTGTTTGATATTTCTATAGCCCGCATTTGTTCTCAATCTCTTTCCGTCAGGGAAACCCCGTCAATTCTACGGACACTGTGTATTTCTCAGGTGTGGCATGCTGCGTGGATGGTAGAATGATGCCCTTCAAACCATTGCTATTTCTCAGTGACAGATCAATGGGGCAACGCTTGTAGCTTTATCCAGAGCAACTATGCTGGTATGTACATCTTCGGCACTTTGACGTCCTTTCTTAACTATTCTTGTAGGGTTCGGTACAGGGGGTAGGTACAGAGTCTCTGCAGTAGTATCATCATTGACCTCCTGCCAAGCTGTTCCTAAGGGCTGTGGCTTCACTCTCCAGAACCGAGGCAGCGGCTTTGTCTTGGAGGAAACACATCCAAATACATTGAAAGTTAGTCGTTTTATGTCCCTGACTCCTCACTGACTCTAAACAAAGTTCTCAAGGGAGGGAAACGGCCATACCACACAATCATTCCTTGTCTCGCTACCCGCAATGGTGATCTCTTCCTAAGTTACGGCGTCATGGGGGGCTTCATGCAGGTGATCGCTATTCGTTCAGAATGGATAACTTCATGATGATGCTGATGCTATGCATTAGCCTCAAGGACATGTTCAAGTCCTGCTCAACATACTAAGGGGATATACAGCGCAAGCAGCCCTAGATGCTCCTCGCTTCTGCATTTCCGCCGGTAGTCCAGACACACAGAGCGGGGACACAGGAACCGCTGGTGATATCAACAGTGAGGTGTATTTCGAAGAGGGTGTTCCGAAGGAAACTGTTCAGAGGCTTCGAGGTGAGTTTGAATCGTCCATAGTCCTCGCTTCTATACCTGGTCATCCTCTACAGACATGGGCCACGATGCGCGTAATGCTTCTGGACTCACGCGCAGCATGATGGGTCGTGGTCAAGTTATTCAGAAGCTTGCTGATCCGTCTGGGCGGTTGATTTGGGCTGCAGGCTCTGACCCCAGAGCGGATGGACATGCAAGTGCGCAGATATAAGCATGTTGGTATTTGATGAATAATGTATGACCACTGTTCGAGTTCTTTTTCGGATCGAGAAGGTATCAACTTACCCGTTCCATACCACCAGCATGAAAATGCAGACTACTCAGAAATGCTTGCTACGGCGATGGACTGGGCTGCGGGCCTTCAGCATTGTGTATAGGCAGAGTCTAGTGGTCATCAGGCGTTGATGTGTGAAATGTTGCGTGTCGAGGACAGCAACAGTTGTGAAAAGAGAGTCGGCGGTTTTCCTGTCGTAACTTCAGAACCAGCTAGCGGGTTAGGGTGCTGTGGACAACAGAATTAATTTCCCCCCACGGTGAATATTTTCTTAGTCCTGGGGGATGAAATCGCAAGAGCTCGTCGCCAAATCGTCGCTGTCGTCAACGGCGACAACGCCTGATTCAGACAACGGTATTACGCGAACACTTCTGCCCCCAGCGTATGTGTTCTCTGGAGGGTAGTTTACAAATGTAAATTATCTAGTCTGGTAAGCTGGGGTTCACAGTATCGTGGCATCCAGCATAATACAACCTAACCTAACCGGTTCTCATCAGGAATGCTCATCCAGGCTGCGTCTGGCAGTACCCGTTCAACCCAGACGTGCAAAAATATTCCCAAATACCAGACGGCGTCAACTGTATTGATTCCAGTTCAACCCTAGTGCTACATCGTACATGAATTACATCCTGCGTTGCCGTTCGGTGCCCACTACAAGTGTTTAGTCAGATCCTATAGTGCGGCTGAGGCGATCGCTTACCAGCTTGCTGCCGACGATATTCCCGAAGTTCCCTCGTAGTGTCAGGACCATGGATCTGCCCCCAACCAGCTAGGGGGACAACAATTGCTGTGGTATTATCCTCCCCTCCGAGCTCCTCTACGTATTTCAAAATACGTTCCGCTCCTGCTTTTGGATCAGGGACGTCTCGTACCAGATCAACAATTTCTCCATCGGAAACAGTGGAGGAGACGCCATCGGAAACCAGTACCATAAAAGCCCACTCAGTGCCTATCAATAGTCGATATTAGTGGAAAAACAGTGGTTGGGAAAAAATACTCGATTACCATTCAGCAACTTTGCTTTGATTTCAGGCTCTGGGGTTACTCCAAACTTTTTGAACTGAAGGTCTCCAAGCCTACTTGCACAATGTAGTGAACAGAATCCAAGTGTCACGGAAAAGCCTACCCTCTTGTGCATTCTAGTGCGCCCATCCATCTGTTGGTATAATTGTTGAACCACAGGTCACGAAATTAAGAGCAAACGCACCTCGATTCGCCGTAAGAATCTGCAATCAATGAAGAAACCATCATCCGCCTAAGTCGTTTAGACTCTACTCTAGAATCCGCATGATGATTCTCCGTCATGGGCCAAACTTTTCCACCATTGGTCGAACAAAGCAATACTCGTGTGTCTCTGGAGGGAGATAAAAACGAAGTAACGGAGTGCATATGGTCTAAAGACTGACCCACAGTGACCGACAGTCAAGGCCAGCTTCTGAGCCGAGAAAAAAGGTGAAGAGGGAGAATCCAGAGAATGAAGGATGGCGACCGACGCGGTCGCGCCGCACTTTTGAGCAGCAGGCTCCGAGGAAAGGTTTCTATCCACCTACATCAACGTTAGGAAGTGAATCAGCCGCCACCTTTAAAGGCAACGCACCTCAAAGAAAGCCTGCGTCAAGCGTGCTTCGAGATCGTAGCTCTGTGGTGCGTCTGGGTCATGAATCCAAGGAGACAAGGCGCCTCCTCTGAAGCGTTTAAAGTAGCCTCCCAACTCCTTGATCCAGGCATAAAGTTCAGGGATGTGGGACTTGTCGACGGCCTCCAATAGGCCATGAAACTCTTGCCGAAGATATTGAGAAACAGTGGAGCCTCCATGGCTATGGTACACGCGTGAGGAGTATGATGAAGTCATGATGGGTGGACACTCACCCGTCGTATATTCCAACGAAAAATGCTTGGCGTCGAAAGATGTCGGCAACGCTATTAGGGTCCCAGTCTACACCATGAAACTTCTTCACGCTAGTTCTTAGTTCCTCAGGATCCAAAGAGAGTGTTGCAAAGGCATAGAAGTCTTCCTGTTGACTGCCGTTGCGCTTGTCATCTTACTAGCTGATGCGATTGTGTAAAAGAAATGCGTACTTGCGACTCCCTCGTGCCGAGGCAACGCCTATGAGCTTTGGTGAAGTCAATGGGATTCTTACTACGCCACCTGCAACAAAAAGAGAGAGGCCAGGATGAATGTGCGAGTGTATATAAGGAAAGGTAGAGAGTGGTCTACCTTGAGCTGCATAACGGACGTTATCGTGGTACTTTCGCGTCAGTCTAGGCCTGAATGAAAGGATATTTTTTGGCTTGGCTGACAGAAGTACAAATGTCATGTCTATAGGCTCACTATCATAGCCATAGATGATAACGGAAGCGAGAAGAGAGAAGAAAGCTAGAGGCGTTGACTCGACTTCGACCGTGTTTCACAAACGGTCGCAACCGGCATCGCTCCACCATCGACACAGTATTTCTCTTCTGCATCATGATGAACTCTCTTCCTTCGGGTCTTCAACATTGTCAACAAGCGCCTTATTTAAATAACTACTGGACTGATGTTGCTATTTATGTACATGGCATCGCGGATTCTCAGCGCTGCTAGCTTCAATATGGATGTTTAAGTTTGGGCGACTTAAATCCGCCTGAATCGTGGCTGGGGCTCCCAGTCCTGAGTCCTATCCTGTTGCTGGGAAATTCCGGGGCTGGACTTCCATTCATTGCTGTCGACCCCACGGAGCTAGAATTGATAACACCACCTTGCCTCCCCAAGCTTCGAGCCTTCGAGGAAATTATCTTATAGACCCCTGCATCCGGCAGTTCTTTGCAATGCTAACGTTGTATGTCTACATGTCATACACAGGGATCGTGCATCTGCCTTTCACCATGGCATACCAGGGTGTAAGGACCTATTGATAGGCCACTGGTTCGCCCACCTCTGATAATAGATATTGAACAGAGTTCCGTCAGTTACAGGCACTTCTTTAACGCCACATTGACTTGGAAGTAGCATGCTCATCAATTCTCAGGATGATGGAATACAGGAAGCAAGGCATCTAATCTTCGTTATCCTCCACCTTCAATATGTTCATCCTGGATCGTGAACCTCAACCTCCCAAGTTTGGGTTTGGAACACGACTCGGTATCGTTTTTATCGTGGAATCGGCGTGTCTCTCTGTTGCTGCAGTGACGTTTCTACTACTGTACATTGCTGTGAGTCGTGGTGATTCTCATATCCGACTACAGTATTCTTATGGCAGAACTTTCCGTGTAGTATTCTACCATTGCAATCAAGCGTGGAGCTTCAAGGACCTGGACGAGTTCAACGCACTTTCATTACTACTTCATCAACCTTTTGATCTCAGACCTCATTCAAGCCATTGGTAACGTTCACGGTTCCACATTTTCTTCGTTCAGAATCTAAATTCCCAATTTGTCCACTTAGGGGGTGTTATCAATGTTCGATGGGTAATTGACGCGGTGAGTCGGCCGGACGCTTCTTACTTCAAAGCCAACTAGCTTTCTAGAAAGTTACCGAGGGAACATTGTGTACTGTTCAAGGCCGGTGAACTCAAAGAGGCAAACATCCGGTGCTAACCTATGTCTGTTCCAGGGATCTGCAAGTAGATGGGAGATGTTGGTGTTGCTCTGACGTGCGTACTGACGTCTTTCCGTTCAAATTCCTTTGCTACATCAGACGGGCCCCCTTGCTTTCAGGTCTATGGTAAGCAGCTGATGTCCAGCAATGGCTAAGTCAATACAACTCATTACTCAGGCAATTGCTCTGCACACTTTCTTTGTGCTCGTATTTCGATGCCAGCCTCCACCGAAGACGGCTGTTATTGTCGTTGCGGCCATCTGGATTTTTATCTCTTTGATCATTGGCATCAGCATGGCCGTACACGCGGGTGAAGACTACTATGGAGATACCCAATACTGTAGCCCCATCACTTAACATTGTCCTGAAGATCTAACCATAACAACTGCGATGTAAGGGTGCTGGATCACAGAAGATTATGCCTCAGAGCGTATCGGTTTGGAGTATTTGTGGCTCTGGATAGCTGCATTTGTCAATCTTGTCTGTTATGTGATAATTGCTTTGGTCATTAAAGGTTAGACATTGTTTTATATTACCTCTGGAACTTTGAAATAGCCAACTACTCCTTAGGTGTCGTTTCAGTCGACGGCTGCAAGATACATTTCAAGAAAAAAAAGTGAGCCTGGAGTTAGCAGTATCATCTCGAGCACTACTCCAGGAGAATACCCCAAGTTCAATGTAATTGCCATGCAGATGCATTTGTAGGGATTTTTTTTTGCTCCGTTGGGTTTTGTAGTATTAAAAGAGCTTTCAGCTACCCTGCTGTCTATCTGGCGACGGTATTCCCAATCGCGGTGACGCGATGGATGTCTTTCTCGAGAAAGAATGTCCCTTTCGAAGCAACAGCATTTGCTGCCATATGCTTCTCGTCCTCTGGTCTCCTCAATGTCTCGTTGTTTGCTCTTACCCGGCCCAAGCTGCTTCCACAACGTGACCAGCTCGGAGGCGGAGCACTGAACAATGATGACATTGACATACGCCTTTCACCAATGGAGTCAATGCACCATATTCGTCGTATCCAGGCCGGCGACCGCGAGTAGCTCTCGGGGGATGAGTCTGGCACTGAAAACAAGAAGGTGCCGTCACTTGTTCGCTCCTCCAGCAATTTCAAGGCCTCCTCCATTCCCTTGTGTAGAGCGCGCGACCGGTATCGAAAACAACTTGATGTCGATGCCAAACTGTACGGGAATAAGGGTTCAGTAGAGTTATGCTACAATTACGATCGTTGTATAATTTGTGTGGGCTAATAGCCGATGAGGCGTCCCTTGGTGTCGGTATGCTTATGTAAACAAGAACTGACTTTGCTGAACTTCACCTATATGCTACTCGCAAGCATATTATAATGGATTTCACTGAGCTATACAAGCAGACTGCGTCACTGGTGGCATTCAGCCCTGGCGCGCACTTTATCCTTACCGCCGTTCAAGATAGGCTTATTGTTCGTCGCGCAGACTCATTCCAGATAACTAGGTCTTGGCTGCTCGACGCGTCTCTTTCTCCTACACATTCCGTACTTGCTTCGTCCGTCTCAGCGTCGAAAGGAAAGACGACCGCCCCGTCTTCCCATGTTATCGATCACTGGATCACGCACGCGGCTTGGTCTTGCGACTCGGAGTTTGTCTTCGCCGCCTGCTCAAAGAGAGGTATCATTCACGTTTTCAAACTGCAAGATGAAGAATGGACAACACGCATTGATGCCGGTGCTGAAGGTAGAATACCACCATGGAGCTTCTAAGTGTACCTCTTTACGCTTTCGCAGGGCTAGTGAAGGCTGAATGGGCGCCCGATGGCCGAACTATTCTCTGTTTCTCTGAATGGGGCGTGCGTAAACATTCAAACTTGACCATCACCATTCGTCTTATTCCAGACTTACATGACAGCTCCGGATAACGATGTGGTCACTTGTGACCGGAACAGCGACATATATTCAATATCCTGTTCACCCCGACAGAGGTTCAAATTTCATGTTTCCTATGCCTACAACAACCTTTTGAGATATCTTGAGGGCAGGCTACGCTTTTCGTGCTGACGGAAAATACTTCGTACTAGCAGAGCGTCACAAATCCAAGGATACACTAGGGTTGTACGATGCCTCCGAATCGTACAAACTCGTTCGCGTGAGCTGCTTTATTTCCGGATACTGGTGTTGTCCATCTGAGCGGGGTTTTTTTTTAGCACTTCCCTCTTCCTACCTCATCACTTTCATCTCTGGCCCTTTCGCCGACAGGGAACTATCTTGCGATATGGGAAGGTGCGCTAGAGGTCAGATCCTGTCTTGTTCATAGAGCCGAACTATCACTTATTTTGCTGTCCAGTACAAGCTAGTAATTCTCAACTTAGCTGGGGATGTGCTTGCTACTTTCTCTCCTGAACGTGATCCTGGATTCGGCATTCGCCATGTCGCCTGGCATCCAAGTGGAAATTTTTTAGCGGTGTGTGGGTGGGATGATCGAGTTTGTTTTCTCGATTTGTGCGCCGTTCATAATATGCTCAATGGTCTACGAGCAGATACACATCCTAGACAACCTCAGCTGGTCTCCGGTTGCAACCTTAGAGTTGTCAAGTCGCGTACCGGTGGGAGTGGTGCGTTGATTGGACGTTAATGATGGCACATGTCACTTAATTATGGCTGGGTAGACCCTCTGGAGGGAACCAGTCAAATGGATTGAGGCAACGGAAGGCAGGGGCTTCCTTTCATGTTTGTCATAGATCTTTCGGAATGTTCACAGCGCTGACTTGAAAATGCGAGATAGATGAACGACTGGAGGGCCCACAAGTTCTAACTCTAACTCGATCCGATCCTTCTCGTCCAAATCCTAAGAGCGGCGTTTTGCAGCTCGAATGGAATAAGACCGGTAACCTGCTGTTAGCTCGGTTCGGTGAGCTCGTGTTCTACGATTGAGACATCGTCTCACAATTTGCTCCAGAGAGCATACCGACAGCAGTCCATATCTTTGCATTCCCTTCTCCCGACGAGCAGTGGGCACCCAGACTCCGGAGTGTCCTCAATCATACTCGTCCAGTATTGCACGCTCGGTGGAACCCTGTGAGAAGGGGAAGTTTGGCGGTGTGTTGCGGTAATAGCAGTATCCATACATGGAGCGATGAATGGGTCAACGATGACGGCATTGAAGAAGAGATGGCCGAGTGTGTCGGTGTCCCAACCAGTGAGTCTATATATCGATGATCCCTGAGATCTAGGGCTCAAAGCATTATCCGAGAACAATTCGAGACGAAGGACCTTCGATGGTCTCCGGACGGTAAAGGTCTTGTATTACTGGATAAGGACCTGTTTTGTTGCGCATTCGAGGTGGAAGAGGATACATGAGACTTATGTCTAAGATTATACATAGATGAAATGAAATGATGACTCTGTACGCGTTTACTTTCGGCATGTACGCGTCACGCACTCGTGAATCGGCGGGACCAGCCGACATTCTTAGTCATCGATTCCCTTAACCCTCTACGTTCACCGTCGTCCTCGTTCATGCTTTATCGTTCTTTTAGGGCTGCAGCCCTTGCAAGCCGGCGACGTTTTCCTCTCAACGTCGTCCGTGCTTATGGAACGCCAGTACAGCGGCCAAATTCTGGTCAGAAGCAACATCCGCCCAAATCCGACTCGCGCTCTCCTACACAGAAGGATAATGGAAAGGCACAGAAAAACGACGAAAACATCTCCCAGCATGCCGATCCTGCCTCCAGCGAGAAGAAGGCCCAATTGGATTCGAAACCTCATCCAAAGGACAAGCTAAATAATCCTTCTCAACAGGAGAGCCAGAAGCCGGATCTTCCTAAAGCTTTGGAAGGATTCTTCCGGCAGTATCAGCAGCAGATAAAACAGGACGATACCGACTCTTCTAAGAAAACAGAAGATGACTCTAATGACAACGACAAGAACACCAATTCGAATAAGCCTCCACCAAGCGGCGGCAACAATAACAACAACGGGTTTAATACTGCGCTAAACTACATCGTTGGTTTCATTATCCTCCAATTCATCATATCCAACTCGTCCGTCGCCTCGTCCCGGGAGATTACATGGCAGGAGTTCCGCACTGCCTTCCTTGAGAAGGGACTCGTGGAGAAACTCGTCGTTGTAAACGGGACCAAGGTCCGCGTCAAACTGCACTCTAACGCTGCTGCATACCCTATGAACTTCAGTGGGGACTGCTACTTCTCTATTGGAAGTGTCGATGCCTTCGAGCGCAAGCTTGACGAGGCTCAGAATGAGCTAGGCATTCCTAGCCATGAACGCATCCCTGTCGCTTATCACGACGAAGTCTCCACCCTTCGCATAGTTGCGGAGTTTGCGCCAACTATTCTTATGATCGGTTTCTTTTACTGGTTGTCCAGACGAGGCTCTTCTGGAGCTGGTGGTGGTATCTTCAGCATGGGCAAGAGTCGGGCGAAGATGTTCGACAAGAATACTCAGGTGAACACCCGGTTCAAGGATGTGGCAGGAATGGATGAAGCGAAGGAGGAGATTGTAGAATTCGTTCAATTCTTGAAGGAGCCCGCTAAGTACGAGAAGTTGGGCGCCAAAATTCCTCGTGGCGCCATTCTCTCTGGTCCTCCGGGTACAGGCAAAACTCTTCTCGCTAAAGCAACTGCTGGAGAAGCATCGGTACCCTTCCTCTCCGTTTCTGGCTCCGAATTTCTAGAGATGTTTGTCGGTGTGGGTGCTTCTCGTGTCCGAGACCTCTTCGCTTCAGCGAGGAAGCATGCTCCTTGCATCATTTTCATCGACGAGATCGACGCCATTGGAAAATCTCGAGCGAAGTCGGGCAGAATGGGAGGCAATGACGAGCGGGAGTCTACTCTCAATCAACTCCTGGTAGAGATGGATGGTTTTGGATCTCATGAGCATGTTGTTGTGCTCGCGGGTACAAACCGGCCAGACGTTCTTGACCCTGCTTTGATGCGCCCAGGACGATTCGACCGACACATCGCCATTGATCGCCCTGACGTTTCAGGGCGTAAGGGCATCTACCTCGTTCATCTGAAGCCCCTCAGGCTCCACGAGGCATTGAACGATCTCAGTGCCCTAGCTCAGAAACTTGCAGTACTCACACCCGGCTTCTCTGGTGCTGACATTGCCAACGTCTGCAATGAAGCGGCGCTGCGAGCTGCGCGCAGGTTGTCCGAGTTCGTGGAATCCGTTGATTTTGATACGGCCATCGAACGAGTAATCGTCGGCTTGGAGAAAAAGAGCCGCGTTCTGAGCCCAGAGGAGAAGAAGACGGTAGCATATCATGAGGCGGGTCACGCTGTCGCTGGTTGGTTCTTGCAGCACGCGGACCCAATACTGAAGGTTAGCATAATCCCTCGAGGAAGAGGTGCTCTAGGTTATGCTCAGGTTAGCCCCCCGCTTTATGTTTGTCATGACTGCTCATCCTTTCCCAGTATCTTCCTCCAGATCGTTATCTTCTTTCTACTCCACAGATGGCAGACAGGATCTGCATGACGCTCGGTGGCCGTGTTTCAGAAGAAATATTCTTTGGTCTAGAGAATATCACCACCGGAGCTCAGGATGATCTCCAAAAGATCACGCGAATGGCCTTTGAGGCCTGCGCTAACTACGGCATGAACGATGTCATCGGGCCAGTTAGTTATGGCGGAGAAGGTGAGGCGAAGTCGGGTTGGACCAAGCCGTTCAGCGAAAGGACAGCCGAAATGCTTGACTTGGAAGTACGCAAGATGATTATGTAAGTCAATATCGTCTCATCCTCTAGCCTTTCCTGAACTCTCTTTTAGTTCTATGTATGACCGAACAAGACAGCTCTTGTCCGAGCATAGAGATGATGTGGAGAAGGTTGCGAAGCTGTTATTGGACAAGGAGGTTCTGACACGGTGAGTCGTTCAGTTTTCCTCCCTCTCATAAACTCACAATGGGCCTCAGAGAGGACATGATCAAGTTGCTCGGCAAGCGCCCATTCGCAGGGAAGGGCGACGACATGGACAAGTGGCTCGATGAGCACAGCGGTGAACGGAGTACAGCCCCGCCTATTGGAGACCCATCTCCTGCCGTCGATGAGCCTGAGCCGGTCGCGGTCGCGGTCTCAGCTGAGCGGTCATAGGCATGTTTTCATCTTAGTCCATACTTACTACTCGAATATATAATGTATACGTTACCCCCTCATGTGCATTCATGTGCCCAACGTTTCAGGATTCAAAAATGATTGCCTAAATGGAAAATCCATAAATTCATTCCTGCATAGTTCCTACAGCGAGTATCGGAATCCGCTCCACTGATCTCCTTTAGCAACTCGAGCTGCTTCTACACTCTCATAGTGACCATTTAATTCATCCGCACTCTGGTTGTCAATACCATCGACAACTTCGTCACGAAGACCTTGCTCTCGAAGTGCGTTCTCTTTCTTGAGGGTGACGCGGTATATGATAGAGCAAATCAATCCGATGGCGATGTAAGCAAGGACTATTCCATGGCCCATAGGATACCAGGGCTTGTCATTGGCGCGATACTGTAAGGTGGCGCTGAAATGAAGCGACAGAAAGCAAGCAATACAGAAAACTTACAACATTAGATGTCACTGCTCCGTTTAAGTTTCCGAAACCAATCGACATCCCAAGGACTATGCCCCGTTTATATGCCCCTTCAACGTTCCCTGCAACCCATGCACTTCAGAGAATTGGTTAGGTGTCCTTGATATGCAGTGGTATATGAACATACACAGAGTTGGCTAATAGAGCGAGTACAACAGTGGTCAGTGATAGGTCAGAGTGATCTTGACAGGAAGATACAGAACATACGGATCGTAGGATAGATAGCGCTGTGGAATATTGTTAGAATTCTGATTGTTCAATGACCAGCAGTGAATAGCTTACGCAGCAGCCAGGTACACTGCAACATATGATAGGGCGGGCACCCTTGAAGCGATCAAAATAATGTATCCAACAAGACCTGCGAACTTGTCAGAATTCGCATGGTATGAGAGACATTACTATATTACCGAGGCTAAAAAGTGACCTTCACGAGATGGTAAGAAGAAGTTGACATGCAAAAGTGAGCTAAGCGTACATGTTGATATAACCACGAGACCCAAGCCTGTCTCCCAACATCCCAACGACCAGAGTCATAAAACACCCGAAAAGGTAGACGGGGACGGACAGAAGGTTAGCAGCAGTAGAGCTGTATCCTAGCCCAGAAATAATTGCCGGGGTGAACAGAGAGAACGCAAAGAGAGGACCATCACTAGATGCAAGGTCAACGATGAAATTGAACCTTAGGCAACGAGGACAGATTACAATCCAGCATATATTCCCACTAACGTCAATGAGATGAGATTTCGTTTGTACGGGTCAATGGAAAACATACTTGCTAGCCAAGTTTTGTAATCGTAAAGGCTTTGCCAGACATAATTGCTCTTGAACTTCTCCCCGGAAGCAGTAAGCTTCATATCATCTTGAAGCCGGCGGATGATGAAAACGCCTAATACAAGGTGCGTAGTGAGTGGACTGGTTAAATTCCCGGAGAGAACAGCTGACGTTCTTCTTCCGTGATAAACTTGGCGGAGTCGGGGAAGTCTGGTCAGAAGTTATTTTAGTTAAGGTCATCGAACTAGGTTGAGCTGACCTTGAACCACCCAGAACGAGACAACGCCCACTAAGACGGTGAACATCCCCTCAAGGAGAAAGATCCAACGCCATCCATTCAGCTACAAAATACATAAATGCAACTCTTCCGCGGGTGAACAATGATTTGACTATACATTTCCAACGCCGTCCATATTCTGAATGGCAGCCGCCAAGAGTCCACCTATTGGTTTATGATGAGGATGCAGAAGGAGCAATAATCTCACAACAACGTACTAAAAGCGCCTGCCACAGTCGCTGAGGAGAAGAACCATGCTATACGTGTTCCTATCTCAGAGCGCTTGTACCAGCTTGAAATATAGAAAACAATTCCTGGGCACATTCTATTGGTACGGATACACGAACAACAGGTAGTTTCGCGCACCAGGATACATTCCTGTTTCTGTAAGACCGAGTAATACCCGGACAGCTGGCCCATCCCATCGAAGGTGAGTGATTTGACGAGCTTGCAAGACAGCCCACTTACTGACTAGTCCTCCATAATCCTTAACGATTCCATGCATTGTCTGTGCGGCCATCCGAATAAGCCGGTATATTATAGGCTTGAAAGCGGCTGCCCGAACCATAACAATACCCCATGCAACGATCATGAGTGATAGCCATATTGAGGGTCTGATTCTTCGCAGAACAATGTTACTAGGTGCCTACCAGATAGAGATCAAAGAGGAGTACAACTCGGGGGGAAGGAAGCAAAGACCGTGTACCTCAAACAAAGCATACGGAAAGAAGAAGACAGTGAGTGCGATCAGATACTGGTTATCATTTATCTGCAAATCTTGTTCAAGGTTGTATAACTAGCCCGACTGGTTCAGCCTTGCGAGACGAAAGTATATTGGCTGAAGTGACCTTCGCATTGCCAATAGCTCCCCGATCGAGAAAGTTGAGGAGATAGAGTAGAGCCAACCATGGTATGACATGGATATCTACTTTACGAAGAAGTGCCTTCTCGTTAACACGAGATGTGTCCACGTCAGGCCGAAAAACTGGTGTCGCGTAACCTCCACGTTCTTCGAAGACCTCGACAGCAGCTGCCTTCTTGCTAGAATCTGAGAGCGGATACGTTTCTTTGCTAACAAGATAGCCCGCCATGTGTTGAAAGTCGGAAGATTCAAGAAGATAAGAGGCTTCTTCACCTTGAGAATACGAATGACGTCTCTCTTTATATCTTGTGGAATTTAGATCAAGAAGCCTCTGATAGTCTCTAGGGTTATCCCCGCCCGGGCCAGATTGGAATTCCACTCGGGAGTGGTTCGGAAGAAAATTGATATGGACCAGCCAGCATGCCAGGCTCCGATGTGTTCAATTTGTTCCAGCGTTAAAGAGCTTTGTATACCATTCGTTGACACCGGTCGCAGGACTCTCGTCCACAATACACAACCGATCACTCGTACTACCCCTACCCCCTTCGTGCCTAGCCGATATGCTATTCGTCGTCGTGGCTGTCGAAGCGACGCCGCTCGATACTAAGATGGACAGTACCATTGGAGCGGTCATGATGAGATACTTTGGTGCAAAGGAAGGAGTGACTTACCACAGAATGCTATTATCGCATCGTCACCGAGGGACGTGACCAAGACAGTAGAAGCGCGCACTGCATCTCTACCCGAAAGCCCTCCGGTATATATCAACACCAACCACAGGCTGGAGGCCTTTCAGGGCCTCACCTAGCCATTCCTTCACACTTTCCGTTTCCTTGCCGCAAACCCTCACCACTGTGACAGGGCGTCTGTCAACGTTGGCGATCTCGCTCAAGGACCATAACACGTCTTGAGGAGTTGGGATTTTGAGCACAGATATAGATCGGTAACTCTTCCATAGGTCATCGAGGACCTGCTGGACAATAGGACCGTATAGTATCAGAGTAGCGTAACAGGAGTAAGGGTTTAATCGATCTGCTAGTGGTCGTGAAGAAAGCGGGGGAGCCATGATCGCTTCAGCATCCAGAAGGGTGACATCCTTCGCAACTCGTTTGCCATCCAATAAAATGTCGTTGACGCTGTGATATCTGGAGAACACCCACTCTTCACCCAGAGATTTCCTGCCAGACGTGAACCAGTCGAGGAGTGCAAGAGAACTATCGGAGGAGAGGTGGAATGTTTGAATTTGAGTGTAAGAGCTGGACCGAAAGCATGTTACGGGGTCGGGTAGGAGGAATAGAGCACTTTGAGGAGACACAATGAAATCCAACTTTTGAATTGTGGGCTGTGCGTCCGAAGCTGACTTGGGACCGTGTGCTACTAAAGGATAGACGGTTGCTAGTCGCTGCTCTATCCGCGTCTTGAACACTTTTGTGGATCCCTAAATTTACAGAATTGTAAAGAATCTTAAAACGGCGTCCGGGATAGGCGATGACCTACCTGTGAGAGCAAAAGAAGTATTGCTCCTGCATTGACTTGAACGTCGAGATCAACACGGTCACCTCCCACAAGTCCACCACCGTAAGTCATCATATAAACCACTGCGAGACGAACCTCCGTAACGTATGGCGACAGAAGCTTGAGAGGATATGTCGACGACAACTGGGAGAATATTGCTTTCGACCCATGACCGCCCACTATGATACGTCCGCCACCAGCAGAGATCCCTGTAATCCGGGGACTGGTAGTTGCCATAAGAGAAGATCACACAATGTGGCGTCACAATCCTGACATAACAATCATTCATACAGTTCCATGGCATATGTAGGAGGTACATATCAAAAGTACTAGAGAAAATAAAGGAAGGACGAAAGGTAAATCGATACAAACAAAGTATTTGCGAGATCCTAGAGTAAGAAAAGAGAGCCAAAAAGAAAGAATACAAGGTAAATAAACCGATCCGAAGACGATAGGTGAAGGCATATTGGCATAAAAGTACATCCCAGGAGAACTATGATGCTCAATACTTGCGTGTGGCAAGAGCCCGAATATCATACAGATATGAACGGTCAGGTTCTGAGAACACATCTTGTCTCACTAGAGCGGATCGCCAACCTTTCATCTCGGTGCGATGCCGTTCTTCTGCATGTCGACAGCTTTGGATGAAGGTCTCATCAATATTGTACACCGTCGATGCTCTTGAACCTCGGTCGCTGTCTGATTCGGAAGTCATGCTAGTGTGACTCCGAGCAGGGCTAGCTGTTGTTCCTACAAGAGTGGAGGAACCTTGACTCTGATTTGACGATGAGCTATCCGCCGTACTTGTGGACTGGAGACTAGCACGGATGGTACCACCTCTGCCTTCACATCCGTCTTCGTCTTCGTCATCTGCCAAGTTGGCAAAGACATCTGGCTCGTCCTCCTCTGGAGGCAGAGTCGATATCCAGCACATGCGGGAGGGATCAAATATCATGTTTCCCACCCGGCGCGCACCTGATGCAAACGAGCCCACAGGCGAGCCGAGCGACGAGCCAGTGAGGTGTGTGATGAGAGCTGGACGCGTAGATGTCACAACAGCATCAAATTCTCGCAGCACTCCCTCATTTCCTTCCCATCTCAGAGTTTGGGGATTCCACCGCATGTCTCCGATAACTAGCAAACACAGATGATCAGCTGCGTATGATAGGAGGAAGGCATACAACAGACCTTTGGGAGCCCCCACGCCGCCTAGATTCCGTATGAGCGTGGGTTTTTTGCGATGACTGGGGGCGTTAGGCGAAGACAACTTCTTCTTCTTCGTCGGTGAAGGACCATTCGAAGAATGCGATCCTGCTAATCGTTTTTGCGCATTGGAGATGTTGAAGAGACCGGCAGCTTCTGTGAACATCGTGTCGAATTAGAACAGACAAGGTTGCGGAGGGAAAAGATCTTACCTATACTGCCTGTGCTGGAAATGTCGCGCTTCCCCTTTCTTCGTAGTGTACCTTTTTCGCCAGCTTTCGATGAGTAGCTGCCGCCAGGTACCCGGTTTCCGTGAAGTTTTGGGAGGACGCGGAATCGACTCTCTTTATCTCTATCCGTCGGGAGATCCTCGATTTCATCCAGTTCTGTTCCATCACCGTATGTTCTTTGTCGCTTGGGCCGTTTCATTTGCCTAGTAGCATGGGCAGTAGGTATTGAAGGAGTGCGTAGCGACGACCGAGATAGGCTAGATGGAGGACGGGATGGTGGAATCGGAGACGCAGTACGAAACGTGGGGGAAGGAAAGGCTGGTGAAGCAGGTGCGCCACTCCACACAGAGGATAACGGCGGGCGCGATTTGAGACGACTCTGTGTGGGCATCGTAAGACGCAATGCAGCTGTGTTTGAGGAAGGGGTAGAAGGCCGAGTGGGCGGGACAATGTAGTCCCGAGTACTGAGACGACTCATGGAATTCTTGTGAGACTTTGCTCGGGAGGCAGCCGTCGGTTCCTCATATCGGGCTTTAGAGCTACCAGCAGCAGAGGACCCAGAGCCTGATGCTTGAGTCTGACTGGATTCGAGTAAGGACGACAGGGAAGCTTTACGCGCGAGCGTCCTTGTCGCGGGTGACGGAGGCTTGAGACCGGTATGAGACTTCTGGCCACGAAGACTCCCTGGTTTAGGGGCAAGGAAGGATGTTGGACCTGTAGGTGTAGCTGAAAGAGATTGAAATGTCTGGGACCGAGTGGGTGGACGTAATGGAGGAGAGGGCGAAAGCCTGAGGTTATTGAGCTGGCGAGATGAGGATACAGGAGGATTGACAGGTGATTTAGCGCGGTCGGATTTTAGTCTGGAGGGCGGTCGTAGACCAGTGGCGGGACGGTGGGCAGGCATGCTGTTGCTGCGAAGGTTGGTTCGGGCCTTGCTTGAGTGTACGTTTTGAAGAAGTCGGCTTGGGCTGAGGTCAACATCATCATCAATGACGAGACCCATCTCAAAATCATCTTCAGGATCTGGACTTGAGTCTTTCACTCGGGTGTTGGCCATGATAGCAGCCTTTTTCAAGGCGAGTATCTTTGTGAGCTGTCGGCTGCCGTGGTTAGACTCGAAGAGATCTGTGGGGATAACGAGACCATCTAGGTCCGCGTCGTCGTCGCAGTCGTCGTCGGTGTCAGCCTCGTGGGAAGATGCGGAGGTGGAGTTGGATGAAGGGGATGTATCGGCAAAGCCGAGAGAGGAGTAGGCATCGGAGGATTGTGAAGAGGAAGTCTGGTCTTTGTCGCCACTCCCCCATTCAAGAGAGCTTTTAGAAGACTGATGGTGAAGAGACAAAGGGGCCAGAGAGAGTCTAGTCATATCGGAAGGTAATGCAAATGCATCTTCGAAATCATCCTCATCGATAGATGTCTGCATTACCTTGGGGGGAAGTTTGGGAAGGACGGCGACTTTAATGGTAGAGACTCCTTCGTCGTCGTCGTCGTCGTCGAGATCATCGAGCGAAGGAGGCCGGGGGCGGATCACATTGAAGACCTTGCTCTGTGGACCATCCCCGTCCATCCCTGACCCAAAACTGAGCTTGGCACCTCTAATCTTCCCCAAGTCCATATCCAAATCCCAGTCTTCCTCTTCCTCCTCGACCTTCGCATTAATTGGTTGGCCCTCGGGCAGATCGAAATCTGCATCTGGCCATTCCTCGCTGGGCGCAACATTTGGGGCTGGGATAGTAGTCATAGTTTAAAAAGATGATAATATAGTTGGGGTGGGAGGGAGACTGAGTTGAAGATGTGAGGGAGAAGCACCGAAGAAATTTCGGGGAAAAAAACAAAAAGGACTGGCGAATTGAAAGCGGTGAGGTTGGCTGAAGATAAAGTGGGAAACTAGTTAAAGCATCCGGAATACAAGCGCAAGGATCCAAAATTGCTTCGAGCGGGCCTTGAGGGTTGTGTATAGTAAACAACCCGTCGCACGGCCGTCGTCAATCTTTGTTGTCATCTATTTATCAATCATGTCATGTACAAATAATAATACACAATATAGATCATGTTCCACTAGAAAGGTCTCAGCCTGCGAAGCTCTTGGGCATCGTACATAATCTCGTCCTCCGAGTCGCTGGTAGTGTCTTCTTGCACAATAGCCTGGCCTCCCCCTCCAGTTCAAAACAACGTCGTCTAACCCCTGCCGCATCCTGATTCCTCTTTCGGCCATAGTATCCGCAAAGGCGCTCAATTCCTGCGAGTTGAATACATTCCTGAGAGGTCCGAACGCAAGGAGATATAAATCTATGGAGCCGATTCGAATTAAGCTATTAGTTAGATCACAGTAGACTGAATCAAACCTTTGACTAGGGGACATTCTCCGATTGCTCTGAATAAGAGCTTCTTTGCCCGATGCAATTCGCCCGCCCGGATTTCGAACTCAAGATACAAACGCCATATCACAGGGCTGTATCGGGTTCTTAAAACGATCGCGTAAAAAACAATGCCATGATGGGTCGAAACTGACAGAGCATACCGGTCGCTTTCCACTGCCATCGCCAGTCCACTCCGTGTTCGCTCAATCTCGTTTTCCCATCTTCCACGTTCCCACCTCGGTATCCAAAGATCAACGATCCTCTGGATGACGCTTTTCTCCTTCTCGGCCGCGTCCCCGAGCAATCTCCGCACACGACCCCATATGCCTTGTCCTCTCTCAGCCTCGAGGAAAACGGCGAGAACAAATGAGTTGTTCGGATAGTATCCCAGAGCGTTTTCAGCCCTCTGTCGAAGGTATTCTGGCCGTCCTGCATTCTTGAGCACTAGAAGATATCTATAGCCTAGGATGAGAGCCGTCACAGTCATACTCTCATGCGCCACGCTGCCCGAAGTGTGCTGGGAAAGGAAACCATCATAGATCGACAATGCCTTTTCAATGTCCCTTGACGTTAGTATCTCCAGAAGTGCCGCGAGCTTCATCCATAGGCTTCGTTCCTTCCAACTGGTGGTCGCGTCTACACGATCTTTCAAGCATCGCTTGGCCCGCAACATTGAGATACCTTCTCTGCTCTGTCCTTCGACACCTGTGGCACGTAGTACCACAGAAAGAGCTTGCTCGTTACTGCCTGAGAGCCATTCCATCTCAGACCATTCGCACCACAGCTGCGTGGTAAAATACCTAGCAGCGGATGGAGAAGAAATCAGAATGGTTTGATAAACCTTGCGCGCATCGTTTGGACAGCCTCTAATCCGCTCTAGGGCTGCATGTGCAGCCCAGTGAGGACCAGAGTCACGAAAAGTTGTTAGGAATGAGCGCGATAACTTGAGCGCACTGGTAATGGATCCAGTAAGAAAACAGGTGAATTAGAGAAGTCACTGACCCCTTGATATCCACTGAGACCTCGAAGGCGAGAGCGAGGGTATCCCAACACCAGTCGTCCTCGCTTCCTAGCCTAAGCTGCCGAAACACTCGTCTGACCGTGTCAATCTCAACCAATTGGACATCAATCTTATCCCAGAGACCGTACGACCCAAACAGTCTGTCGAGTGGGCCGACGACTCCGTAAGTCCAGGACTTCACTGGTCCGAACCCTGATTCATACTGTCTTTCGCGCCCGATGATCACGCCGGCTTGCGCCTCCGAGGATAGATTCCTTTTCCCTTCAGAAGGGAATAGCGCGTTAATGTACTCGGAGCGCATAAAATGGGAGCAAGACCACCGGTCATCCCAACTAAGGTCAGAGGAAGAGGCCAGTGATCGTTCAAAACCTGGTACATGCAAACCCAAAATAGAAAGCCACACAAGGCGGAAGGCATCTTTCGCTCGGGGGGATTGTAAGTTTAAGAGTAACGGGCGTATGTCGTCAAAGATGATTACAGAATATGGATCGTCTTCATCGTCGTTATCCAACGAGTGAGCGGGCATGATACGGTGAATGTCGGTATGAGATTCATCCTCAGCCCATCGAACGAAAGGATCATTGGAGGATGACAGCGATTCTTTCGAGGAGGCGGCAGGGTAGGAGTAAACCTGATCTTGTTTCCCCGTCGATGCCCAGTGAGCCCAACCTCTGGCTTCCGGCTCGCCGATTCGAGGAACGTCAGCGTCCCAAAATTCAACCAGAGCATCCAATAAAACAGGAAGAGGCATCCCACACAGTACTTGTGGTACTTCAAACGTCCTGAACTGTAACTATAAATCGGTTCGAAATTGAGAAAATGACGAACAACGCACAATTCGGCTTGTGCTTGACACATTGCAATAGCTCGTTCCACAAAGCCTATGTCGGGATAAGCAAAGGTGCACATAGATTGGTTGAGCGAGCCTCACCTGCGTGCTTGAAAGCCATAGCTGTGCGCCAGAAGACTCGCAGCTTTCCCATTTCCTCTCCTTCACTTGAACCGAAAATGTCTATAATCCTTCTGGCAGCTTCCACCACTTCGACTAGATTGCGTGTTCGTACGATCCACTCGAGCCATTCCATCCACAGTTCAATACCCCCAGCCGTTTTCAGCGCGTCTTCCCACTCTGCGTCAAGCTTATCTTTGTGCCAAATTTCTTCCCCCGCTTTCAAGTAGTTCAGGCGCAATACTCTCGAGGTTCTATTCGCTGGATGCACCCCAAAGGCACGCGATATTATAGATATCGTGATTTCTGATCGAGTTCGGACGGCATTTTTGGACAGCAAAGGAATGGTCGTTAACGTGCGGGAAAGTAACGAAAGCCATGCATGAACTGAAGTAGGGTCGGCAGTAATTTCACACTCTAAAGATTTGAGAGTCGCTTGATGAGAGTCCAAGATATATAGATCGGAGCCGCTGGAGCTCCCGGCATCTGAAGAATCTGAGCTCTCAGAGTCTGAGAGGTCAGCGTTGGTGTGCGTGATAGGGAGGTAGCCATCGGAAGGGTCGTTTTCGCGCCGGCGACGTAGACGTAGAAAGCCGTCTTCTTCTTCGTGTTTATACGTGTCGTTCGAGTGGCTGAGTAGCCTGGATGGGGTTGAAGCCAAGAGAGTGCGAGTTCTTGAATCGGTCAGAGCGGGCAATATCTTGCAACCAAGTCAGAGGGATAACAAGACGCGTGGAGAGGTACAAACCTTCTTTTTTCTACCAAACCCAACCTCCACCCCTCGATCTGTTCGAGAGCCAACAAACCACTCGCGAGAGAGACCAATAATATTCCTGCCATCTTTGCTATCATTATCATGGAAATGCCGACAAGACGGTTTGATTTTGTAAACTTACGGTTAACGAGTTTGTACTTTGGAACGTCTCCTCGATGCAGCCCATTGTATTGAATATTGAGAGGGTCTCCTTTTCTATCCGAATAAAAGAATCTGACGTCCGACTCCCGCTCTGCGCTACGGTCTCGCTTGGCCCTTTTTTTGTCATGGTCATCGCGAGCCTTTTTCTTCCTTGATTTGCTATGATTTTCCACAGTTCGCGTCGCCGCGGAGGGTTCGATATCTGGGAAGGAGGTAAACGAAGGTGGATTGGACATGACGGCGTACCGTAAGGCGTAAGGGGGTATTCGATCAATTCCTGTTTGGGATTGAATAACTTTTTCTTCGCCACACACCAACTGGCTTTTAATCCTTCAGCACTCCGTGTAAAACAAAATGCGGCCTTTGACAGAAGATGAATCCAAGGCTGTCTTCACAAAATTAGCAAACTATATCGTTCGTCATTTTTCCATCCCCTTTCTCTTCGCCAGCTCATTCCTGCCCTCCACCAGGGACGTAACTTGATCCATCTCATTGATAGAAAAGACGAGCCCTACTGTTTCAGATTGCACAAAGATAGGGTTTACTATGTCTCTGAATCCTCCATGCGTCTTGGCCTATCTGTAGCCCGGCCAAACCTCGTTAGCGCAGGTACTTGCTTCGGAAAGTTCAGCAAAAGCGGTAAATTTAAGCTGCACATATCTTCTCTGGATTATGTTGCTCAATATGCAAAGCATAAGGTACGATTATCTTTAACTCGCATGTCTTCGTGTCTGACAGTGTACAGGTCTGGATAAAACCCAACGGCGAAATGCCCTTCCTCTACGGGAACCATGTCGTAAAAGCCCACCTGGGCAGAATCACCGAAGACACCCCAGAACATCAAGGCGTAGTCGTCTACAGCATGAATGATGTCCCACTAGTGCGCCGTCCTTCTTTCACGTTTGAGATCCGTGCTTAACTGTCCTGCGGCGTGCTCGTAGGGCTTCGGTGTTACCGCACGTTCCACCGTCGACACACGAAAATTGGACCCAACATCAATCATCGTCTTCCACCAAGCGTAAGCGATGATTTCCTTGCCCAATTTTCACATAGGTCGAACTTACACATTTGTTTCAGGGACGTTGGCGAATATTTACGCGACGAAGTATGTGTTCTTGTCTCCTCCATTAACAGTCGATGCTGAGACTATTCACAGGACACACTCTTCTAAATATCCCCTGTCTTTTTGAGCTCACGTCCGTCATGTTGTCGTCGCTGCCTATACGCTGGATCTTTCTCTGCGCATGTACCGTATTATAGTTGTGCTCTCCCGGTTCTGAAGTGCTCGTCCGTGGTAGATTACTGGTGTCCTCACTCGCGCTGCCCGTGGGGTCACATATGTTCTCGCTAATTCGTTCCTCCTATCCTTTCTAGTTCTTTATGTAGAAGGTATTGGTTTTGTGTCAACTTGAAGTTCTCAGTCGCGAGCGATATGAGCAGTTATCCTCTCTGCGTTACTCATGCATTTCTTATTCCTGGTTCCTATCCAGAAGCAGTATCTCAAAACCTGGTTCACTAGATGACCGTGAAATTAGCACTGCTGCCCTCATTGTCGATTTCCCCCTGTCTCTCGGTTTCGGCCCGGTGGTCATACACGGTTGGCACCCAATTTTTGCCATGCACGACAGTGTGGAAAAGATCAAAGCGAGAGCTATCGACGGGCGAGTCAAATTCAAGCATGGAGACCCAAGGAAGAAGCCACTCAACTAATTCCCCAAGGTATCGGCTACAAGCTTGACCTCGTTGATCTTGTCGAGGGAGATGTCCGCATATACGATGATCTCTTCACCGGGATCAATGGGGGCGGTAAGCTGTGATCCATCAGGACCATAGATCTATAAAAGGCTTGAATAAGAACATCATGTCGCATTCACAGCAATCACTGGCCGTTGTAAATCCACCCCCTGGGAACTTGAACCAGGGATAATTGGACATCTTCATCTTTGCTGCACCGGTTTCGCTTACAACCTGGCAACACACGAGCCCAAAGCAGCCGCCTTCCATCGAGACGAGCTGGGTCATGCGGCTAGAGGCTTCGCCGCTGACGATGTAAGGCGCGCCGCCCTGATGGGCAGGGAAGGCGGGCCACCAGCCACCCACAAAAATCTGGGGATACTGAGCATAAAACTGGGTCTTCAACCAGGGCTGCGAATGCCAGACTCCTTAAGGAAATACACAAAAGAATTAGCTTCTGGCCACGGCACCTGAATGTGTTCCCAGCAGTTTAAAGAACCGAGCCTTCCCCAGGGCGTTTGAACGACCGAGAAGACAGATTGAGCTGTCACAAGTTCCAAATCAGAGTGTTTCCCTCAGGTCTGCGAGAAACTAACCGCTTCCATCCCCGAAAATGGTCTTTTCGTAGTGGGTAGGCTGTGAGAAAAACAGCTAGTACACGCCATTATTGCAAAATCGGGTCAAACAAGAGGCCCACCTTGATCTTACGACGGTGATTCGCGATTTTCCCGTCGGAAGTGATAGTGACCTGAGCGATGTACAAGGAGCCACCATCGCGCTCGGCAAAACCGAGCACAATGTTCACGTCGGCTTCCCTGACAGTGTCCCGAATGCGGTCCATCTCAGGAGATTGCAAAGCGAGGGAGTTTGCTTGATATTCCTTTAAGATAGGCTGGGCCTCAACAAAGTTATTGGCCCAGGGAGTCCATGGGTAGCCTGCAAGAGTCAGATCGGGCGTTGAGGAACGGGCAGAGGACTTGTCTTACCTGGAATGAAGACCTCAGGGAATCCGATGATCTTTGCGCCTTGACTGGCGGCTTCGGTGATGATCCGAATGGTCTTTTCGACGCTGCCTTGAAGGTCGAGCCATACTCTACGTCCCAGTCAGAATGACACTACGTTCTGACAAGTATAGACTCGATTGAATGGGCTTACGGCTCCGCCTGGACAGCAGCAACTTTAAAGACACGGGGGTCAGAGTTAGAGGGGTTGAGTGCAACGGGCATTGCAGGCTAACTAGAACTTGATGAACTTGACATCCCAGTGAGTCAACCTTATATATTGATTCCCAAGTCAAGTTCTGAGAACTCTGGACCGGTTTCCGGCGGAATACCTGTTCTACGGGCCCGGAGGATGCTGTAACGACGGGGGGATGAGGGTCACGAAGCCTCGTCAGCTGGACCTGATCTAGCACAACTCTGACTGAGCACGGAGCTATGGAGAGTCCTAGAAACATCGTCTTTCCCAAAGAGCCGTTCTTAGCCGTGGCCGACGTTGTCTTCTGAATTGATTTTGATTCTTGAATTACAAAGTCAGCTACCAATTCCTGAGAAACCCGCGGAAGAGAACGGCAGAAAACTCAATGCTGAGGTCAGTTTGCAGCGAGGCGAAGATGATGTGGTGGTAATGACCGGGCGGCACCAATCTTCGGTTACAACACTTTGCATGCTCTACAGAGGGGGAAATGGTAGGAAATACAGCACCCATGCCATTGCGATGTCGGGAGCGATCGGGATACAGACCAAATGATATCTGAAGAAACATTTGCACTCTGAGGCACTCAATAAGATGGCAGATTGGGCCGTACTGTGAAATCCCCGTCATCCGAAGAGGGCTCGCTGATCTTTACTACTCACCTGCTGCTACCCAGAGAGGTTGGTCCAACCCGTCAGGGTTCGGGGTGACAGACAATATGTAGGTCGTATCAAAGGCCCCAGCACTCCAGACAGTGAAGCCCACGATAGTGTCCGAATTGGCCTTGACGAAAGCCAATTCCGCCCCAAAGCTGGCATTATCAGTCATCAGCTGAGACTTCAAACGTGGAGAAGACTATAGCCCGGTGGATGGACTCACAAGTTTTCACAAGACTCAGTATTACCACCGCCGGTTTCCATTCTCTTGCAAAAACGACACTAACTCGGTCAAGACACCCACATTATCAGTAACACATTCTACAGGTAAATTTGAAAGGGCTAGATTCCATAGCGATGGAAGTCTCTCTGTAGGTGTTTACCTGCGTGGGTTCCGGAATTGCCGCTGTCGAGATATTTGTGGACTTATATGTCAACTTGAGCATAGGTCATTCCTCCAACGTGAGCTCACCATCAAAAAGGAACAAGTCATTCCCGCCGACGGGGTCGGTGACGTTTTTTTAGCAGTAGAGGTCCAGCTTTTGTGTGGAAGGCTTCCGCACTAGACCACGAGGAACCTGGAATGAGAATGTAGCTCCTGCCTCCCGGATTGCGTTCACAGCCGCCTGTGCAGAATCCACCCAGTCCGAGATAGATAGCAGGTCGTGTGGCTCGTTCATGATTCAAAACTGCGAATAGTTCCCTTAGATGTCATTTTTCCGAAAAAATAGCTACTGAATGCACGCGTCCTTACAATGGTTCTGGGATTAGCGGCATATCCCTCAGTCAATTGCGACCATAGAGAGGCAAATTCCTCGTTTGTGGGGCCACCTTGTCCAATAATATCTCCTTCCCAGCGGGCGTAGTTGTGCTAACTTATGCAATTAGAATACTAAAAAAACGAAATAAATTCAAGAATACGCCTACGAGGTCCAGGATCACGTAGGGCTCAGCGGAAGAAGAGAGAGCGGCCTGAATGGTCGCGTCATAACGAGAGAAGAATCCCTCGTCGATGGGGCCTCCAACGGAAGGAGTCATGAGCTGCCAAGCTTCAGGTGTATGGGTTATTGTATGTAACAACATACCGAATGCTATTGTGTACTCCGAGTTATCAGAAGACATGCAAACGACTTCCAGGACCGCTTACGAATACGAAAGACATTAACGCCTTGAGATGCAAAGTGTTCGTATTGTGCAGGCGGAGGGTCTACACCAGTCCCTGTGAAGGATCCATTGGTAGCCTGGGGGGCATGTTGAGTATCTCTGTGCTAACGATGAGATGTCACTTGAGTAACGCTTACGCCAGAAAAGTCGTATCCCGCCGTGTTTACGCCTCCCAGGAATGGAAGGGCAGCGCTTGCTGGCCAGAGCGCAAGGTATAGAGTGACAATGATGAGCAACTGCGTTGAGGAATGGAGCTTCAGTAAAGCCATGTCGAACAAGAGTGGATGCTTGAACATAGAAACGCCGCAATGGCCAGAACAAGATTACATGAAAACCCACCCAAATCCCGATGACTCCGAACTTCCTCCCAGTCAACTTCATGAAGGAGGTTTGTTCACTTTATAGGATTTGTCTACGCTCTGTCTCCCGTCTGCCCCACCTATATTTGCGGTGCGCAAGCTACTACCTCGCAATATCTTTATCTTTCGAAATGAACCATTCCCCAGACAGTTCTATCGCGTCAAGTTTGCAAATGGTTTTCGAACCCTATCCAAGACAAAGGACGTAGACGGAATCCGTCGCAGCAAAACAAAGCGTATTTACAAGGTCACTCCCTTTCATGCTTCAGGGAAGAATCCACGTCCTTAATTGCGCTATCTATCAGGAAATTTGCAAGATCAACAAAGCGGCTGGTGGCAATGCCCGAGCTTTCGAACATATTCTCGATGTAGCCTATGGCAGGAAAGGAAAGTTACGATGGGAAATCATGCAGGTAGGTGTTCTGTAATCTAACTATTTCAACTGCATGTGAACAATCCTGGAAGCCTCTTCTGACAGACCGCAAGGTTTCCGATCCTCCTCCGATCATCCCTTCAGTGGAGAAGTCTCGGCCTCCTGTATATTCAAGCGAACTTACTGCTCTTCTCACTTCCAAGTTTTCCCGCCAAAGGCCTCTGGAGAAGAAGGAACTAGTCTGTCCACCAACCTTACCTTCCCGTGCCGAGCCCACGTCTGAAGAGGCAAGACTTCTCGGTCCCTTTAGTAAACGTCGAGAGGTGAATATCCGCTGGCGCTTCTTCTCTCGGGAATGGAAAAAGGTCTTTCCACCTCTCCAATTAGAAGTGAAGGACCCATCCAAAGAGAGACCTGGCGACAGTCTGTCTATGCAGCACGTCACCCAGGTAGGCGTTCGCGGAGTTGGTTTACAGGGCATGGGCATCTTCGAAGATGCTAAAGCACTAGCAGGTCCTGCCCAGCTCCCTCGGCCGGTTACTCGCAAAGAACGTGAGACGACAATGCAATTGTCTGTATCATCAGAGCTGCCACCTCCTACACGCCATCCCTCACGTTGGCTCAGACGGCAATATCAGCGACTTCTAGGTCGTATGCCTGTGCTCACATACAATTACGATCCTGAGAAGAATGTCCGTAAATACGACGTCTCTCTATCGCCATCGTCGATATCTCCTAATCTGTACCTCTCTCCTACACGACTCCCGGTAGTTACTTCTGATGATGAGGCATGGTTCAGTTTTGCGCGAGATCAGGATGGCACCAAAGCACGTATAAAAATAAGTCGAACAAGGAGTACAGTAGAAAGTGTGTAATGCAATAATTAAGCAAGAGGCGTCCATCATGAATTCTCGATCTCCAGTGTCTGTAGTTCTATCACATACATGCTAAAGTTACGATCCGTTGCTCTCGATTGACGCATGTCTCGGTTTTGGGTGGGGTCGACGCCACATTGCAGAGTAAGCATAGTTTCATATTCGTCAAATGTGAAAGCATGCGACCTTCTGACACCTTGGAGCATTTCCTGTACACGACCCCGACGGGGTCAGAAGCGGATAGGAAGTTGTAGTTGGAACATACCTGCGGACTGGTGAAGAAGAGCGAATAGTACCGCTTCGCGGTGACAAACTCGCTATTCTGTTTGTCGTTCGTGATCGTCTTAATACTCTGTTGGAGCGCAAGGATGTTCCGTATAATCTTCTTGACCCCAAATGCCGTTGGTAGCCGTAGATACCGTGCACTAGAGATCAAAATGTGCTCCATAAGATGGCCCACGCCGACAAAAACAAAATGTCGGGCATTCTCTGGCAGGTTTGCGGAGACCATGTCATCGATTTCACCTAGCTCTGAGTTGAGATCTACCACATGAGGATCGGGCTCCCCGGCTTCCCGATCAATGGAATAGTTTCCCTAAATAGCTTATCAGAAAGGTATATCAAAGTAAGGTCAAGAACAACTTACGTGACGCATGGCCGCGTCCAAGTAGTACAAAGCTCGACATCGTATGTCAATCCTGATGGTATCCAGAATAAGCTCGGAAAGTTGCTCATATGTTTTGAGAAGAGCGTGGAATCGCCTGGACAAAAGAAGGTATCAGGCCCTAAGGCAATCGAAGATGCACGGCGCAAAGGGCGTACATCGACATTTCTTTCGACAGTGGGAGACTCAAGCCCACTGGCGTCGCAGGAACAACAGGAAGGTACGGAGTGATCGCAGACAAGGCAGATAGTGGCTCCAAGTTCTGAGGGTTAAATGAAAGTTCGTCTGGACGTGCCTTCAAATTCATGAGTTCTGAAGCAAACCACGACTGAGAGGTGTACTGAGGTCAGGAAGAAAAGAAAGGTCAAGGCGCGAAGAAGGTAACATACCACGCTGCGGTACAAGCTGGCTAGAGCAGCGAGATTCCGTATGGATGGCACAAGGTCACCCTTCTTGACAGAAGCCTGACCCAGGAAACCGAGTTCAAGATTAGTTTCTTGACGACACAATTGCAGCTCTTTGGCGAGATTCTGATCCTATTCAAGAAAAGTTTCCAGATAAGGAATTGCCAGAGATCCGCCAGTACTCACCGTGGAAGTTAATAGTTCTGATAAACACGGAGTGAGTTCTGATCGTTGCGCCCATATGGCACTCAAGGCTACTGTCGGGGCGTGTTGTGGGTCTTCCGCCGGGATCGAGACAAGGTCCTGAAATCGATCGCTGCAGCGTTGGTAGAATTGGATAACAACCCCCAATATTAGTCGAGAATAGTTTTCCTGATGGAAAGGTGTCGTCTGCAGCATCGTGCACAAAGAATTGACTAATGCCATAAGTTGGGTGCTAGCCTATTGCTGATTGTCAGTACAAACCTCTTATAGGGGGCACCGCACAATCGTACCTTGACCAATGGCTCAGGAACGAGCCGTTTGGAAAGTGGATCCGGTAAAAAAGCGTCGGTACCTATAACAGAGATCAGACAGCTTTGACCTATGTCATAGAATGATTACCGACCAGTGACAGCTTGATGAAAGAGGAACGAGACTTTTTCTTCCAATTGTGGAAGATACACCTTCAAGACGAATTCGTCCAAGATAGAGGTAGGAGCGCGGATAGAATCTATTCCAGAGGGAAGTATGTCCACCACGCGATCCAAGAACACCAAGGTGGGCTGGAAAAGAACACTGACATGAAAGGCGTCGGGCTTAATCAAGAGTCTATGGTGTTGGCCAGCCCCCAACAGACGATCATCAGTGCCGACATTTGACAGTGCAGCTTGGACGGTGTTTTCCGCTGCTCCTTGGACCAGGCCAGGCATGGTGTCTTTGATAACCCTAGTCAATTCGTCTTCGTGAGGCTTGAGGATTTTATTTGTGAGTTTGACATCAGTATCTGCGAATCGAAACACAGCCTATCATTCGATGTCAGTTCAACCAACGTTAGACGTAGACATTGTCTAACCTTGGTCTTATCTCGCAAAGTCCTTCCTTCCCGAAGGATTTCGTTAATCGACGCGATTGGGTTTCTACCAGAAACGGCGCCTTGATCCTCGCCAGTGAGGTAGTCATAAATGAGAGAACGGATCTAAGCATCACCATGAGCATGCCGTCACATTATATCTAAGGCCCATTACCTCTGCTTGGATAGACAGCCATATGTCTGACAATGGGAACAATGTGCCAGGCTTCGTCCCTGAAGAGTCCTTGAAATCTCGACGCTAGACAGCAGTGAGAAGGATTCTTATGTTCGATAATCATCGTCAACATACCGATCCTATGCGGTTCACGACCTCGTATGTGACCCTCAATCCCTGAGCTACCGCGACCATCTTTGAGTACAGTGTCCAAAAGAGGTCCCGTAGGATTTCGTGATCAACGGCTTTTGCTGTGGATTCCAGCGCAGCCATGCGAAGACGGGAGGTACTCAAGTAATCACCCTTCGATGTGATGGCTTGAGACGTGACAGTTGCTGGATCTGCAGCAGTAAAGATGTAGGCACCTTCCGTCCGGACGCCAGCAGATGTGTTAAGAGCGAGTAGAGAGTTCCTCCTGCCATATTCGACTCTTTCAGAGATCTCATCCAATGTTGTCTCCACCAGGGAAAATATTTCGCTCGGAAGACGCTGAGAAACAATGTCTAGTGAAGTTCCCAGCCGACCTAAAACGGCTAATGATTCAAGGACTGTTTCAATGTAAGCGAAAGAATCCGCTTCAGGGTTCTGTGATGTGGCGTTCGGGTAGTTGGACATGGCAGAAGAACCAAGAATAGGCAATCCGCCTTCATGATTACGCAAACCGGGATCATTGAGGTCATGAGGTGGATCATTAGGTCGCAGAGAGAGGTCTTGAACGAAACGGCTCAGCCGTGTATGGGACATTAGATTGAAAGAGGGTGATGACGGAGATGCCAGAGGTAGAGTAAGAGGTTTGAAATCTGGTTCAGCTTCAAATTCAACATTCGGGACTAGGCATGCCTCGTTAGAGACAATCCTCCGACACTTAAACGCGAAACCTTACATGTCCGTTGGTTTGGCGTGTATGCAGCCCATCTTGATTCGCACCAAAAAGATTTCAGGTAGAGATGGCTATGGAGCTCGTCAATCAAGATCTCCCGAAGAGCCTGCGAGAAGCGTTGAGAGGACGCGGTCATACAAGAGTCTGCGACTCACCGTTTCCTGGCCAACCAGATAGCTGCGTAAGTCCGACACAGCGCCGATTTCGAGCATTTCCGGTTTGTTGATGATCTTCAAACTCCGGACCAAAAGTACTGAGGCCTGAAGCAGCCGCTTCTCCGACATCAACGTCTCCAAGTGGTCTGGGACAGACTTTAGGTGCTCGCTTAGCGAGATCATGACTGTGAGCAAGAGGGACGCCAGAGAAGTTCACCGCACATACATTTGATCTAGGAGCCGCATCATTTCCTCCAGAGTCTGCCCCCTTGCCCAAAGTTGTACTAGGTCTGCTCTTTTGCTTCCCAGTGCATCCTTAGCTTCCTGCAACGACGTCCGTGACTCGTTAATTTGAGTTTGAACAGCTCCGAGGTGGTTCAAGAGAGAGCCATGGTGCTGTAGCGATGCTTCAAAAGCCCGATAATGCTCTGAGGAACAATCAGTGAACCGAATGTTACAGCAGCTATAATACATACTGTCCACAGACCCTTTCAAAGCCTTTGATAATAGATTCTTGGTATAACGAAAAGACCCCATGTCTTTCCCCGCCGAAGAATCATCAAGTAGTTGGAGCGCGAGATCAGCGTTGTTGAACTGATATGACATGAGGAAGGATATACATCTTCACAACTCAAAAGAGCTCACGTCCGGATCGATAACGAACTCCCAATCATCCTTTATTTGGTCAAGAACAGCTGTTGGCGCCAGAAGAGGTCAGTGGTATCAAGAGAGAGGTTCGAGTGGAACATACCATCAATATCTCCTGCACGGGCTTTGCCATTCACTCTTCGACCAGGAGCCTTGTCACGAATCCTTTGCTGCCTGAGCTTCTCTGCCTCGATTTCCGCCTCCCTTTCCCTTTGGTACTCGAAATCATCGCTGTCAGCTGTCATAGCGCGCCTTCTGGTCCCGGCAGATTGAAAGGCAGACATGACCGAAGTCAGCGATGTTGGCGTCGTCTCCTGCTCATCTTTGCTTTGTAGACGTTGAGGTTTTGGGCGTGCGTTTGAAGCAGTACTCGGATTGCTTGCAATGCCATTTCGAGATCTGTAAACGGTAGATGCATCGGAATATGAAGTGCCAACGCTGTCCCTATATGAAGAGGACGCCTGATCAGAGTAGTCAGATGCTCGACTTCTTAACTCAGATCTTTGTGGCCTGGATGGACCGATGGGAGCCGTGTTCGGAGGAGGACCCCTAGATGGGCCATAGTTGTTGCTAGGAGTTGTGGGTCGCGATGGTGGCCTGTTTATTTGCAAAGGGCGTATTGAAGTTCCTGGTGCAGAGAGAGGTGGCGGTACTGAGCTATATCCGTTTGTTTGGGATGATTGGGAAGGAGAACGGCGGCGGGATGGAAAGGGTGGAGCTCGCGACATGAAGCAACGAACTCAATGAGAACAATTATGGCACCTCGGAGGTTGCCTTTGTTTGGATCGGAGGGTAAAGCTTTCTCCGTCCCCTTACGGAAATCACCTTCGAATCAAGATGGAAACACGCATACTGTGCAACAAATTGTATATTACGGTGACATTGAATTAAATGGCTACAAATGGGTACCTGGTAAGGTTATACTACTAGACAGATGACATGAGAAAACGAAACAGAAAATATCAGAACGATGTGTAACAGGAACAGCAAATGTGTGTGTGTAAAAGAGACAGAGAATGCTTAAAAGAGATAGATATGCATGAGAAAGGCGATCAAAGTATACACCGACCGGTGGAGAATTAGTATTGAATACGCTAAAATCCTACTTGAATGCCGTGAATACCCAGCCAGGGGTCAATTCAAGGTATTTGTGCCGCCGTAGCTCTGCAGCAGTGGGACGCTCCTCAGGGTTTCTGAAGACAGGCAAGACAGATGAGTACGAGCTCCTAATCATATTGCAAATATCTCACATAGCAAAGCACTTCCGCCTGAAGTCGTCTGCGAGTTCAGAAAGAACGACATCCTCGGGCACGGGCGGGGGCAATTTTGATTGATACAACTGTGATGAGAAACGTAAAGTATCAGCTTCAGTCATCATCTCGAAACGCAATCATTCTGACCTTGAACATGACTGCAACAACCTCATCGCCTATAAACAAACGTAAGTGTGTACACTTTCCTGTCTACACGAATTAGCTCTTACCCTGCCAAGGTCTCATCCCAGCCCACATCTCCAGCACAACACAGCCTACGCTCCAGATGTCGACCTTGAAGTTGTACCCTCGACCCTGAGGATTCACAACTTCAGGCGCCATCCAAAATACAGTTCCCTGCATGGCAGTGATTGCAGCACCGCCAGTGATTTCTGTCGTGCGCTTCGATATGCCGAAGTCGGAAATCTTACACACGCCGGACACCTCTACAAGGATGTTGTCTGCTTTTAAGTCCTGCCCAAGGTGGTTAGTGAAATGATTCGGGAGTGAGAAAAGATGGAACCGACCCTATGGAGAATGCCTTTGGAGTGAAGGTATTCTAAACCGCTCAGAATCTGCGACGTGAAGGACTTGGTGACTTCCTCATCAAACTTGCCATGCTTAAGAAGGCAGCTCCCGATAGAACCTCCGGGAACATATTCCAGAAAGCTGTGCGAATTGTATGAAGAGGCCACAGCTCACTATAGGAACTGACACTTACATGCTCAAATTTGTCGGTGTTTCCTCAAAACCGAGATATTGCACGATATTGGGATGGTCCAGGTCCTTTAGCGTTTCACTCTCCAGCTTGAGGGCCTGCACAACAGTGACTTGACGGGAATCATTCTTGTCACTGGCTGTCCGTGGGATCTCAACTTGCTTTACAGCAATCATCTCGCCTGTAGTGGCGTTCATAGCGAGATAAACACGGCCATAGGTTCCCCTCCCAATCAGCTCTCCTCTTACCCACTTAAAGGTCGCTACAAACAAAAGTCAGAAGAATACACCTCGAGAGGAAGCGGAAAAAAAAGCTCACATGAACTTCCCGACTGCGACTCTGAATGCGAAATAGATTCCGTCCCATGTGCTGTTGTGACCTCCTCCAGCCTACTACCCCAGAGTTTAGTACTCCTCTTTCTCAAAACGGTCGCGCTGAACGAAGTCTGTCCCGCCCTCGAGGTCCGATCTATCCTCTTCTTATGTTCCTCCGCAACGATACGGATTGACTTCTTTCCTTTGATACCAGATGATTTCAGCGCGGATATGGTCGTGTCCTTCTCCGGGTTTGACGCCGGCATTGGCGGGGGCGGAGGAATAACAGGTTCCGCACTGGTCGGCGAGGTGCCACCGGAACTCGCTTCAATGACTGGCTGGTCAAGGTCATGCTCAGGGAAGAATTCCTCGAGGCGTTCATAGACATCCTCCGGAGGGGGACGTGGGGCCCAGGAAGAGTCCCGCTCTGTGAACGTACTCCCACGCAATCGGGTCTTTCCGGTGTGTGGCGTTATAGTTCCGGGCAAAGTGCTCTCTAGCGAGGGAGACCGCGGTCGAGGCCCTAGAAGAGTTGCTGATCCTGTTGAAGCTGACTTCGATGTAGAGCTCGGTACCGACAAAGTATGAACACCGGTCGAGTTCTCGATTTGTACCGTCAGTGGTGGTCGCTGGCCTGTGGAAGCCGGTCTCTCAAATACAGGAGGCTTCTTCCACATCGAAGTCCCAGTCTCATCGGCATCACTGTCGGAATCATCATATGAGGACCGACTATATGGTCTTGATAGAGATGCTCCTGTAGAGGACTGTTCTGCCCGTGGAGCAGGGACAAGAGTTGAGTCAGCGGAATCCACGCCATTCAGCATGGATGTCATCCAAGGATGGTCGTCTTGATCTGTCCGGCGCTCCGCATCCAAGGAGGGCGCCTGATGCGGGCTACGAGGACTTGTCGGGCTACGTGGTGGGGAAACATGTAGGTCTGCAGAGCCATATGACACCCCAATAGAAGGTCGGGAGATCCCTGCTTGCCTAACTGGCGACAATGCACGGATAGGATCTAGAGGATCCAAAGTAGGGCCACTACTATATGTAGGGGACTGCAGTGGACCTGGATATCTCTGAGACGGCGAAGGGGCCACATCGCCAAAAGCGGACAGTGGTCTAGGATATGGCTCAGGGGAAGTGAATCCATTGGCAGGGTACCCAGGTGTCCGCCCAGTATATTGACCTTGCGCCAAGTCGAAGGACGCTGTTCCATGAGAAGAACCATGAAGAGGCAAAGGGCGAGGAGCGGGCCGACCGTCGTAGGACTTGGGCATGCCCGCGTCTCTGCCGCTGGTATATGAGCTCGGAAGGAATGGCATGTTTCCGTTCATCCTATTAGTAGAAGTAGCTGGGCTCCGTCGGGCACCTCCGCCAGGTTGTAGCATAGGGGGATGAGTATACGCAGCAGCACGAAGATTATCCATGCTTTTAGTACCCTTATTCAATCGGCTCCAACTAGACGAGGAGGTAGAAGGCAAGGGCTTCTGAACACCACTCCCTTCACCCTTCCAAGAAACTGCCCAGTTAGCTGGGACAGGTTGCCCCGCCTGTCTGGTGGAGGACGTGGGCATTCGGGACTCTGGAGAAACGGTGGGGACGGTAGGCGGAGCATTGCGTGGAGCAGCAGGAATAGCAAGGCCACGCCCATACGGTGTGCTGCTTTTGTATCTTGAGGGTGACATATGCTGACGAGCTCGAGAAGTTGACGGAGAAGCTCGCGTACCGTCGTGGAGTGTGGACGGCGAGACGACGTCACTCTCATTGCTACTCCGTGGGCTGTCCACTTGACGACGTACAAGTATCCATGGATCCGAACGCTCCTCATACTCATTTCGCTGGGCTTTTGGTCGATGGCGACGTTCCTTTGACTGGTGCTCCGGCCTTGACCTTCCAGAAGAAGAGGCAAGTTGCTGCGGTCTCCACGATTGAGAGTCGGCCGGCTGCTCCGATTTCGTAAGATCATTACGATCTGCTGTAGCATCGGACCCAGATCGTACATGAAAGTGATGATTCGCAGGCGGGGTTAAACTATTATCTTCGAAAGCAAAAGTAGACCTATTAGGAGACAGTGGAGGAGGAGGAGGGGGAGGAGGTAAAATCCTGCCGTATTGGTCAAATATCGTGGTAGTCTCTGTCCCGATGGGGGTCGACTGTGTCGGGGGAGGTGGAGGGAGTGAAGGTGGAGTATTGGGTCTCGAAGGTGGACGTAGAGGTGAGGCAGCACGGCGCGCACCGTGAGGCGACAGGGAAGGAACACCAGCACCAGACATCGCAGAAAGTAATTGCTGCTGCTGAGACGGACGCATGGTGGTCCTGTGATTATCACGTTCAGGGTTATCTAGGTCTGCCTCATAACCAGCAGCGACTTCCATAGGCTGGTACTCGCTAGCAGAGGACTGACTGCCATGCCTAGACGGTGGACGTCGTCTGGGTTGCAAGGGCTGAATACCTGTAGAGGAGTAATGAGGAAGAACAACCGGGGGAAGAAGGGTGTGGGCGGGCGGCGATAGGGCACTAGGCAATGGATCGTGGACGGAGGCTTGATTATGGGAGACAAGAAGTTTCAAAGATCCTCGAGCGTCTCCATGTTGCCGACAAAGTTCAAACAGTCTTTCATCAGACAGTGCCTCTCCGATGGCGAAGGCACCAATTTCCGTCTGATAAATGGAGTACTGTGCCTGATCCTCCTCTTCGAAGATGTTGAGCTAAAAGGGAGTGTGCAGAGGTTGAGAGTATGCAAGGCACGCAGAAAAAACAAGGACGCACTTTAGTGAACAGGCATTCCCTGATGAACGCGGCGGTCGTGGCGCCGGTGATGTCGACGTTGACGTATCGTTCCGAGTCGCCAGTGACGAGAATCAAGGTACGGTCGGACACTGTAGACGAGGACGACGCATAACTACCGTTGGAAGAATACGAGTCCGGGGTGGAAGCAGTAGGCGACTGGACGGATGGAGAACATATTTAACGAAGGAAGGTTTGATAAAGAGGATTTGGCACTCACTGTAGACGGCCGTTTGGTGGGAGAGGGAGCAAGCGGTCGCGAATGATTTGCCTTGTGAAAGGGGGACTTGAGAGTCTGGATGAGCTTTCTGGAGGTAGAAATCTGGGGTATGTCGGGCACAGAGGGATCATCAGCAGTGAGATCTACTGGAGGAACAGGTAGACTTGGAGTGCTGGGAGGAGGAGTCGACTCTTCAGCAGCAGGTGAGCTAGTACTAGAAGGAGATGAAAGGGAAGGATGTGAGGTCTGATATCGAGGTTGCACTATATTCGTGGTCGTCAATGGGGTAGGAGCGGGTGCAGGTGGTTTTGGTAAAGGAGGCCGTGGATGATGATAAGAATAGCCAAAGTGATAAGAACTATGGAAATTATTAGGTTTCTGGAAGCTGTCTGCATCGTCGCTGCCTTCAGAGTCTGAGCCTCTGTTGGTGACATAGAACTTGTTCCGAGTCTTGGTATTCGGACCTCTGGAGAATTCGGACATCACTGGTGGTGGTAAGAAGGAAAGAGAGACCTGAGCCGTCGCCTTCGCCGTCAGCCTGGAGCGGGGTCCTAATCACGCTCGGCCTCCTCGACGCTGTCAGCCAGCAACCTTAGCGGCAAGGAATCGTCTCCTTCTTGTGATGACTAATCACATGCCGTAAACCTCCCGGTGCAGATGCGCGATTTTATATTAATATCCGTTTCTATCGTACACTAATCATACAGAATGGTACATCTATCCAACCCTATTCAAGAGTCAAATGACATCCCCTCATCCAAGTCAATCTATCCAGGTCGATCGCCTTCAAACTCCAATTAACAAGATACAGAGACTATTCAACTTACCTTGGGAAAATCAACCTTCTCCTGCAGCATCGACTCACCCCAGCAGAGCAGTTTCAACAGGTTCACCAATTTTACATCCTTCCCCTGGCTGGTCGCATCCAGAATCGCTGCATTCACCTCCCCCGCCGTTTTCATCCTTTGCGCTGGCGACAATAGCTCCGATATCGCCGCCGGAGCTGTCGAAGACGACTCGAACGCCAAAAGCGCCATCGTACGTTCCAGTTCCGACAAGAACTCTGGGCTCTCCTCACCTCGAGGCGCCAGCTCTTCCTGAGCAAACTGCAAAGCTTCCGCTATTCGCCCGTGACGAATGTACTCGATCAATTTCTGTTGCTGCAAATGAAAGAATAGTGCGCGGTTCGTGTCCAGAATCTAGGCGAAAACGTGGGGCTGGTCAGCGTGTTGCACATAATAAGGCGCATGTACACATGAATCATGGGATCCATAAATATCATATTGAAGACTGAAGTTTTGGTATTTAGTCTCATCATCGACCCCGAAAGAGTCTGAGAGTGGTGCATAGATTTTTGTAATCATCTAGAATCCCATGATAAAGGGAGGGAAGAAAAAACTCCCAAAACTAACCTCCGGATTCAAATCATTCACCCTCATTATGGCGTCCTCCACATCGCCCCGCTGCAAGGCTTCGCGTATATTCATGCGACTCTCGATGTTCGCCAGGTCTACCGGTGGTGTGAGACTCGCTTCCTGACTGAACTCCTCCGCAGCAGATTTATAGCCTTCGACAACGAGGTAGTCCATGATGAGGCGGTTCAAATCCCTACAAGATGTATCGTCAATAAAGAAGATCTGAAAAATGGTGAAAAACAAGAAAATTTCAGATAATACATGCATATAAAATTGGCTCATCAATGAAGATTCAGAGAGATTCCCAATAATTGTTGTTCATCATTTCCAACTGCAACAAAAACGTGTACTCACTGTTTAAACACTTGGACCTCGTTTAAACGACGGTTCCATTCCGCCTTGGCAATTGGGATTTTTGGAGTTGGAGGCGCAGGTGGCTATTGAAAGATATAAAATACAGTCAGACCACGACAAGAATGTAAGAATAAACCAACCATTAAGGTCAAACGAACAGAGGTGCAGTTTTATTCAACCCACGACGTTTAGGGCAGGTTACATAAATTCTCACACAAAACTGGCCGTCAGGTTATGTAATATAAATGAATCGTGCATTGTCCAACAGTCGTGTCCACTCGTAAATACATACATGCACAATTGTCTGGACGTAATATCAAAGGAGCAACAATAGATTATGATGTGGTACTAGTCGTTGTTAAACCAGTCCTGTACAAAGGTCAGAGAACTACTTCACACTGGAGGAGGGTGGACACACCCTTTACAATAGTTGTTGGCAGCCATGGGGATACACGAGAGATATCGGCATCCAGAACATGCTGTGACATTGCTGTTCAAAAGGACCAAGGGACACGGTGCCAAATTTTACACACCAGCGTAGGGATCCTCGTTGTAGAAGTTTCTTGTCAGGACAACGAACAGGACAATGGTGAGAGGTAGCGCGAGGAGACGGAAGCCCCAGACAATCAACTTATGCCTCTTGGTAGCGCTGATTACAGGGTAAAAGGTCGTTCCAACGAGAAGTCCCATCAGGAAACCTCCAAGATGAGCTAAACGCATCAAGAGGTAAGACATGTGCACGATAACACAGAAAGTCAATTACCGAAATTGTCAACGTCTTAAAAAAACCATACTACAGATTAGAGCGTTGACAGGATATGAGATCACTGGACGTACATGGGATAAAACCGATGGCGACACCAATAATTAGTTCGATAGTCATAAAGACCAGCTAGGGAGCCAGTTAATTGCTTGCTCAACCATATCCATATCGAGACGACTCACCGTCCGCACGGGCCGATATTTGTACTTCCAGTGAGCAAACAGGTCCACCCAGGTCACCTGTGTCCACATCTAAGGATTTGTTCACCAGGAGCCAAAGGAGAGCATACAGCAACAGTTCCGAAAATCGCGCCGCTTGCGCCTACGCTAGGAATACCAACGAGCGCGAAGTTCCCACCCAATATATTCCTACAGTCATGTCAGAGTAGCGAACAAGATTGGATGAACGCTCGACTCACCCGAAAATACCAGCAGCGAAGTACGTTATAAGGAAGCCCCCGGACCCCATTTCTCGTTCAATCTAGAGAGATTATTTAGAACGTAACACTTTTGAGATGAGACCGAGACCAAGACGCACTTGTGCAGACAGAGTCAACTGAGCAATCATATTTAACAAGATATGAACGAAGCCAGCATGAAGAAAGATCGCGGTAATAAATCTAACGGAATTCTTAGCATCGAAGCGCGAGATTGCCGCAAGTTGTGGAGCCTCACCTAAACCACTGATTTGGATCTTCACCATTAGGGATGCCACCAAATCCACACAGATCACCAATAGTACATATCTCGGTAACCGGATTGGCAGTGTTGTTCATACCTGTAGGAGGGATGAGAATTTTCTTGAAAGCAAAGCCTGCCGACTTACATCCTATGAGAAGTGTTAGAGGTACATCATCTACAGCCTTCATACCTGCGACAAACCTGTGAAGTATCCAAAACACGCTCAAATGTAACAACACTTACAAGGAGGGAAGCGAGCGCCCGCATAAATCAAAGCAGAAGACGATGGCCCAAGCATGTAATTCACCACAGGCTTAAAAGACACAGGAGAACCCTGTTCTCGCGAATTCAAGACGAGTTCATAGATGAATACGCCGACCATTGCAGCGGTCAGTGTCCACACTGCAAGCCACAATGACAGTGAGACAATGAGAGTCACAACTAGTCTGTCTAAGTGGGGACACTCACCCACGAAGGGATACTTCTGCCTTGGAACACCCCGCTTCTTCTGTTCTATCCGCTGTTCCAAAGGTTGCTTGCCAGAGTTCATAAACTTGACAAACGATGAAGCCTTCTCCGCTACTGGTTTCGCACGATCTGAATTGTAAGGGTCTGCGTACTCTGCATCAGCGCAATGCAGCTCCCCATTAGTGGGACTAGCGACAGGCAGTAGACGGAACTTGCTCACCCAAATCTTGATAGTTCCCGGAACGAATGTCACCGTTATAACCCCCCGCTCCTCCAATGCCTGCAGCGTTCTTAACCAGAGGCGCCTTGGAGTTGTCATCCTGGGGGGTATTGGAATGATAGTTGAAGTCTTCGTCGATGTAGGTCAGCGGCCGACTTTCTGTCCCATGGGTTGGTGCGTTTCTGCTCCTGGTACTGGCGCCACGAACGAGATTCGGATTATGCGACATTTCGTGTAGGGAGTGGTGGTCAAAGGCTTCATCCTCTGGGGCCTTCACAGGTTTCCCTTGGCTGGGCGCGCTCATGATGGAATCAATGTCAGAGTCTCTGTAGCTGCTGGTCGTTTGTTTATCTTTGGCGTATGGTTGTCGAATCGTGTCCGCCATCTTGGCTTCAATGAGCTCGAGGAAGTTTTGTTTCTGTGGATCTAGTGGGAAAGAAACGATAGTGTGGTGGTGGTTGTCGTGAGGCTTTATATCTAAAACTGTCATCTCCAGCGTAGCGACGCCGCTGCAACAGACATCACCGCCTCGTCTGCAGTGCCACACGCGCAGCTTATGCAAGAAAAGGCTTGGTAGAAATTTAGAATTCCTGAAGTTCTCTGAATCATCCAAAAGTTCCATGTAATCATTTATAAATGTGTACTCTATTTCAAGATAGCGATTGGTGTTGTAGCAGGTGTCATTAGATGTAGAGTCCGGTCGCACAACAATGGTATAAAGTTTACAAAGATCAGGAAGGTGCCGAGAAACTAGAACCATAGCAGCTTCACCGTCCCCCTGCGTCTACAGGTGTCTCTTCTCCACCCAGACTTGGCCTTCCCTTGCTCCGTCCTGATGGCTTTCGTGTCAGTGGCGTAATGTGAGTGGTTATGCGCAATTTGTCGCTCTCTGAGTTCTCGCCATCAGACGGATATGCCGCGCTTGACTCACCCTCGTCGTCTACGAGAGGTCTCACCCAGCGAGAGACAGACCCAGCTCCATCGACCCACTTCAGAGTCCCTAATCCCACCTCCCGAAGTTTTCGATTTCTAGACCGCCATTGTGTCGCGCGGCTTCCCGTGCTCGCTCTAGAAGCGCTACGTGCGGAGGTCGGAGTGAGCACGGGGCTCACGCGCTTCTCTTCTTCTCCCAGAGGAAGCTTCTGAGGAAGAGCTGCGAGCATGCGGGGATCGCTCGGAAACAACAGCGGCAGCATGTGCCTCGAGTCCAATAACTCTCCAAGAGCCTGAGGAGGTTTCGGTGGTTCCCAAGAAGAATAACCTCGACTGCTGTCAAATAACATGTCAATGCCGCTACCAGCAGCAGTAGACAGAGATGCTTCTGTTGAACTCGATGATATGGTTGGTGTAAGCCCTGGGGATTCGCTCGGGAAGGAAGCGACACTGTCGTCACGGTCACGGTCCCTTTCAATCATCTATATCCCTTAAGTGAGACAAGATCCGTATAAAAACGGAGGCGTGCATACCTCTTTGCGCAGGGCTTCCACTCCCAGCTTCACGCGATGTCTTTCCCAGTCTTTCTGGAGTTGGGTAAGATACTGTACGCACTCTTCCGTCATCCTGCCTTCATTGACCTCATATTTATAATCCCGCACAGCGCGTCGCATCTGTTACACGCATGTTAAGCATGAGTGTGCAGCAAAAAAAGCAGGAGAAAAGCTCGCCTGTAGAGGATTGATATTCTTCATCGTCTGGATCGTAGCTACCAGGTTAGGAAATTCAGTGATAGATGACAAACACTGCAAAGTCATTAGTACCATGTGGATGAGGACGAAGAATCGCATATCCACCTGTAACCAGTTTAAGAGGTCTCTAACTGGAGCAAAATGAGCTTGGACGCCCTTGGGTAAGCCCATCTGCACCACCCACTCTTCTATTGCGCTCAGGTTTGCACCGATCTGGACCGCTCGAGATCTATTTCAAGCATTATCAGCTGGTCATTCAAGAGGAAGAGATGGAATGTACCTGCAAAGATACTTTTTACGCGTCAACACGCGATTAAATATCTCGCCTAACAATGGAATCAGCTATAAAGTGAGTGCAGTTGAGAGAGTACATACATGCTGTCCAGTACATAACTTGAGACCAAAGCTGGGTGATCAAGGCAGGGTTAATGTCGGACAGAGTCAATAACGTGTGCAAAGCAGTGAGGAAAGAGGTGGCATCTGCAGGAGAGGGGGCTACAGGGGCGTCTGGGAACAAAGATTGTAGAGGAGTAGTAGACGAATGTGAGCGAGCACGGTTCAAAGTCTGCCGTAGAGACGAAAAGTTCTTCGCAGATGCCGAAGACGGTGGCACACTGCGGCTAGCGGATTGAGCCCCAGTCGGATTTGGACTTGGTGGAGTGGGAGTAGGGGATCTTGTTGCAGCAGCCGATATAGTCGTCGCCTTCCCTTTACCACTAAATGGCCGTAAAAAAGACCAGGCAGACTCAAATTGCACTTCGTCGAATTCAGGGCCCAAAGAAGAATAGTCCAGAAGGGCGGGATCCAAGAGCTCATCGATCTTTCGCTCGGCGAAACGGATTATGAACACTGTCCATTGAAACAGGAATCAGACGAAGCCAACGCCACAGTGGCGTAGGACCCACCAAACACCGAATTTATGACTTCCTCGATAAGCTCAAACGATCCCAGCATCTCACAGGCCTCATACATGGATTTATCGCACTGCAATAAATGGAGCCAAATGGTCGTATTGTAGAGCCAGAACACAAGACAAGTAACATCGTCTGCGCGGCTCTTAGGGATATCGGTCGATCAGTCTGCACGGCCACGCAAATAGAGCAGACACCCACAAAAAAGGTCTCCTCGATAGCATCGGTTGCACCAATGATCACATCTTCTAACCAATTATGATCGCACGTTAAACAAGCAAAACGCGCCAACATATATAGGGAATTTGCAGGCTGAGCGTCCCGAAATGATGGTTGGAAATTGGTGATGAGGGATTCAAATATTTGGGGTAAAGACATCGGTGAAAACACGAGCATCGAGGAATAATCTAGTGCCGGAGTCTGCAAAGATCTTTGTCAAGGATAGAACAGTATGGAAACAAGAAGACGAACAAAAAGGGATTCCGGAGGCTCTTCTTCGTTTCCCGACTCTGACTCGGACGAAGAGTAATCGGAATCACGACCCCACCACTTGGGACTTACACCAAGGACCTTACCCACATCGTCGCGGATGTTTTTTCCGCTTCCTTCTACGTTTCCTTCGTTCGTCAAACAGTCTCCGCTTCTCCTCCATACGGCCTCCGGTCCAGCCTTCGCCTCTCATAGCCTCCTCCAAGAGGAGAGCAACATCGTCTCGACCAGGTAAAATGGAATGAGCGGTGACGATATCTAGAGGGGTGAGATTCCGTCTCGTGACGGCGAATGGCGAGCATCCATGGGTCATAAGATGGGATATCAAGGTTGGCGGAGAAAGTAACGCGGCATGATGCAAGGGCGTCCATCCGGCTGGAACGAGAGGGAAGTGAAGACAGAAAGATTAATAGGTGGATTGAGAGGGATACGTACCCTTGTCTGCAGTGATATCGGCGCCTTGAGCTATAAGAAGTCGTACACATTCCTCTCTCTCCACATCTCTCTCAGAGTCAGAGCCGAAGCCATGGATGGTAAGACTGATTAACCCAACACCATCTTCATCTCGCAGGCGGAGATCAACATATGTCTGAGCCTGAGAATCAGAAAGAAGGTATTGGAGAACTGAGAGCTCTCCGAAGAGACAGGCCCGAGTTAGGCAATGTCTGACAAGCTCTGCCTTCTGGTCAGGGTTCAGACCGGAATGTGAGGAGAGAAGGACAGCGATGTGGGCAGTACTAGGATAAAGAGGATGAAGATCTGGCTCCGGTGAGAGATCCATAAGATGAGGGTCGGAGAAGAGCGTTGGCAACATGAAACAGTATGTAATCCGTAACGTCTTCCGATCGACTTCCATCATGCCTCCACAGAAACGACAAAAGCTCT
>RZIO01000002.1:2068810-2117405 GCA_004338095.1 Gloeostereum incarnatum
CTGGACTCGGCCAGTGAGCTAGACGCGGGCCCTGACGATGAAGACATACAAAATATGAGACCGCAAAAATCCCGCCAAACAAAAAAGCGGAAATTGAGAGCTACAGCCCCTTCGAATTTCGGTGCTACGCTTCAGTCTCTACTGAACACAGAAGCTCCATCTACTTTACCGCTATCCCTCAAACCGTCATTCGCTCGGAAACGCAACGATGAAAAGCTGGAGTTGAAGGCTAAAAAGGTTCTCCAGATAGAGAAAAAGGAACGAGAAGATCGAGGAAGAATCAAGGATGTCATTGGTGGATGGGGTGGTGAAACCGAGCGAGCATTACGGAAGGTCGCGCAAAGAGGCGGTACGAAATTTTTACCGTCCATGTCTGTCGCCTCTTTTTCATAAGCGCCACACTACCAGTTGTCAAACTTTTCAACGTGATACAGCACTCTCAGGCGGAAGCTTCTGCTATTGTGGAAAGGAGTAAAGCGACAAGAGGTACTGGAAAGGCATCACTCCCAGCTCCCCCCGCAGAAACCAAGCCGAAGGGGAAGATGAGGAGCAAGGATAAAGATAATGTTCTGGGACGGGGAAAAGAAGGTATGTACTGTAGATGGACTCTTGTTATCCCAATGCAAAGCACTAATGAATGATTCATAGTCGACCAGTCGGATTTTTTTGATATGATCAGGTCCGGTGGAATTGTGTCGAAAGTTTGAGTCTGTTGTTACTGTAATGTACTCCTACGCCACATTATTGATAGGAAGTTAAGTATGAGTCACTATATAGATCGCTTCTCACCACGTGAGCGTAATTATCGTCTTTCCACCCCATGCTCAGAGATCTCCTGTTGAAAGTTGACCTGGAATCATGGTTAAAAACTTTGTTTGGAACCCTGTATGGCCACACTATGTCGGAATATTTGCCACCTTCTTCGCCATCGTGCTTGGTTTGGGAAGATACACCCTTCTAGGTGCGCATTGCTCTCCCAGTACCTCGTTTGTTTTCCTTCATTATCTTGAGCTACAGACTACATGGACTCATACCACTGTGGCGCGTTGATGGATAGGGGTAGCTGGCTCGACTCTTCCCGACAAAACTGGCAGCCAGATGGTACATCTCTAACATAACTCTATCCCGTGCTGCCCAGCCATTCATTATGTGTTCAGGGTGCATGTTGAACGCGTACAAATCCTCCGAGGCTTCCAAATGTTTTGAATCAAGAGAGGTTGTGTTCGTCGGTGACTCAATCACAAGGAAGCTTTATTTTCAATTTTCACACATCCTCGACCCTACGCTTCCTACCTCTCCTCCCGACGATGAGCACAAGCATACAGATCATCTGCTACGCACAGTTTCCGGGACACGGCTATCGTTCTATTGGGATCCCTTCCTAAACAAAACGAGAACCCGACACCTGCTGTCTACGGACATCGCAGCAACATACAATAACTCTCATCCCAGCATACGCCCCGCTTTACTCGTTTTAGGCTCGGGGCTATGGAGTCTACGTTACGCGATCACCTCCGGAGGGATTCCCGCATGGGAGGCTAACATGGAGGACATGTTTACACTCATGTCAGAAATGCATTCCATACCCGCAGACGAGGTCATAGTCCTGCCCGTTGAGGAGGTTATAGCTGCCAAGTTATCCAAAGGGAGAGCGGACACGATGCATCCCTCTGACATCGACGCCATGAACTCTAACCTCTATCATCGCATTAGCCAGTCTTCGGGCGGCTACCTTCGTCTATTTGACGATCCTCCACTGCCCGTGCCCGTCTCTCTTCCTCTCGTGTTTAATCAGATGCTTGACCCATCAGAGACAGAGGACGGCCTCCACTTTTCGGATTCTATCGTTAAGCAACAAGCCAATATTCTTCTAAATTTCCGTTGCAACGATCGTCTACCGAAGAAATTCCCTTGGGACAAGACTTGCTGTCGTAGGTATTCATGGCCAACGCTAATACAAGTGATATTCCTCGGAGTTGCTGGCCTTTGGGGCCCATACTCCTGGCTCTCTACATCTGCCAGTAGGTTAACGCCCAATGATGTCTGCCTTCTCTCGTATTGACGGGCGTAGATCTTAGAATCGAAGGGCTTCCCCCCGTGAAATCAGAGCATACTTCCCGTATGGTGCTTAGTGTCTCCATCACGCTGATCTTCCTTGCCGACCGCACCGGATTCTGGCTCAAAGAAAACAAATCATTTAATCCTTACACGGTCTCGTTCCTTCTTTTTGCGCTTGTGGTGGTGGGTGTAGCCAGAGTAAAACGTGCTGACGAAGACCTCGGATTCTTGAACCGAGAACAGACAGATGAATGGAAAGGCTGGATGCAAAGTGCGTACAAATGCAACTCACTCGATCTGTTGTATCCGCTGACCGTTATGTAGTGATCATCCTTCTCTATCACTACTTCGGCGCCTCAAAAATTGCAGGCATCTATAATGCCGTCCGCGTCCTAGTTGCTGGTTATCTTTTCATGACTGGCTACGGGCATACAACATATTACTTGCGAAAGGCTGACTTCGGATTTTCGCGAGTCGCACAGGTGAGTGCGGCTTTTTGTGAATCTGATGTTCACTGAACCGTCCAGGTCTTGGTTCGTCTCAATCTCCTAACCATTCTACTTGTCTATACCATGGATACCGACTATCTATTCTATTATTTCTCGCCCCTCGTGTCGATGTGGTTCATCATCATCTATACCACATTGGCGATCGGGGCGCACCTCAATGACAGGACGCTGTTCCTTATCAGCAAGATTCTCTTGTCGGCTTCATTGACATCGCTTTTTGTGAAATGGGACTGGCCTATGGAGACCTTGTTCAACGGTCTGAACAAGGCTTGCGCTATTCGATGGTCCGCTCGTGAATGGCTCTTTCGAGTCAGGCTCGATATCTGGATTGTCTATGCAGGTATGCTCACTGCGCTCGCCGTCATCAAGGCCCGCGAGCACCGGATAATAGATCACCCGCGCTGGCCGCTGGTATTGAAACTCGCAACGAGCGGATCTGTGATCACCTTGTTGTGGTTCTTTGCATTCGAGCTCTTGCAAGAATCCAAATTCACTTACAATATTTGGCATCCTTGTATCTCCTTCCTACCGGTACTGGCATTCGTCATATGCCGGAATGCGACCGTCATCCTACGCTCTTCGTCTTCCCAGACCTTTGTTTTCATTGGCCGGTGCTCTTTGGAAACATTTCTCATTGAATATCATTTCTGGTTGGCTGGCGACACGCATGGAGTGCTCCTTGTCATACCAGGGACCAGATGGAGGCCCTTGAACCTTGTCGTCACATCTGTTATGTTCATCTTTATTTGCCACCATGTCGCCCAAGCTACGGGAGAGATCACGCAGTGGATCTGCGGCGACGAACAACGGAACATCGACACTCTTCCTTTGCCAGTAATGGCAGAACCTTCTTCCGCGCAAGATGTGGAACCGGATGCAGGAGACGATATAAAGACGCCAATAGCACGCAGATGGTCCATTCGACTGACAGAGGGGGCAGTGCACCATCCTCACTCACTGCCTGTACTCTCAAAGTGGAAGGAAGGGATTGGTCTTAAAAGCAAAGCAGCTTTAGCTCTCAGCATGCTTTGGGTGGCAAACATACTGTCGCCTAGATAGATCTCAAAAATAAATAGTTGAAACTAATGATAGATATACAGGAAGATGTAAAATAATTGACTCTTGGGATGGTCTTGAGACTAATTGAGTAGGACCAAGAGCACTTGACGGGAACAACTGTGGAGGAGTATTGTTGAGTTAGCAAGGTGCGGTAAAGGCGCTCGAAGAAATGAGAGGGATCAGTATTAGCATGGAGAATCATCAACGTGTGTCCTTGAGACAACATCAGTGCTTGACTTCTAGATATTATTTACATCATGTCAGAAGATCAGCGCGATACTCACTTGGAAGGAGAGAGAGAGAGGTGTTATTGAGGGAGCTGCGATAGGAAAGACGGGTGAGAAAAATGACTAGAATGAGGACCGAAAACGAAGGCTCAGAAATTTGGGTATAAATGTAAAGAAATTCATCAGCCCGTGGGATTCGAAGTAGCGATTCATTTTGTGTCGTCAGAGCAGAGAAAGATATGGGAGGAGACTGACCTGAGTATGCATGTACAGGAGAAGACGACGACGAATTTGAAAATTTATAGAGATGACACGTGCTATTTAGGGCAGGGTGTGACTGAGTGTGACGCGAAGGGGTGCTACCTTCGTGTCTTGACTTTAAACGACAATAATGACGAACGTCGTGCAGTCTCCAATCGACTTTCAACTTCGGCCAGTGAGCCATGGGCCATCTTCGCTCGGATTTGGCTTCGGTCTCTCTTCCTCCTCGTTGTCCTCCTCGTCCTCCTCGATGTCCACCGGGTGGCAGTCGACTTCAAATCCTCAATCCCCTTTCCATCAGTTAAATCCAAATAATCTCAACCCCTCACGTCCTAATAGGAAAAGAGGTCACGAAGACGATCCTTCCGATTCCAGGCAGGATGAGTCCATGGAAAACCGCTCTTCCACTCCAGACAGGCCTAGGAAGGCTCCTCCAAAGCGCCCCCGCGTTTCTCCTTCTGTGGACGGTCTGCAGAAAGACTCCAAATTCAAGGATACAAGGCCAGCAGGAGACGATGTTGATGTTGGCGTTTTGCTGGGTAAGTTAGAAGCTACACAACAGTTCTACCTTTCGTATCTGATTTTCCCAACTCCGCTAGCGACCCTCCCGTCAGAAACTCTTCTTCCTATATTGATGTCGCTCATTCAAGCTCATCCTTCTTTGAAATCATACATCCTTCCTCTCATTCCACGTCCTAAGCTTGCAACTGCACTCCAAGCCTTGGGTACAGCTGCCAAGAAACTCCTGGAGGCCTACCCATATTCCACTTCGTACACCGTCAGCCAAAGCTCCATGCCGAGCACATTCTCTGGCTCTACCATGGGTTTTGGGACTTCTGCATGGTCGCAGCAGCCATCGACATTCGCACCTGCCCATCATCACGGGGGAATGCGAGACTCGTATATCCAGTCAAGAGTCCGTCCTCACAGCACAGCGTTTGTTTCAGCCTTGCAAGCATACCTTCCATACTTTTCCTATCATTCGTCGTCCCCTTCATTGACCCAACATGCGCACTCCTCCACTTCCCTTCAACCATTCCAGAAAGACAAGTCTCACGCGTTAGAGACATTTGAATTTCTGTCTTCCCTCACGCGTCACGTCATTACGCAGCCGATGCTTACGCAAGAGCTTCTTGTTCCACTTGTCGCTCAACGGCTTTCAGAGGAATGGTCATCCTGGGTCAGGAGAGTCGACGAGATAGTTAATCAAGAGGGTGGAATGTTTGGAAGTGACGCAGTGTCAGGATGGTTCCGAGTTCTCGATGAGTTTGACTCTGAGCAGAAGCACCAGGGCATGGAGTTCCTGAGGATTGTGCGAGACAATGTAGTAGCCAAAGTTGGGTGGTTGGTGGGGCGATCAGGACAACCCATGCAGATATAGAGTGGATGCTGACGTGGTACATTTTCACGATCTTGTTTACGATTCTCATCGTACATTTTATTTCTTACCTCATTGACAAGGTTTTGTCTGCATTTAACTTCTGATTCTCTTTCTACCTGTGTATTGTTGGAGTCGTATCGGAACGCGTCTCATGGCATCTTTCGTTTCTGCCCATTCGAAGCAGTTGTCGATTAGGATTATACTAGGTCTTGGAATGGTTTGAAGAGTACTAAGTGTCGTTTGACTATTCAAGCTGCCATGTCGCATGCATCGTGGCTGGGGATGAAGGTCAAACGCTCCATCCCTCCAAACCATGGCCTCGGGAACGAGTTGTGGGTGCATCTCGCACGGGGTTTTGAGGGGATCTCGGGGACTTTGACGCCACCTCGACATCCGGCATGTTGCGTTTACTCTTCGTTTGCCTCTCCTTTTGCTGTGTGTTTCATTCGAAAGACATGAGTAATTTTCAAGCATGATGTACTGGGTTGGTACCCGAAGTTTCCTGAGCAGCTGTCTTGTCTTCCAGACGAAGCAAATGTACTCAAATCCGAACACGAATAACGATGCTCATGCAACGCCCCAAGAAAACGTTGAATTTAGACCAAAGTCGGACCCAAAGGAAACAGCATTCATTCAGGTCAATGCATTTTCATTCTTGAAGATGACACAGGTATTTATTTGTCTATTTGAGAGACCATCGAGACCACACGGTAATGTGGCGTGCACAAGGCTCTCTACTCTCGATGCGGAACGTCCGATTGGCAGTGTTGCCATGTTTTAGTGTCCCGTTGAAAGCCTGTTCATAGACGAAATAAATGCATAGACGGGCTTCTAAGCCGAAGAAACCTCTGACTTAATCTACTAATAGCCATAGGTCATGATCATTCATGTGCACGAGATCCGAGTCCCCTGAGTCTAAGGAGGGCCATGAGTGAACTTGGCGCATCTCCCCAAAAAGATATATGAACGATAAAGATATTCTGAGAGGGAGATTGAGCGAAGGCTCCGGTAGTAAGGCGAAGTCGACGCCACCGGAAGTTAAGCTGTTGTTAGTTGTTGATCAAAGGACTGAGATGCGGAGTTTCAAAAAAAAGTTGTGGACGCGTCCGAGTCCGACCCCGCGCGTGCATCCACTAGAGACGGGCGGGAACCCATGCATGCTCTGCGCAGCACTCCCATGGTCTTTTCGTGTTCCAATCCGCCCAGGTCCTTTCTTGGTCCATCGACTTACGCGACATGACTCGCATTACCCTGTAAAGTCTGTGTTTTGTCTCTAAATCTTATTCTTTCTTTAACTCTATTCGCCAGCTCCTCACCTCAGAACAACAGTTCGAATCTTTCTTCCCCTCCAGATCCTCTCTTTATGGATCTGGATGGCTTATTTACGCACTCTATGTTTTCACCTTCTCCTCGCAGGCGTCTTCGTGCTCCTCGCCTTCTGCCTACCCCCACCACAACCGGCTCGCTGTATTCCACCCTTTTCCGTTTGATTTACCATCAGCATCCCCCTCCCTCTCTCCCGGCCTTGATTGACTATCATTTTTTACACCCAAAGCTTCGCAGTAATCGTTCCTACAATATCCTTATTGAGCATGCCCTCAACCACTCGAGTTTTGGTACAGTAGACATGCTCCTCAAGTCCATGACCTCTGATGGCCTGCATGGAAACTTGGAGACCAAGAGGCTGAAAACACGCTGGCTTGTTGAACGTGGTCTGTGGGAACGTGCATGGGACGTGGCGACCAATATGTCGGACCCACGAGATTTCTCTCAGCACAAGTTGCCCTCTCCCGTCCCGCTATCTATCTGGTTAGAGCTCTTCCGGCGCGAGAAACCGCTCAGACCCTCGCCGCATACTCGTCTATCGGAGCCCAGCCTCGTCCAATTTCAAGAAGCTGATGCATCCTTGGAAGATAGCATTGAGCACGCTACCACTTCCAATCCGCTCCCGGGAGCAGATCATCATGATCCGCGCGCTGGCTCTGCGTCTCAGAACGAAATTCTCAGTCAAAGATCCGAAGATACAGCGCTGGGAAACAAGCGCTTCGTCCAATGGACACGTTTTCCGCGTCATTGCGATCTAAAGGAGGGAGAAGTGTCTCTCAGTCCGAGAGAGAGTAACTCTTCCACCCAGAACGATCGATTCGTCCTTCTCACTCAGAATATGCCACGATATGGCGATGGCTCTGTTCCAATTCAGACCGTCTACTATTATGTTTTGGCCTTTCTGCAGCTTCAGAAACCAGACATAGCTTCCTTTCTTACCGGAACGTTTTTGGGAAATCTTCCTTCGGTCCTCAATCCGAGGTTATCTCGGATATGTCTCAACATAATACATCTTATGCTGGTTCTTGGGAGACCAAAATCGGAAAAGGGATTCCGAAGGATGCAGAACGCGCGCGCAACTCTCGCCTCTTTCTTGGCATTGCATCCCGCCCTGCGCCCAACCCCAAAAAACTATTCTCATCCTCCTTCGTCCCCTTCGTCAAGCACAATACGGCGGCCGCTGTGCTTGGAGAGTACTCCACTCCTTGAAAAGACGATGGGGAGATTCGATCGAAGATAACGGAGTGCGACGTCTCGTCGCGTCTCTTGATCTCAAGCAAAAGAGATTGAAGGATGTGGCTGTGATGGTACACCGCAGGAACGCTGATCGGAAGCTCGGAATATCCTATCGATGCAGCGACATTGTTCGCAACAGTAAATCCCATCCTCGACCGTCTCGAGATCGGCTCCCCAAGCACCGCGGCAAGGAAGAGGTTCGTTGGCGATGCCTGCACGCACGGGCACGGAGGACGGAAATCAAACCACGGGCCCGGGGTGTACATACGAACCCATAATTGTACATACCTCTTGAAGAAAACATGACTGATTCTCAAAAAAAAACCTTAAATTGTGAATCAAGAAACGTGGCTTTAACATGGTCGTGGGCTTCTCGGAAGTAGACACTAACCGGGCTTCATTCGTTCATGACCCATATCTGGTCCATTAACATCATCGGATGCCTCTGGTAACACGGTCGATGTCCAATGGAAGCCTAATAGGCAGCTTTCATGCTCTAGCTTCTCTTTGAAAGTGTTACACGTTAAGGGTGGACGCACCCAGCGGATAATTCTCTTGGATGTTAAATAATGGCAGTCTGGAAGCCATTCTCGGAATTCCACAACTCTGGCTCGGTCATTCGGGGTCGTCGCCTTTGCTCTACACACAGTCGCGACTCGTGCACTTCTCCGGCTCTGGATCCCGTTGTTATCGTGATCATTCCACGAGCTCACATAATAATTTAGGACTCACAAAAATGTCTGACGGTGTTCTGTCCTTCAAACGTTGGCACCCACCATTGCACCCTATTACTGGGTCACGTATGTCAATGATCAAAGTTGTCTATGCATATTTACGCGATTTCGGCTGGGCAACGTCTATCTCCCGATCTGTTGTCTAAATTCCTGACGTTACTAAGTGTTATCAAGTTACCCTGGCTCATCTTATGTATTTTTTCTGTCCTCCCGATTAACGGCATTTTCGATCCACTCCGTCTCGCGTTATTTAAGATATCCACCATGTCCTAGACTGTCTCCCATTCTAACCTCCCACATACACCACTCTCCAACACTCTCCTCTATACTGTGCACTGTTCGACATGACCAAGCAGATCTATGGCATTTCGTGCATCCACGTCGGTGTCGGCTCTGGAGGCACCACGTCTATGCTTGCGCAAGTACATTTTCATGTAGCATTACCCATGTCCTTGACTTGCTTTTCTTCAGTCGGATTGCGATTGTCGACTTTCAAGGTCAAGTAGTCCTTGACACTTACGTCGCTCCTACACTCCGGGTACACACTGACGCGTCGCGTCATTCTTTCTTTTACGCGTCCTCGACTCACCCACTTGTTCAAGGTGACTGACTACCGCACCGCCTCCACCGGTATCACCCCTGCGCATCTCAGCGGAAGTAAGTTTTCACGCGTTTTTGGAGGTCAAACAACAATTGTGCAATGTCCTGTATCATACAGGGAACGCCGTCGCGTTTAGTACTGTTCAGCAAGCGGTTGCCTCAACGATCCGTGGTCACATCATCGTCGGACACAGCATCTGGAACGACCTTTCAGGTACGCGGTATTCTTTTTTGGTGGAGCACGATCCTTATTGCCAATTTATTTTCTAGTCCTGGGGATACCTCACCCAGCGGTGGACACGCGCGATGTCGCGCTATATCAGGCATGGTCCAGCCCTGCTGTTGAACAGATATCTTCTCACCCTACTACGCAGCCCTTTCGCAACGCCCTTCGGTCTCCGAATCAGGTGGTCGGCCTACAAACGCTCTGTTGGCATCTAATGCGTCGTCGCTGCCAAGAAGGAGAGCAAAACCCTGTAAGCCCTTCCCCGCGATATACTGGAGTATAAAGATACCGATGTGGTCGTTTCTATTTCACAGCTAGAAAATGCGAGAGCCGCTCTGGATCTCTATCGGAGCTGTTCCAAATCCTGGGAAGAGGCCGTTCATTCCCACAACTGGCCATGCGCTTTGCCCCCAAGTAACTTCTCCCGTTGCTATTTAGTAAGTCATATATCCCCGCCTGGTGCAGATCCTTTGGATCCTGATCGATGTTCTAGTAAAAAAAATGGATGCCTGCTGTGAACGCGTCCATCCCGTCTCGTAGAGTCGTATTCAGTATGATACATATTCACTATAATCTATTTCCTAGGGGCCCGGCAGACGACCGGTAGCCTTGTAGATACTGGCGTACCTTATTCAACCCCTGATTTAGTATATCCGACCTGTATATTCTGCCCTTTCGAATAGCCTATCATAGTTCAATTTGGTTTGGTTTCCCCAATATAATTTTTTATCATTACCCGAAGGAGTTCTCGTGCACGTTTTGCAACCAGAGGAGCCAAGATGGGACCTCGAATAGCATACGACTTACTCAAGACTTACTCCGCAAATAAAGGGTTTCGAATTAAGGAGCAACAGGGATAATTGCATGTGTAAATCGGGAATCTATAGGTTGTTCATTGCCGTGTCTGGTAACATATCATTCCATTATGCTGCAGAAACCCATTGGACAACCTAAATAACTCACCTTTTCCGCCCCCATGAAACGCAGTAACCCCTCGTAAACAAACAAGGCGGAGGCGTTCACAGGAAACGCTCGGAGCAAACATGGACCTAAACCTCGAAAGAAACCTTGGATACCCTCTTGAGCTGAAATCTGTCGCGCCACCGACAGAAATGACGGTGTCCGAAACTGGCCAGAACTCGCATCTGGGTACTGTCTAGGATACGGATATGACATCATACGGCTTTCGGAAATTGGGATCGTCAAGATACTTCAGTTATCATCAAATCAAGGCCTACTATACTTTTTAACGTTGTCCGGTCCGATGGCCGCAATCCAAAACGTAAGGGAGGATAGTCCCCCCGAGAGAAAAATTCGCAAAACCGGTGCTCATCTGTCGTGACGAACTCTTGAGCCCAAAGGATTTCAAGTTAGAGGAAAAAGTAAACGACCTCATACTCCGACCCGTGTAAAGAGGAAAAGCCTCGCATGAGTGCCTGGTTTGAGCCTCTGATAAACATCCCACTTGAAACTTGGACATTACGCAGAAAGTATTACCTCGAACGATAAGAACATCCAGAAAAAATTAGAACGGCAAACCAAGCTACCGGTGAGTCCTGTCCAAAATCCCCGTATACCTTGTGTGGCGTAGATGCGACGGGCACAGTGTATAGGGCCACTGAACTGGCGTTCTTGAAAGGATCTTTCCATTTGAAGCTGGAGCCTCACTGCACAACATAGAAAGATCAGTAAGAAGGAGACCAAAGCGAGGCGAGAAACCTTTGACGTGCTCCATTGGAGTGGCGAGAATCGTGCTGCAGAGTTTAGGTCAGTTCGATCATTTACTACACGATACGGAAAACGCACCTGGTAAGACCTGCCATCAACCCGGCGACTCCATGCATCAGTAGAGAACTGTAGCAACATAGTAAAATATGAGAAGGAATGGAAAAGTAACTTGTCAATTACACTTACAGACGAGGTGAACCGGTTTGAGAATCGGTCTCGACGAAGCCGTTACGAATAAAAAAACAGCCGATAACTGTGTAGGGATCCCAAGAGTAGAGAGTCGATAGCTGCCCACATCAAAGCCGGAGGCGTTGCTCCCTTTGTTGATGTTATAGATAAACGGTTGGCGGTAAGTATATTGGGTGGAAGCAGACCTTGTAGAGTGCAAGAACTCCCTACAGGCTGGGAATTCATTTCGAGTATCCCGGAGCAGATGATGACGACGCGCCTCGTTCGACACTATTTTACGAAGTACGTCCATTGCGCCAGTATAAGTCCCGGGGGGAGCGCATTGTAATCGTGTTTTGATTGTATCGAAGCTTCAGTCTGTTAAGCGACTCTGCAAGAGATCAGTGAATGCGGAGGCTTATTGCGGCGTCAGAGTCACATACATCTGAAAGACGCTAGCAAGCATACCCGTGTCCAACAGCAACCTTGAATGAAGGGCTCAATATAGCCAATAGAGATTATATATTCAGGGATGATACCTTCGTTAAGCCTGAAAAAAAAGGTGGGATATTAGCTTCGAGGGGGGGAAAAGAGCGAAAACGAAGACTTTCCACTGCCCATACCCGCAATCGCACCCACGATTCTAACGTTTGCATCATTGTCTGCCATCTGTCGAACAATTGACGAGGTTTAAAATGAGGAGGCAATATTTGTCAGCGACAATTTCACTACTCCGTGTCCGGTCCGAGGTTCCATCCTATCTAGCACGTGGTCGCGTCACTAGGCAGACAGACTGACGTGTCACACTTACCAATATCAATATACACCATGGATTCGGAAAGTACCAACGACGAGAAACAATGTAGGATCTGTCTCGACGGCGTTGATGCAGAGCCAGAACTAGGCAAACTCATAAAACCCTGCTTATGCCGTGGGTCCATTAGGTGAATTCATATGCCTTGCACTCCTTCACCATCGTATCTCAGCCCATGTTCTTGACTAGTTATGTACATGTCAAATGCCTCCAACAGTGGAGAACCGTATCAGCTTCTCATAGCGCTTTCTTCATCTGCCCTCAATGCAAATATTCATATCGTTTCTCCCGGGCTTCAGTCTTGGGCATCGGGACGAACCCCGGTGAGTTGCTCCTTCGCTCCATAGTATATGTCTGAACCCTCATTATGGACAGTCGTTATCGGCGCGATTTCAACAATCATATTTACTGCGCTTACGGTTCGTCTTCTCTATGCGCCAGAGGCACCTCGGCTGACTCTATTCGAGCTGCTATCTTCCTATGTCACGACTTATTTCATGTCTGCACTGACGGAGGTCGATTCCGCATCACAACCCTACTCTCTTTTCTTCGTAAGCCCCATTGAGGTTGCATCCGATCTCGTCCGTGCAGCAGTACGAATCATGCAGGATTCAGACGAGATCTCTGGCGTTTTGGACGATGCCATGCAAAAGCCTTCGCAAGTTCCGAGGGCTAATCCCGGTGCTACAATGCCTACACCCCGTCCTGCGCCTGGATTTCTTAGGAGGTTTATTGCTCGCATCATAATAGGCCTACCATTGATAGGTGCAAGCTCGCTTGTGCAGATGTTCCTGACTTTGCCTTTCATGCACCCTCTGCAATGGATAGCGCAGTACAGAGGTCAACGCCGACGTCATAGAAATGGCAGTAAAGACATAGCAGCACTTATTATTGTCGCCCTGCTTGTTTTGGGTTCCGTTAGGTTAGTCTGTTTGTCCTTTCACATTGATTTCCTGCTGATTGGACTGCATAGGGCACTCTACAAAGTATATCAGTTCACTCAGAATCTCACTAAACGTCTGCTACTCCGCGCGGAGAACGCGATCTTGGAAGTCAATTGATTGGCTCGACAAGAGTCTTGTCATGCATTGTAATTAGTGTATATGTACGATTATACAAAATCCAACGAATGAGTGAATTATTCACATGAGGCGTAGGAATTAGACGTCCTTTACCAATTCCTCCTTAGGTCTCTCTTGACACCTTCATACAAGGCCTTTGTCTCCTGCCTTCCAACCTCTAATTCTCGCAAATAGTGGTCGACCGCTACATCGATGCGGCCAACCGGGAATTCGCCACGACCAACCGACGAGTTCGGTCGTTTTGCCTCTTCTAACCAGTCGGAGAGGAGCACAGCGATGTCAGACGACAATGCTTGAACGTTTGCTTGAGCATTGAATGGAGGAACCTGTAAGAAACCCCAGGTTAGATACATGCTTGACACTGATATTGGATTCTAAACATACATGTGATTCATACATGCCGTGGAGCAAATCCCATATGTCTGCAAAGGGAACGCCACATTGAACCAATATTCGTGGTGCCCATCCGCAAGGTAGTATACTTTTTCTCTCCAGAGAAAAACCGCACCAAGAGGTCCGCGATGAGACCTGTACGTCTCACGTATGAACAAGGAGGTCAAAATAAACAGATTTCGACGTACGGAGCGGGAATGCACTCTCTGACGGATAAAATCGTTGACCAAGTGGGACTACTCGGGCGATAACCAAATCGGCTTGAGCTGTCGGGTCTTGTTCTTCCTCATAGACTGGGATTACAAACAATGCACTCGTCAGAGGCTGTCGTACCTACGTTGTCCTCCCTACTCACTTTGGTCAAAGATTTGATTCCAGATCGGGCGTACTATGGTTTCATCCCGGTATTCTGAAACATGAATGCAAAGAAGCTTCATCGTGGGTAGGTCGAAAGCAATGGCATAGTCTTGGAATAACTAAGATGACAACAAAAAACATTAAGCTGGTTGTGCTATGACAAGGACGTTCACACACCTCCGTCATGCTGAACAGCCGTTTGGCCAACAAGTGCACACGCTCGCCGACTTCTGGAGCGTCATTCACATGGGGAACAAGAAGATTGTACATCTCTAACTGAACCTGAGCAACATCCAGCTTTTCTTCTAGGTCGGTGAGGAAAGCGATGGCAGATTCGTTCCGCCCAGCAATGGATACAGGGTGCGATTTCGCATTTCCGACGGCAAGCGTCAGATATTCCAGTCGGGTGTCAAGATGTAGATTGAATCTGTGAAATAGATCAGCCAGGGCACCCAAGCGCTTTTAATGCGACTCACTCAGTAGATTCTGCAAGGGCAGCCAGAACCTCCGCGGCACGCAACGGTTGCCCATCCTTGACATAGAACTGCCAAAGAAGCTGATACTTTTCTACCGTAACCGGCTCTCGCCTAAGATGGGATTCGAGGAAAGGCGGTCGGATCTGTAGCATGACCTTTTAAGCAACACGTCAGTCTGTCATTCCCGAGTCTCTTACCTCAAGCAGGTCGTCTGCTAATTGCCGACCGATTAACCAGTCATACAGAGTGGAATGGAACATCTCGTCTCCGCTGGCGAAGGCGAGCTCATAGGCATGTGTTCGTACAGCGTCGACTTCTGACAAAGCATCTATAGGCGCAGCGGCAGCAGATTCAACGCCCTTTGCCTCAAAGACCGAAAGGGAGTCGAGAACAAGTTCATAACATTGTAACCGTCTTTCACAGTTCTTGTGCCGAGCATCACCGGCAGGTAATCCGGACTGCCAGTACTCCAGCCCAGCATTGACAGGATCAAACACCTGTGCGCATGTCAATGGCAATTCCACGGCGCCTGGTGGTTCGGTCAGAGGGTTACTTGACACTTGAATTGGCTGACCTTTAGCATAGCATAGCTGCTGGAAGTCACCAATTATCTCTCGGAGGCGCTCCAGCTCCAATATTCGCGCACCCTTGGTATACAACCTTCAGATATATGACGTCGGTCTTCTGTAGTACGGAATACGAGTTTACGACACGCACCGTAAGGATTCTGCTAACCAATTTTGCTTCTCCTGGAGGCTCCGTGTTTCTATGGCTTTCCGGACGTTCTCCTTGGCTTTATAAAGCATCACATCGTCTGTGCTACAGAATGACCCGCATCGGTGTTGTAGGACCTCGCTGATGGTGTCGACCTGTCTCGCGGTGACTGCATAAGTGTGCTTTCAAATAAACCACAAAACTCACGCTGATCTGTTGTCCTATCTGTTGATCAATCACAACGTTGACCAATGCTCTTGATATGGTCATGCCATTCTGAGTTGTGATGAGGTCCTCAAATGTTACTGAAGAGATGAGCTTTTGAATTTCCACGTCGCAGCTGTAGAATGGCATTGAAGAAACTCGGTGATACAGGGACGCGTAACCGAAACGTACTGCGTAATGAGATCCGGGAACTTGTAATCATTCAGGAGCAGAACAAATGAAATCGCTTCTACCGTCCTCGTGAGAAGCGACAGCATTTCAGAGACGGAATTTTGTTCGGCCTGTTGAAGAAGAAAAAGGGCTGTAGCTACATGTGTATATTGCCTTGGACACGCTCACTTTCCAAGCCTCTTGCTCCATGGCGGGGCGCGTGAAGCAGTATCTCCCGCTGTTGAAGAATGGAATAGATGAGGGTTCTTGTCCAAAAAATCCTTCAACGCGCCCAAATTCTTCTGAATGGTGACAAGCGTTTTATCCGAGACCGACGTCTGTCGTTGACCCTGAGGGCTAAATGACCTCGAGTGAGCTCGAGGTAGTCTTCTAGGAAGGTTCCCATACCTTGCTTGCGTGAGCTTAGCCTTCCACAGCGGTCTGACTAATCTAGCAAAATAGAGCGCTAGACCATCTCGTCTCCCACTGAATATCGCAGATCCCGTGCTCTCGGCTATGAAAAGGTCATGATAAAAACATGGAGCATAATCGATAACGACCTACGATGCCCATAGACGGACCTCTCTGTCCAAACAGGTCGTTCACCAAAATCATAGAAAGCTTGCTTAGCGACGACTGCGATATCTGAACCGATAACGCCAATGGCTCCGGAATCATCACTGGGATTAAGGAAGGTGTTGCCAGACGCTAGAGCAAGGAGCATGGCACACGTCTGATTCCGGCCAAAGCTACTCACTCATTTTTCAGCCTGCACGTAGGCAGTAATTGGCGAGACACTGACCTATCTCTAAACTCAATCAGTGGCTGTGCGTTGCCTTCATTCTGGGTTTCCTCGATAACCGCCTTCAAGTAATCCAAAGCCCGTCGTTTGATTAGGAAACTCAGCCCAATGTTGGTCAAGACCATGAACTGACGGGGGGCTTCACCGAACTGCAATGCGAGCTCGTTCATCACAACGGGAGCCGCTGTGCCAGGCGGCGTGGTGGCTGTTGAAGACTTTGGCACGGGTGCCATCGCCCACGATCGTCCTGGAATAGCAAGAAGTGTCGCATGCTCTGCCAAAGAAGCTCGTTGTGGGTTACTTGTGCTGTTCACTGAGTAATATGGTTGTTGGGGCGGTGGTGGTGGCGGAAGGGACATCTGGTCGAGGGTACCTATCCTTGTGAGATCAGGAGCCATACATAAGAGATAATCAGTCCCGTCAACGTCTCCAGCCTGGACTGCAAGGGTCAATCCCTCTGAGTAGCAAGACTGATCCAGACGTGTGACGACATATGACCGAGACTGTGTTTGTTGTAGCGTACGGGAAGACCCATACATGGGAGCCGGGGGTCGATACCTTCTCTCTTGTTCATCTGGATGGAGCAGATTCGGAGGAGGAAGCCGTACGTGAATAAGCTGTAATGGGCGAGACCCTGGAACAGACCCTGAGCCAGAGGAACCATAGGAGTACGAGTATGTCATAGCGGGCGAGAAGAACAGGCGCAGGGCATTGGCTGTGATGGCAACCAGTTGAACACCAGAACGGGATTCCGCAGGTTCAATTGGGTGCAGGCCAATAATTTGGAAGTTCTGTGGAGTTATGGCAGGGGAACCCGGGGCTTTATCGAGAGCAGCCTTGTACAAGTTTGACAAAGTCTGAACATGTTGGACAGACTTGTCGGTGGTAGGTTTGTACAACAAAATGGTGTTCTTCTCCGAGAGTGTATAAAAACAATTTCGGTGTTCATCGGCAACAACCGAAATGATGTGATCTTGGGCAACAAGGTTTCACTGAAAAGAGGCATACACGTAATGGTGAAGAGGACCTTACCTTCGGCGCTAGAGGTTGCAAACCTGGGAAGTAAACTCTGGACGCCACCCACAGAATGGTTGATGAGTTGGACCCGTTTTCCAAACCAAGATTCATTTTCCTGATAGTGAAATTCGTAGAGATTGCCATCCTGAGCGCCACACATGAATATACGGCCATCTGGAGTTCCAACTACAGAGGTCATTTCCACTTCAGTTGAGACGGAAAGATCTGTGGCGTAGAGCTGAATCTCCTTGCGGGTCCGGTTGTTTGGACCGGCGATATTTGTGGTGGAGATTGCGATGAGGAGGACAGTCACTGGTGTACATATGACCAACAGGTGTGATATGTCGTCAATGAAAAGGCTCCTTTTGGGCTTGACGACGGCGACATGGGAGATGACGGACGGCTGGTCAACAAAGGAGCTTATTTCTTGCCTGAGAGATATGAGTGAGGAAGAAGGATGAGTTTGAGATATGGCTGACCCTTCAACATAGTCCCAGAGGAAAAGTTTGTGGTCGACGGAGATCCATACGCGGTCAAGTTCAGGCAATATTCCCATATGAGTATTCACACTGGCAGCTGGGAAGAACTGAGTGATGTAAATAGTGTTACAAGAGGAGGAACGGACTACTGAAGTACTGAAACAGAGCTTCTGGGATTCCTGCGAGCTTTCTTTTTTGAAAAGGAACGCGAAAGTCGTCTGGGAAAACACTGTATGATGAAGAGGGCCCTCCAGCATCTATACGAGGGCTATAAGAAGAGATGAACGCGCTCGAATGTGGGAAGGAGCGCACGGGTGGAGAGGGTGTCGCCGAGGTCTGGAATAATTTGTGCATCCTTCGCGAATTGTTCATTCAAAAGTCGTGAAGCATTTTGCAGAACGTTAAGATCTACGTGAGAGGACTTTTCAGAGGGATTAAGAGAGATGGAAGGCGAAGCCATGAGAGTTGCGCGAAGGAGTTGTAGGTTACACGTGAGTCACAGACAATGATCACAACTTGTACTAACTTGACTACAAAATGTTGATCATAATAGAATGGTGATCCGTCCAGTCGAGTCGTCCACGTTACAGAGTTTGTAGTCTTTTCTCTCATACGACCATGGGCGGCCCATCTAATTCTTCCACCTGGGCTATTAGACCTTCCACACACACCCTCTTCACCCATGTACAACATACTCTTCAAATCTTCCCCTCACATCATACTACTATTCTCTCCTCACATCGAATCCCTGATAATACTCTTCGCCAATCTGACTATCGCAATCACTCCTCTCCACCTAAACCCCGGCGCTCTATGGGTCACTCACAACCTGCAAAGCGTAAGTTTCAACCCGCAATGTCTCTCCCTTCTCACTCGACTCCCCATAGCAATCTTCCAATGGGTCCGCGGTGATCTCATTGGAAAGGGCAGCTTCGGACGGGTCTATCTATCCTTGAATGCAACTACTGGTGAAATCATGGCAGTCAAACAGGTCGAACTCCCAAAGTCCGATCGAACCGACTCTCGTCAAATGGAGGTCATCCAAGCTCTCAAATTCGAGAGTGACACCCTCAAAGACTTGGACCATCCCAACATCGTTCAGTACCTTGGCTTCGAGGAGAATCCGGAATTTATGAGCATGTGCGTGTGTCTTGTGTTTATCCTTCAATTCCCCGCCTCATCCACCCTTTTAGTTTTCTCGAGTACATACCAGGCGGATCTATTGGCAGTTGTTTGAAAAATCACGGTCCTTTTGACGAATCTACAACAAAATCTTTTGCTTCTCAGATCTTGAAGGGTTTAGAGTATCTTCATTCCCGAAATATCATCCATCGAGTACCTTCTTTTCACTTTGGCGATTCCTGATACTGACCCTATGTCTAGGACCTCAAAGCAGACAACATCTTGGTTGAGCAAACAGGAATATGCAAAATATCTGACTTTGGTATTTCCAAGCGGGCTGAAGATATAGAAGGCAAGGCTTTCACTGGTATGATGGGGACTATCTACTGGATGGCGCCGGAGGTCGTAGACTCCAACTGTGGCTACGATTCAAAGGTCGACATATGGAGCGTGGGCTGTGTCATTGTAGAGATGTGGACAGGATTCAGGCCATGGCGGGGACATGAGGTTATTCCTGTTATGCTGAAGGTGCTTCAAAATATTATACCTCTGTCTAAAGTCTTTATCTAACTTACTTACAGCTCGCGAAAGACAAGCAAGCGCCTCCACTGCCTCCTGATCTTCAGTTATCAGAACTCGGTCACGATCTACGACGGAAATGTTTTGCCATGTATAAGATCTCCATCCTTCACAGTGAATAGCCTCTGAATTTCTCCTGCAGAAATCCTCGGGAGCGCCCGACAGCTGCTCAGCTTCAGCACCACCCGTATCTGCAGCTTCCAGCAGGATGGCAATTCAACCCTCGGGCTATCGAGGGAAGAACTAAGCGCCGGAGCATCCACAGATCTCGAATGTTCAAACAGAGCAGACAAGAAAGTCTTAGAGATATACCTCCTGTACCTCAAGACTCGAGAATCAAGACCACTCATCAGGCACCACCTGTTGTGATCATCACTCCGCTTCGGACGAATCCAATGCCGAACGAGAGCCGATATTCCGGTAGTACATCCGAGTCCCCGGCTACCTCCGAGAGCGCCAAGACTTCCTCCCGTCGGAAGTCGTTCTACATCGCCAACCCTGATCCCGACCCCGACGACAACGATCTCCGCAAGCGCGAGAGATCTTATGTCTATAATCCCCCTCCCCTCCCCCCCTCTTCTTCTTCATCACTCGTCCCTCACCGGCAGTCCACTCTTCACCATTATCGTTCACAGCCATCTCTATCTGCATCAAGCTGCCATATTGTACCACCGCTACCAACCCAACCTCATGATGTTCATTCCTCCGACAGCGAGAGTGAGAGCGACACCGGCACCTCCATGTGGAAACGACCGCCAATCGACATCACTCCTTCCACTCGGCCCAGCAATCGTCGCAGAAGTATTCTAGAAAGCAAGCGTGCCTCTGTCTGGGCTCGTCCCGTCCTCGAGGACGTCTACAATAATCTCGCTGACTTCTTCCCGGACCATGACCTCGATAGGCCCGTTCCTTCAGCAGACACCGCTGTCGCGCCACTGTCTACGAGCAACGTGAAGAAGAGAAGGACGATCCGGATGGTGGCTGAACAAGCGCAGCGGATTTTAACCGACGACCCAGTGCAGATGCAGAAGGGACGTACAAAGCTCTGGGGCACTCAGACAGAAGAGGTGTTGACAACGGATGTTAGACTGGACCCTTTGCTGACTTGAATGTATGTATCTGTCCCATTATTTGTACCGGTGAGTTATGTATGTACATCTACCTAGTCCTTGTAATCCTTGTATCTTCTTCTCACTTAATAGTATCATACGTACACATACACAAGCAACATGCATCGTGTATTGGGAATCGGAGCAGAACTTCAGCAGAACATGTATGTGAAACCTTACATTTAAAGGTGCAGGTATATGATACATCGAATACAGTGGACTGACAGAGCCATTCCAAGAAAACTCACTACCATGACATGGAGACCTAGAAATGTTCCTGGAAAGACACCAATCAGCTTCTTGAGGATGCGCGGAAGAAAGCTACCCCTACCTTCGCAAAGTTGAATTGAACAGAAGAGCCAGAATGGTGAATGGTCGCTTCCTTGATAGATTTGGCAAGAACGCTGGGACCACAAAAGTATGTCTAGATAGATATGGGGTCAGCGTTCGTTTAGACAGATCGGCATTGTAATGTCACCAACCCCAACTTTGGTCTTCAGTTGTGACTTGCTTCCGGGGATGTACTGCCCAGACTCGATAGCCTGCCTCATTTGTCCATAGATTGTCATCCAGTCGGGGCGGCCAAACATCGTCCGAGTGCGGAGGAGGGTCAAGGGGTCGTACTCGGCACCGGCGTCGTTCACAGCAATGTTCCAAAGCATATCTTCTCCAATCTTTTGGGTAAGATAGATGTTAATTCGGAGGAAGTTCGCTGCAGGACAAGCATCATCAGTAGATAAGTTGAATCAAGTACACGAGATACTCACGGTCTGCTTGAGCTGCTTCGACCTCTTGCAAGAGACTTTGGAACCATCCAAAAGAGGGCGCATCACGGCAGACCCAGAAGAATTCAACCCGACGAAGCGTTCCCAGCCTTCCCCGCTTCTGGCGATACCAAATGTGCTTCAAAATCGAGGCGAAGGGTGTTACACCTAGCAAACGAATCCAGGTCAGTAGGAATAAGTAACGTCGGGAACAACAGTAACAACGCACCGATACCAGCACCGATCAAAACCGCAACCTCAACATCAAAGACGTCCTCGGCGGGGGCGCCATAGGGACCGTCAATCCTCACCGAAGGCAGGTTGAGACCGCTGTTACCATCCAATTCGACGAAATCTCCTCGACCAGCGTACATACTCTTCTCGTCCTTCTCTTCGCCTTTCATAGCAGCTTGCGTCATAGCGGCAACGACATTTGGGCCGACACCCAAACGATCCCCAAGAGCACGAGTGAAGTCGCCGACCTGACGAATGTGAATCGACACGTACGGGTCTTCAGGAGCAGAGGTGATAGTGAACTGAGAGACAGCGTTAGAAAGATCATAAGGTAGATATATCTAAATATAGAAAGAACACACAGGATGCCATTGCCATCGAGACAGCTCTGGAACCTGAATAAACAGCCATTGGCCGGCAACGTATTTGAAGCTGGGTTTGACTATCCGGAGTTCCATCGCGCCTAGACCATGCGAATGAGTGCATGGAAGATTCTTTGGACATGGAGGACGTACCACTCGGATGTACGAGGACTTTGGATAACTTTGTGGACCTCCTAGCACGGTACTCTCTCCACACACGCTCTCCAAAGTAGATAATTCCGGGCCAAATGATGAACCTCCAGCTCAGGTAACCAAGACAATGTTCAGTAGAGTAGAAGGGGAATGTGGGGATAGTATCAGGATCGACAGAGTCACGAACGAAGCATCCTGTTGCGTGGGTGTAGATCCCAATCATGAAGAAAAAGGCGAGGTGGTGGGGTGTACCAGAAAGCCTCAAAGCATTGCTGGCGAACTTTGTGGTGCGCGGTGGTGTACATGAGAAGCATAATGAGAAGCATGAAATGGCCGGTGATGCCACCAGGTTGGGTGTAGTGGATATCGAGAGCAAGCTCCTTTCTGACCTCTGTCGTACATGGAGTTAGCAGGCTCTAACATTGCAGAAATGCGTCATCTAGACTCACGGGTGCGCTCGACGTTGATAAAGTTGACGTAGTGAGCGGTTGTGTGGACCATAGTCCAGAAAGCCATAGAGTAGGCCACCTGTCTGTGGAACCAGATGTTCTCATCAGCAGGGAACAGCCAGGTGAGCTTCGGGCGGACAAAGCGAATGATGTTGCGAAGCATTGGGATAAGGATCAAGCCACCGTCGAAGGCGAGAACAAGGCCAGCACCACGAGATGTCCATACAGACCAGGTGAGACCGTTGAGAGCTGCCAGCTTTTTGTTGGTTGCCTAGAAGATGAGTGAGATAGGGAGAGTAGGGAGAGAGATTGAAAGACACCGACCTGACTGTACCACCCATAACCGAAGAAGAAGAAATGGAGGCCATAAAAGATGACATTAAAGGCAAGCCTCTTGCCAGTGAGGAATTCCCTGCGGAGCCAACTTTCACCCATTGGTTGCGATGAACGTGAAGAATGAGAGAGTGAACGAGGGTCTGTTCCTGCCAGACGAGGAATAGAAAGAGAAAAGAAAAGAAAAATCAGGTCTAGGTAGGTTGAAAAAGAGAGAAAAGAGCGTAGCCAGACAGGGAGATAGGGAAAGGGAAGGGGGAAGACTTAAAAGTACAGAGCCAGCCCGGTGATGGGAGTTGAAAGGGGTGTAAAAACGTGACAAGAAGCCCGTGGTGACCATAGCAATTTGCCTCTCCTGGCCCACTCTCCTGGTCCACCCACTCCTTTGGTTCACTCTCCGGCCTGATCCCATCGCTCAAAATGTCTGACGACCAGTGGGATTCATTCAAAATGTGTTAAGTATGCATCACCGAGCTCGGTCAACGCCAAACAGGCACATCCTACATGTACATGTACTCAACGAACCTCATGCTCCATCATTGTTCGTATCGGTACGCTACCATCGCCTCGATTCGATGAATATCCGTGCTAAAGCTCCTCATCTTTACCTGCTGGCTCTTACTTGCCTCTATCGCCAACGGATCGGTGTCCACCCACTCTCCAGCCGGCACGTCTGCTGAATCGGACGTGTAGGCAAGGATGTTGAACACAGTGGGCTCTTGAATGACTGGCAGGTAGGTGACCATCGAAATGATCTGCTTCAGAATCGCTCGTATTTCGGACTGTATCTCTGATTCAGCCTTGGCCGGCGCACTGCAATTAATTGTATGGATGCAACGGTCAGAATGAGATGTGACGGTGATCAACTCACGGTCCGGCTGATTCTGGAGGTGGCTCGACTAGCTTGATGTCAAAGACCCATCGCTCAAGGGGTATCCGTGTATCTTTGGAGATGATGGCGAGGACGAGTTGGGTTACCGTTCCAGAAAGCAGCCATTCTAGGTTAGTTTAGCCTCCCGCCTGGAATCAAGAAACCGTCGCTTACTTTGAACCTGTTTGAGAATTCTGTAGAGAATAATGATGAACAAATAAATAAATGTTCGCAACAGCAGCAGTGGCGGGCTTACCGGTCGAGATAATTCTCAAGAGCCAAGTCCTGAGTGACCAGGACAGTTTGACCATACTTTTTGACCATATGAAAGTCATCGGAAGGATAGACTTCGCGTTGGAAGAGAATGCTAGGAGACAGTATGTTTTAGAATAATCACATTGAGTGGCACGAAAGACAGACGTGTTGACTGCATATTTGAAGAATTCGGTAACCAGAGCGGTTTGAGCCTTTGAGTGTGATTGCTTGTTGCTTTGCTTGTTTGGATGCCATTATTGAGGTCAGAAATAAGAGAGTTCGTCGACGCGTGTTGACTTCAATGCCGTGGACAGTCACGTGTTCATACCGCCAACCACCATCATGTCCGGCAGCTCCCCTCCAAGCTCTTCGCGTTCTCCAGATGCATCTTCTCCTCCTGCTCAATCTGATTCTCAAAATCTCGCAGCTGAAGACCGTGTAATCCTCGATTATCTTCGCTCTCGTGGCCATACCGAGGCAGAGAAAGCTTTCTTGGAATCCGTCGAAACTTCTCCAGAAGACAAAGGAAAGCGACCACAATCGTCAATAACCTCTGATGACCTTTTGAAACAACTTGCTGCTGGGGAAGAGTCTCGGAAGGAGTCTGCTAGCGTGTTACAAGAGCTAGCAACAATGGGCAGTCCCTCGAGTATCCAGAACCTTATTGCCAGTATAGGATCTGTAGACTCACAGGAACTTCTTTCTCTTGATCCCACCGACAAACAGGAGGGATTTCGTGAACTCGAAGCTTGGGTGGAAGGATCGCTGGATATGTATCGGGTACTTGCGCTCTTTTCTGCCCCCCCCCCACCGTTCCTAATTTCTTTCGGAAAGCCTGAATTCCGGCCCATATTGTTCCCCATTTTCTGCCACTTCTATCTAGACTTGATTCAGCGTGGACACAAGGATGCTGGTACGCATCACGCTCTCAGCCTGAAATAGCTATCCTTTATCCCTTTATCCTCTTCTTTCTAGCTCTAAGGTTCTATTCGACCTTTTCGCAGTCTCTTATGGTGTCCCACCTGCCTGTGTTGCACCATTTGAGGACTCTCTTGCTTCCTGCCCATGTTCAAAACGATGATCTCGCCCAGCGCTTCCGAAATGAAAAGTACACCGTCCGTATGAGCCGCTCTGGTTTTGGTCTTCTTGTCGGTTGGCTGACGGAGGGCGTGGGAGGGGAGGCCCTTGGGGTCGGAGGGGGCTTCTCTGGCGAACCTGGTAAAAGAGGTCGCGCATCTGTGATGCGAGTCGTCAACAATCATCTCCGATTCGATGGTATTTCTGCCCTCGCACTGTTCCATAGCTGCATCCGTTCATTCCTCGTGTTCAGTAACTTCTTCAAATCCGACTTCCGTTAGTCCACATGCGTGGGAGGAATCTACTGGCCTTCTGTCATCTCTCATCCCTCAACCAAATGGGACAGCGTCCAAGCTGACCAACCCCCAAGCCTTCAATCTCTCCAGAGGGGACCTCAAGCTAGGAGCCCCGCCTATCTCAGAAGAACTTCGAGCCGAAACGGAGCGCGTTCTTCGAGAACAGGCTATGCTTGATCGAGACCCCCATGCTCAATACGACCTGCAGTACATCCGACCGGCTGCACTACCAGGCATGACCGCTCCCACTGATTCTGAACTTCTTCCCCATCCGCCCACATTCAAGACAGTAGACGTAGACCGGGAAGTCAATGCAGTTCGAGACGCAAGAAAACGGATCCGCCTGGAACCGTCCGTTCTCAGCAATGTCGACGTAAATTCCCCACAAACGAACTCACTGAAGGCCCGCGCTCTCCCCAGTATTTGCGCTTACACTCTTCATGATGTCCAGGAAGGGTAAAGCGTGTCTATAGTTTTGTATTTCTACCACTGATGGCAGCCTCAGGGCACCGTGTTGTACATTTTCCCCGGACACATCTCTATTGGCCGCTGGATTCGCAGAAAGCTATATTCGTTTATGGAGTTTGAAAGGCGAGAAGTTGAGAGGAATGAGAAGTGACTTCTCGGCAAGCTCCATTCGAGACTGTGAGCGGCCAGGATTCTTCCAATGTAATTCCTTCAGCATCTGATGGTATCTGTTAGCTGCGTCCTTGCGCAAATAAAAGAGAAGAAAGGAAGTACCACTAGAAAACTGGTCGGGCACAGCGGCCCTGTTTATTCCGTCGCATTCGACCCTCTTAGTGGTTCTGCCGGTCCACCAAAACATCTTCTTTCTGCCTCGGCGGATGGGACAACTCGACTTTGGTCTATGGATACCTTCACCAATGTCGTCGCTTTCCGTGGCCACGAGACACCCGTCTGGGACGTCAAGTGGAGTCCAATGGGGATCTATTTTGCTACGGCGAGCAGAGATCGGACGGCACGACTATGGTCTACCGATAGGATATCGTCCTTGCGGATATACGCTGGACACTTGAGCGACGTCGATGTGAATTATTTTTCCAGTTGTCTTTGCTTTACTTGTGGCTCACAATTGTCAATTTACTAGTGTATACAGTTTCATCCGAATTCCCTTTATCTGGCAACAGGCTCCAGCGACTGGACTGCACGACTATGGGATGTTCAACGGGGATCATGCGTCCGAGTCTTCATTGGGCATCAAGGCCCCATCTCTTCAATGGCGATCAGTCCCGATGGGAGGTACTTGGCCAGCGCAGGTTTGTTTGGCTTCAGCCTCGTAGTGACATCTCTGCTCACCGAGAGCTGTTTTGCAGGAGAAGATCTTGCTATTAACCTCTGGGACCTGGGGTCTGGAAAGAGAATAAAGAAGATGACAGGACATCAGTCATCTATCTATAGCCTCGCATTTAGTGCAGAATCCTCTTTACTGGTGAGCGGTGGGGCTGACTGGACGGTGCGATGCTGGGACGTCAAAGGCGCTGGCGGGCCTCCCGTAAAGCCAGCCGAGAATGGTGCTTCTTCTTTCTCCCCGATGGGTCTCGCAAGAGGCGATACGTCTATTGTTAGGGGATACGGAGAGGAAGAATCTCTTGAAACGTGAGCCTTTCTACCACCACCATTGTCCTTCGATGAATGAATGTCTTCTCAGGACGGATCTGCTCGCCACGTTCCCTACAAAACGGACGCCCATTACAAATGTACAGTTCACCGCCAGGAATCTGTGTCTTGTGGGGGGCAACTATGTCTCACCGGAATCTCGTTGATTATACCACCTTGTAATATTCGGTATTGTATTGTGCTCAATATGTATACTCTGTAGGTTGCTCCTCCACCGGATCATCTCGTATTGCTCTCCAAGTGCACGGGAAGTAGTGCATGTACCGCGGAACTGTTTCCCTGAAAACGGAACCGATCTCAACATTCGGTCTCATGGATCTCTGCGCATGCACATATTCCGAAGCCAACTCCCTCCTTAAGCCCTTACTGTGCCGATTAGGCATCTGTATGTTGCTCTATGTATGCATACATCGACGCATTAAACACTTGATATTGGGATCAAATCCTGACCAACAAAGGCGTCATTGGACGAGCATATAACTCGTCTTCTCCAGGGGTTTGGTCGTCAGGCGATGTCGACTGACTTTCAACCGGCTGGCTGATCTTGAATCAGGTCCGAAAGAGGCCCTCCAAGATGGAAAATACTTACCGAGGTACCTCAAAGTTCAGGCGGGTGTAGCAATTATTATGCGTGTATGTAAGGCATGCGCAGAGAGCGGTCACGCGGACACTTCTGCCTGTGAGCAACCTTTGTTGGACTAGCGATTCTACTTTCCCTTCTTTGGGTACCGGTGTACCAAACGCCACAAATATCCTAAAAATAGTACTGTTATTTCCTAACAGGGAAAGCTATCTTTGGAACCGAAATCCTCTGTTCTCGCTATAGGGGTCCATCCGTCATGGGTGGATAGTTTTGTCAAGTAAACATCACAACTCAGTAGTGTATGATTTTCAGTTTGAAACGGCACTTCATTGTTATTTCGTACGTAGACTCGGGGGGAAGTTGGGGAATCAGATCCAGACAGCCTCAGGATTGAAAGATAGGGTGCGGAAATTGTTCATATAGAAGAAGTACTAAAATGCACGACAATCTAAAAGATACATAGGATCAACAGGTTTTCAGAAGAGAAATGGCAAGACAGGAGATATCTAAATAGTTGTTACAGAAATGCAGGTAGAATGAGTCCTTATTTACTAGCGGCTATCATGTGTGACCCGTCGAGCCGGCAGAAGGATTGGGTTCTGCCATGGAATCCGAAAGGACCATCGGGTCCCCGCCTAGGGAGTGCTTGGAGAAGGCATCGACCAAAGCTTCTTGGTCCTTGCGCCTGCGATGTCTCCGGCGTTTATCATCCTTAATAACGCGTTCGATCTTGCGTCGAGATTTCGAGTGCTGACGAGGATCTGAAAGAGCCTGCTTGCACTTGTAACAAGCCAGCTCGATGCTGGCAAGAAGACGCAACGTCTCCGCGTTGTTCAGAGCCTAAGCCGGGCGAGTGAGATACGCTTTCGTCCCGTGCAAAAGAGCAGTACTCACATTAAGTGACCAAGACACAACGCGTGACCCCTCGACGCAGCCAACCACTACAAAATTCCCCCGTTTCTCCGCTTGAAGGTCGGATGACTACAAATAGAGATCCACGGCAGTTTAGCGCTGCTACAAGGCAGAACGATATCCCAATAGCTCACCTCGCTGAACATGACTAGAATCTTCCCAGAGGAGACAGTACGTACGACTAAGATAGACAGAGGTCAACTGATTATCGAAGTAAGGGCCTGGGGGATGCGCTCACCTACACGAGAGGCATGTCCTACCATCTCTTGAGTAACTACTCCCCTACCGAGGTAGATCCACGAGTCTTTTTCGGGTCTGCGAATGTGTACTTTGACTTGAATTTCTCTGAAATCGCGGCCGGGACCAGGAGATGGGATAGGTGGTTGTGCTAGGAGCTGCTCAGTAAACACATTTGCGGAGACAGTCGAAGCGACCTACGCGGCATGCTGAAGGTACTGGACAAATTAATAGGATCTGCATGGCTTCCTAGTTGTGAATTATCGGGTACATTCATGGTGGCATCCACGTCCATGTTCTGGTCAGACTGTTGAAGCATGTCAGGAAGGTCCGAGGATACGAGGGAAGCGCACGGACCATGATGGAAAGCGTTGTCTCTGAATTTCAGTAGGAAGTAGCTTGACAAAGTGGATACGGTGTAGATCGAGTGCAAGTCGAGTTCAAGAGGAGACTTTTCAAGTACGTGAAGCAGGTGGTCGTTGACACGTGACCCTCATTTGCTACCGTTCTCGATGACGCGACGCGTTTGAGGGGCTGTTGGTCGAACTCAGTAACATGAGTAAGTATTTTAGTACAATGCATTCAAAGGAGCGCGAAAATGCAACAGGCCCACTAGAGACAATAAGTAATGTAATGTTAGTATGAAACTAAGTACATGGTTCCAATGTCTATGAAGGCACATCCGTTGGAGGTGGCTGAGGGGACTTCGAAGAGTTCGCGCGCAAGGCCATATCTGAAGAAGGTCCAGGGCGCTCAGAGTATTGAGGTGGCAATTCCACCACACCTTCATCGTTTGGAGTCACGCCTGCATCTTCCAAGTCTGTATGGACGATGAATCGAGATGGCATGTACGCGGAGGATCCAGCCATAGCAGCCTTGCGTTGTGCAGTAGACATTGAAAGCTCGGTCGGAGACTGCGCTGTGAAGGGATTTATCTCCGTACCCTGTACGGATGAACCCTCGAATCCATGCTCTGCTGGCGCTTGCGAACGATGAATGGATGTCGACCCAGACATTCCGTCATCAGAATATGCCACATGTGTGGTGTCGGCATGGGTGAACGAGTTACCCGCTGGTCGAAAGGGGTCGTCTGTGAGATCTACGTCTGATTGAAGTCGACGTGAATAGCGAGACCTATTGTTCCTTTGATCCCTTCTTCGTCTAAGGAAGAACAGGCCGAGTGTAATGAACACTGCAAGGAAGACCAGCGCCCCGAGGACGGTGCCAGCAATGGCTCCAATTGACGTTCCAGATGACCCGGATTCAGTTCCAGATGTGCTAGCAGGAGCAGAGCCAGTGGACGTGGGCAAAATGGTTGATGACGGTGACGAATCATCGATGCAGGACGCATCATCAGAAGAACTGACGGTCCGGACGTCAGAACTCCCCCCAGTTCTCCCCTCAGCATCTTCCATGACGAATATGAGGGACGTCTCATTATACACGTTCGCGACCCAGTCGTAAGAGGTCGCTCCCTCAGATGGATGGAGGACAAAAGACTCCCCTCCTGGGATGATCCCCTGGTAGGAATTCAGGATCTACGAGGATCTCTAGCAGATGATTGCGCTTACCGTGATAGTAACAGGTTGTACTGCACCGTCGTATCCACTGAATGTGTATGGTCTGATGAAAATATGAGATCTTCACTCAGCGTGCGGCACGTCACGAAACTCACCTGCACTGCTGAAGAGCAGTATTCAACTGGAAGGAAAAATCGACCCCTGCAGATCATACTGAGCATAAGACATCAAATACATTTGTCCATAGGCAAACCCACCTGGATCGGTCGTGTTACAAGTACCGCCCGTTGAAGATGATGTTGTATACATTGTCGTTGTACCTCCTGTCCCGAAACCCTTTGCGTCTGACATTGTCGCAACAAATTTCTTATTCGCAGGAAATGTAAGTTGTGTGGTGTAAGAGCCTTTGCCATCTTGCATGGCTGAAGAGGGGATTGATAGTTTTCTGGGGGTCCCAAAAACCTAGAGATATGCAATGAATAGGCTACCCTCAGCAACACCAACTGGTCTCACAGGAGTCAAGAGAAGCTGGAAAGGGGCCGTTCCATCTGCATCATTGAAATTAGACATGAAGACATGAATGAAGACAAATGAGGGTTACCTATCCATGAGACACTAAAGTCATCGCATTCAGACGGAGTTCCTTCCACTGAAAAGCTGAAGGCCAAAGCCATGCCAGATAATACGCCAGAAAACACTACAATGCGTCTGGCGTACATCACAAAGAAATCGGATCAAAACAAAAAGAGGGGATGAAGGATAACAAAGCGAAGAAAGTGAGCGGATAGAAAGAGTGACCAAGTTGACAGCCTCTTGAAGAGTAACAACCGTTAGCTTCTCAAGCGCTGACATAACATCATGTCTTTTGATCGAGGATCGGACATATCAATTCCTTCGGTCGACATTCGCCGTGTTGTGCGTATTGTCTCCCCACAATGGGGGTTAAGCTACCTTACACTTACATAGCATACTTACTTACGAGTGTCATCCTCTGTCATCCTACAAGTTGGCTGTGGTCATTGTCACAGAGCCGGGGGCCACAGGGAGCGGCTGGTATCAATATGAACAATGCGGATCAATTGGGGATCCGTCCTGCCCATCAATGTTCAGATTTTAAGTCAATATGGACCCATACTATGTATCAGCGGGTGAAAGGATGTCAAGAATACAGAATCAGACTAGCCAGATCTTGCTTGCAGTTTCAACGACCAGAGAAAGCTTCTTTTTCTCGTCCTGTAGAATCAATTAGTGGGATTACCTAGCTACTTGTAGGTGAATTGCATACATCGATTGTGAGGGGATTCCCCTGCCAGACCGATGCGAATCCACACTGGGTACTGATCGCCAGCCTTCAATTGAGACAAAAAAGTTAGAGAGCTGAGGTCGAGCCGAAGAAACCCATACTGATTTAGTGCAGCTTCCTTCGTCCTGTCGGGGTTTCCTTCGGACATGATTGTCGCTGCCTCGTTGATGCGAGCCTCCAGCTCGGCGCTCGTCTCCAGCTACAGTGAGAGAGCAAGATAAGGCGTAAAATTCATCATTCAGTCAAATCATCACACACCCTTGGGCTTTTGGTAGTCACCAAACCCAAGACTGCAACTTTGTTGAGCGGGAAACACCGAAGCGCTTTGAAGTCTCCACAACGCTCGGAGTCGTACTCCAACTGTCTCCGTATAAGAGTCTGGATCATAGGAAAGAAAGACCGAACAGACGTACGAAGAAGCTGTCAACGTCAAGCTTGTTGAACACAGTTTCGGCGATCCTATCATATGGACCCTCTGTAAAATATGAACCTCCCTAAATACCGGGAGGTGGTTATTGGGGAAACCGGTGTCAAAGCCGCCAGTACACATGCATACTTTATAATTGCCACGGCACATATGGACGCTAACCGTCAAGTCACCTGGGCGGTCGCGAGTGCACACGTTGACGGCCTTGATGTAAGAATTCAGCAGGACTGCCGGATCTCCGTCCGTCGCTTTGATATCTTCGAGCACTTTATCGTTGCAGAAGAAGCAGAAGGTTGGATCATCAATCTGAATGTGACCTGGAGGGAAATCTGATTAGGAAATCTTCCAGGGCGTTTTCCACCCATATCCTTACGGCAACCTGCATCATACAGATCCTTGAATTCAGCGCGGTAGGCAGCTCCGAGGTCATCAAAGTATTCATCTAAGAAGGGAGGTCAGCTTGGCAGCACTCAGTACAATTCTCTGCAGTATGAATGTCACCGTCGTTCTTGTATACGCTCAGGTCATAGGTGAAATCAGATCCATGACGCTGATGAAACCACGAGGGAGAGCAAATTGTCACTTTAATGTTTTTGACTTTCTAGTTGGATGTCAGAGCATTGTAACGAGCTAAGAATGGTGCTGAACTCGCCTCCGGAGCGACGATACTCTTGAGGTATTTGAATTCTTCAGAGACGCGGAACGGTTTTGTGCGTCTTATCTTACCCTGTCGCCAAGAACATGAGGAAGATGGAAGAAGTCACGTAAATGGCTGTCAGACCGAGCAATAGAAGGTCGGGGCTGCAGTTATGCCCATAGCGATCATGCCAGAAATGTGAGGCATGTAGGTCTAATGTCGACACGCCACAAATTGAATTTTTGTCCAAACGTTCCAATCGGGTACTTACCTTCCATTCAGACATTGGACCTGAGTGACGACGTAAGACTATTGCCTTCAGGACAGCCAGATCTGTACGTACGCTGAGGCATGAAAGTCATCCCGTCGAGCACGTCGAACACGCCGTCGAAGAACGACTCTCTGCCGGGAGCATAAAAATGACAACGCTGTTAAAATAAAACGGATAGCTGACCTGGCCATCTCCCCGTCAGTGATGACTTGGAGGCCGATCGCTTGCTGCATCGCGACCACATCCGCAATTGCTTCCTTTGCGAGGACTGTAAGCTCCTCTGGGGACGCCAATCCTTCCTCCACAAGTCCTCTCTTCTTGAACAAATTATCGGGACGGAGGAGAGACCCGACGTGTTCAGCGCGACAAGGAGGGTTCAAGTGCATTTTGCAAAGATTGAGGTAGACAAGCGTGGGCCTGCTTTTATATAAAAAGAGCAATAGGCCGGTGGTAAAGGTTGCGGGACGCTCACGTCCATGTCACGACCAGACATGAATGTTAACGAACGGGAACGGGGACGTGAACGTAAAGCTTCAGATCCGATCCCAGAGAGGGAAAAGTGTGGCATGTCAATGTCGACTCTGAATCCTTTGGGAAGCAATGGCAAAGAGTGCCGAAGATATCTCCGGACTCGTGATGATATACAGCACCAGTTGCGTGTAGAGCGAAGATTTGGAAGAACACGAAGAATGATTCGAGACACGCGCACTAAACATTGTATGGGCAGTAGAGGGATTCTAGTGTGATCTCAACCATATCCGCGGAGGAGGAGGAGGAAGTAACTTTGAGCTTGTAATCGCAGTGGTAACGGACAGCAATATGCAGTAGAGAAGAATAATAAACTTGCTATAATAAATCGTGTATGCGATATACTTATCTCCTTCAGCGGAGAAGAAGGCTTGCCTACGAATCACGTGGTTCATGGTAATATCCGGCGGAGATTAAAATTTAGCCTGAGATTGAACCTTAATTTTCCGTGACCTCGGATTTGGTAGAGCCCACCCTCCCACTCCTCAAGATCAAGGCGAGTGAAATTATGATCCTCGGTTGTGCACTTTTGTACTGATAATCGTATTTTGCAGACTAAACGATGGGTTTCGCGCACAACAATGGTGAGGAATTTCTAGGACTGACTTGTTGGGCCCCATTTTATTGATTTGCTTGAAAAACTCCCAAAGTCCTCCACGGCAATCACTTCCGCAAGGACTGGCAGCGCCGCGTTCGCACCTGGTTCGACCAGCCAGGCCGTAAACTTCGCAGACGCAATGCCCGCAAGACTAAGGCTGCTGCGCTCGGTGTCCGCCCTCTCACTCTTCTCCGTCCCGCCGTTCGCGCCCCTACCGTTCGATACAACCGAAAAGTCCGCGAGGGTCGTGGCTTTACCCTTGCTGAATTGAAGGAAGCTGGTGTTGGCAGGAAGGAGGCCCGTGGTGTTGGAATCGTCGTAGATCACAGGAGGAGAAATCTCAGCGAGGAGGGCAAGAAGGTTAACGTTGAGCGGTTGAAGGCTTACAAGGCCAAGTTGATTGTCTTCCCCCGGAAGACTGGAAAGCCAAAGAAGGGCGACTCATCTGTACGTTTTTTACTTCTCGATTCATCCAGTTTCTCATCAGTAGTAGGCCGAAGACCTCCAAGCTGCCACCACCCGTGCCGCTCTTCCCCTCCCCGAAGCATACCCTGCCGAAGCCCCCCGAAAAATCACTGCCGAAGAGCGCGAGTTTGAGGCGTACAAGACACTTCGCAATGCTCGGGCAAATGCCAGACACGATGGTGCGCGCAAGGCGCGGGCTGCCAAGGTATGCCCATGTATTTATTAAATCTCCCGCCATCTTGTTTATCATCTCGTTTGCAGAAAGACGAGGAGGAAGCTGCCAAGAAGAAGTAATGCTTGCGATGCTATCGTCTGTCTGTCTCGTCTATACTTCATTCCTCAAAATTTTGCGCGAGCTGTACTTTTTCGTGTTGGCCCATGTCCATATGCTTCACTTATGAATATGTCTACCATTCGCAACGTTCATCGAGACCCGCAATACATTATGAGTCTACGATTTCTACCGGTCCGTCCTTTGGAAGAATTCCATAAGATAAAACGCCTTCAATGGCCGGCATTGCCATTGACTCTAACGTGCATCTCCGCCCTTTCTTTGGTCTCCTTTGCCCTGATCTTTTTCTCCACGGCCTCCCTGGACTCAACGGTGGCGACATGTGTCATAATCTTGAGCTGGTCGGCCACACTTTTCAATGTACTAAGGACCTCCTTGTTGCCACCGACGAAGCCAAACTCGGCGTAAGTAAGACCCTCTTCCTTGGCGAACTCCTTGACCATGAGAGACGCTTTGAGAAGGTTATGACGAGGGAGACGAGGGAAGAGGTGGTGAGCAACTTGGAGATGTAGGCCGCCGTGGATGAAACCGATTGAAGGAGGGCAGATAACGTCAGTTGTGGTACGCAGCTGACGCGAAGCGAAAGATTCAGAAGGGCCATAGTCTTTCGTGGACATTGAAAAATGCGACAGGACAATCTGGGTTGGCCAGGTTAGTTCACACCACGAACGAGGATGGTGATAGGTAGGAAATACCTGGACGTGTAATGGGCTTGTGGCTGCATGACTGACGAGGAGATAGCCGAGAATCATCTTCCAGCTGCCACAGCCGAGAAGGAGGTTGGTGTACCAGATCCAGAAGAAGATGATACCTATGATCTCGAGATACCATGCCCAGCGACCACCTCGGGCGCGTTTGGTGTCGAACCTCTTAAAGTAGAGGTGTACATAGGAGAGACGGTATAGGTTGAAACGAGCGAAGAGCATGACGATATAGAACAGCTTATGCTGGATGGGGATGAGAATCTTGGAAAGCTTGTCCAATTGAAAGGTGCGCTTGTAGTAGGTCGAGTAGAGGTCGTTGAAGAACTGTGGGGTAATGGCGAAAAAAGGAAGATACTCAATATCAGGATCATGGGAGGGGTGATTGGTGACGACTAGTGGAGACTTAGAAGATGGAGAAATGCGGAAGGCGGAGGGTGCTTACGGTGATGAATGTTGTGATTCTAGAATTGAAGTTAGAGACAGGCTCTAGAGCGAGATAAGAAAAAGTGGACTGACATCAACCCACCAGCCGACGCTGAGACCACCAATAAAGTTGGCAATTGCGATGGAGACGAGGCGGTCAATGGTCCAGTTGTGAGTGACACCCGTATGGCCGAGATCATGGACAAAGAAGACGAGTTGGTGCCACATGAGACCAAGGAAGAGGGCACTGGTGAGGAACCAGCTGTGGGAATACGCGTAAGCGGAGATGCATGCGAGGGAAATATAGCGAATAAATTCTGGGCCATAGCCAGTGATATAAGGACATTGGTATAGGCCAGCGTCAGTGATGCGTTTATGGAGACGCTTATAAGCAAGAGAATGGCGTTCGTGGACCTCATAGGAGAGAGTGAAAGGAGCTGGAGTGATTGCATCGACGTCTGGGGACAAATTATCTGGGATAGAAGGGTCCCTCTCTATAAGAAGAATCTGCGAAGAGTCTGGACGAAACTGGCGTGCATCATTAGACCACTGGCTGTCCCTGTATAACCAGCCAGATTCAATCGGAGGAAGAAAAGACCTCCAATTTTGAACAGATCCAATAGCGTATTTTTGAATGAGATTGAGAGTAGCAGGGTCATGGTAGGCGTCTATCTCGTCAGTCGCGTCCCTTCCTACAAAATGAAGGATGGAAAGAGAACCACCGGGATGTTTGTCGAGCCAAGCCTGGGGAATGCGGAGAACATGATTATTATAGATAATTAAAGTTTCACCCTTCAGAATGTCGCGCCCAATCTCCTCGCGCGTCAGCAGAGGAAGGTCCTTCATGATGGAGTGTCGCAGTCAGGAATCTGCACCGCATTACGTACCCGTGACTTGGCGTTGTGACATGTGACGGTTACGAGTGTGGACCGATCTTGGACCAAACTACTACGATGCCCGTTCCAAAGAGTTCAAAGACACTGGACGAATCTGTCCGCGAGACTGTAAAACTTGCAAGATCACAAACTTCGTAATTCTTTTCTTTTCTTTCTCTACTTTTACTATCTCACTCACTCTCTGCAGTAACCCCCCGCCCTCGCCTGGGAAACCTCTCCCTCCAGTCGGCCGTCGTACACAATCACAAGACACATCTATTCCTCAGGAAAAGTCAAAGTCTTCCAGATCCCGTAACAAAAAGGGTTCCCAGCATGCAGATGTCATCGACAGGCTCGATTTCACTGGAGTCGGTCCAAGTGCGTTTCATCTTCCTCCTCCTTCCCATCTCTCTATCCTCACACTCATCTCTCTTTGAAAAGTGTTTCACCACGACGGTCCTTTCGATGCCTGTGCGCCTTCTCGTAATCGTCAGCGCAATAAAGCTCCAATGATGGCTTGGACCCCACGTCCCGAAGATGCCTTCGCTTCCTCAAACGCCGACTCTCCTTACGGCAATCCCCACGCATACGACGCTTTTTCTACCACTTATGACCCTCCGAAGAAAAAGGTCGATGCCATTGCCGAAGCTTGGGGCATCCACGAGCCAGAACCTTTTGAGGAGTTCTTTGCTGGTGGTGGAACACGAGGCGACACGCCCGCTTCCTCCATATACAACGGAAAGGACGCTCACTCCTCTCGCTCTACTCCAAAGCGTTCTAAAGATACCGCTGCTCGCAAAGATGACTCCTCTCGCTCCAGAGGCACCTCTCGTCGTCCAGCCGTCCCCCCGCCACAGCCCATCTTTATCGCAGATTCTTCCAACGATCTTCCCCCTCCTGAATCCTCCCCTACCGCAGGTAATGCCCCAAAGCGTTCCAAGTCCCTTATGCATCGTATCCGGAGGATGAGAGATTCGCCTAATGTTCCTGTCAACGGCGATTATGACACCCCCTCCTCTCCAGGAACCCCTCCTGCAGACACCCCAGCTAGTCCAGGACATAATCATTCTCGACCTACACACCGCCCCCAGAATTCCTTCCTTGGCCGTCTTGGCGGTGGCACTGGAGGCAGGCCAGAGGTCGTCTCTGAGCCATATGTCTTTATCGATGCTCATACCAACAAAGATCTCCCTGCCACCCCTGGACGTCCCGAGAACTCCCCCGGCTATTTCGACGGCGGATACTCCAGCGGTGGTGGTGGTGGCGCCTCTTCTCCTGGTGCAGGAGGATTGGGCCGAAAGACCAGTCTGATGAAGAAGGTGGGGAGAGTCGTTCGAGGCACCCGTTGAAACTTCTCGTGTCACCCTATATCTATCTTTTCCCGCCCTTTCGATCCTTCTTTGGGCTGTTGTTTATGACACATTTCCTGTTCAAACTACCTTACTTTCTTTGGAGACCTTCCTCTGGACCGTTCATACCTACATCCTTTCCTTTGTGAATCATGTCCCTTATTTATCAATACCTTCTCCATCCGAATATGCTCCTTCCCGTATCGTATTTTGTACTCTTGTCATGCCATCGACTTCACCATTGGTTGATATATGTTCCTTTTTCCTCTCTCATTATCTCGGTATCTCTAGTATCTACGTACAAGTCATAAAGTGTAAGTGTGTATGCGACCGGGCTTCTTCCTTTCTAAGTTCGAACTCGAACCCCAACACTCTTCAATTCTCGTTTCACCTCCTCAATGCCAACCTCGCCACGATGGAAGATACCGGCAGCCAACGCGGCTTCGACCTCTGTCTGGTGAAAGACATCCGTGAAATGCACCGCCTTGCCTGCGCCACTGCTAGCGACAACAGGTACCTTCACGATACCCTTGATTAGATTGATCAGATCTGCGTCGAAACCCAAGCCGGTCCCGTCTCGGTCGATGCTGTTGATCAGCAGCTCTCCGGCACCGAGAATCTCTACCCCGCGAGCGAGCTGGCAAACGGAGATGGGTCGAGACTCGCGCCCACCCGACACGGTGCACTGGTACCACCACGATCTCCCTCTGTCCGCCTCGATAGGGGATGAGGGAGAGCCAATGATGAGCTCTTTGTAATACGGACCATCGTAGGTCGAACGCTCTACGAAGACCCTTCGAGGGTCGATGGACACTACGACGGCTTGAGAGCCATACGTATGGGCGATGGTTTCTATGGCACTCCTTCCGTCGCCCTTGACACCGTCGACTACTCCTCCCACGCGAAGATCCAGTGAGGGATTCGCAAGGAGGAGTTTCTCTACCGCATAGACCGCCTCGCTTCCGATGCTGACCTTGTCTGCTCCCGCACGAAAATACGCTCCGGCGACTTCAAGTGCCGACCGTTTGGTCCCGTCTGGATCGACGGTGTCCTTGATCCCGCCTCCGATGGTCAAAGGGACAAAGACTGTCTCGGCTGCGGCACGTACGACGGCGAGCATAGGTTGATCCTGTAATGGTGACTGGCGGAAGGAAGTGATGTTGAGGAGACATAACTCGTCGGCACCCGCCTCATAGTATTGCGCCGCAAGGGACACTGGCTTGCCGAGGTTACGGACGGCGCCCGCCCTCTCGACTTGAGCTGTTGACGAAGACTTCTCGCGTACGTCGTACTGGTCGCCTTTTTGTTACGACGAGGTCGCCCTCATCATTGGCACGGACGTCCATGCAGGCGATGATACGTTTAGTGAGGTTGTGGAACGGTTCAGGGGTCCGAAGCGGGGGGTTCTTTGACTGGAACGACGAAGACAATGTAGCCTTCTTTAATTCTGATGCGCGTAGCCAAGCGTCAATGAGACGCAGACCTTCGTCTCCAGACTTCTCTGGGTGGAATTGTGTACCGAAAACATTTCCGTTCTTGACTTGTGAGATAAAGATTTCTCTTCCGTACTGTGTAGTGGAGTGAACCCAGCGTGCAGCATCGGGGTACAACTCTGGGTTGTACTTGGCACAGTACGAATGGACAAAGTAGTAGTATTTGGATAGGTCTTGTTCCTCATACAGCAAGTCGGCAGTGTTCCATCCCATGTGAGGGACGGTCTTTTCCTCGTCACCGAAGCGCTCGATAGGGCAAGGGATTATACCCAATCCCGGGGAGGTTGCTTCTGCCGAAGATTGGAAAAGAATCTGCATACCGATGCATATACCAAAGTAGGGTTTTCCGGAGAGAATATATTCACGAAGAGGTTCTAAAAGGCCGCTGGAAGAAAGATGTGCAACGGCTGTTTCGAACGCGCCGACGCCAGGGAAGACAAGACTCTAGAGAGATTATTTAAGAGATGACTCGGAATGGGGGGTTCAGACTAACGGTAGCTTTGTGGAAGTCATTAGGATGGGCTATCCAGGTGAAGGAATGGCCTAGTTTCATGAGAGAATTCGCGAGGCTCTGGACATTTCCTGCACCATAGTCGAGGAGATACAAGCCCATTGCTGAGCTGGTTGACTCGGACTGGGATGAAAATTGCGATCTACAATCGCGATCTAATCTAATCTTCTAATTCCGAATTTCATCGAGTCATCACGGCGTCCAAATAAAATTGAAGCTTTGGTACGTATGAGTCTATTGCGTGCTCCATCGAATTATACATAAAAAGAGAATCCATTTCAACATGTCCGTCATGTCTTCTCCCATCACCATCCCCTCCTCCCCTAGGCAGGTCGCTGCATCTGCGTCCCCTACTACCATTACTATTCATGACCGTTTCACTCAAAGTAACAGTCTACAGAGTACCAGTCTCCTGCGAAGGGATCTTCTCAATTCTGGATCTATCAATGTCAGGCAGCCTAAGGTCCTTCACCCCCTCGATAACGAAGGCCTTCGTATTCTCGTCCTAGAAAACATCAGTCAGGATGCAGTCGCTACCTTCAGGTCTCAAGGCTTCCTTGTTGACCACTTTACAAAATCCATGTCTGAAGACGAACTTGTTGAAAAGATTCATCACTACCATGCCATTGGTATTCGTAGCAAGACGAAGATCACCGCAAGGGTAATCAAGGCAGCATCCAAGGTTCGTTCTCTGCTGTATTCTACCTGAATAGCCGGTCTCAACCTTGACTACTCTCTTCAGTTGCTCGTCATCGGTTGCTTCTGTATAGGTACCAACCAGGTTGACCTCGACACCGCTGCGCAGGCTGGCATTCCCGTTTTCAATTCGCCCTTCTCCAACTCCCGTTCTGTTGCTGAGCTTGTCATGGGCGAGTTAGTCGTTCTTTCACGACAGCTCTTTGAACGATCGTTTGAGCTTCGAAATGGGATTTGGAACAAGCAGTCCAAGGGATGTTGGGAAGTCCGTGGTAAAACCCTCGGCATCGTGGGCTACGGACACATCGGATCCCAGCTTTCCGTTCTCGCAGAATCCTTCGGCATTCACGTCCTCTTCCATGATGTAATCAACCTTATGCCGCTGGGTAATGCGCGTCAGGTCGATTCCTTAGAAACCTTGCTTGCAGAGGCCGACTTTGTCACCCTTCACGTCCCAGAGCTTCCCGAGACGATCAACATGATCTCTCAACCACAGCTCGCGCTTATGAAGAAGGGGGCCTACCTGATTAACAATGCTCGAGGAAAAGTCGTCGACATCCCTGCTCTCGTCGAAGCTCTTCAGTCTGGACATCTCGCTGGCGCAGCCATAGATGTTTTCCCCTCTGAGCCTGGTGCGAATGGTGCCCCCTTCGACGACCAGCTGAATTCCTGGGCAAGTACCCTCCGCGCCCTTCCAAACGTCATTCTGACGCCCCACATTGGAGGCTCGACGGAGGAAGCCCAGCGCATGATCGGCGAAGAAGTTTCCCTCGCTCTCTCCCGCTATCTCGGCTACGGTTCCACTCTCGGCGCAGTCAACTTCCCAGAAGTAGATTTGAGGGCCATTACCACGGAGCAGGGAGACCACATCCGCGTCTGCCACGTCCACAAGAACCAGCCTGGTGTGCTGCGACAGGTCAACGAGGTATTTGCGCCTTACAACGTCGAGAAGCAGTACTCGGATTCCAAAGGCGAAGTCGCATATCTCATGGCGGATATTGCGGACGTGAGCCCCACAGACGTGAACAAGCTCAAGGAGCTCATTAGCGGGACTTCTGCTAATCTCTTGACCCGCTTTTTGGCCTGAAGTCGGCCAGGCAGGTGCAAGATTTTTTTTTTTAAAAAAAAAAGGCCGAGACAATTTCAAACGGTTCTGTCCCTACTTACCAATTTTGCATATCATGTAATCCTCACATACACTACTCGTTCACTCAACTGAACGACCTAATTACCATTCAACTGGACTAAATTTACCAAGTAATACAAAGACAAAGCTTATTGGTTGTACAATTGTATCTATGAATCCTTGGGATAATGTCCAAAGGAGGGAAAGCAGAAGGGAATCGTAGAGTAGAGCGAAATAACAAGACCTCAGGTCTCTTCTTCGGGATCTCCAATACCGCTTGGCAGAATCGCGAAATGTGTCTCCATCTCGGGAAGGCAAGGGGAGTCGTAGATCTTGCACGACCGTGTGTTCCCGCGGGATTTCTTCAGCTGGAGTCTATGCGTACGACGGATGAGCAAATCAAGCTACTGATGAAGAAGAGAAAGCACCTTGTAGTAGATGCATGTGCCATTATGTTTCCGCCGATGGGTTTCTTCTCATTACTAGCATACGGTCCTGCGGCAGCATCCGGGCTAGACATGACTTGATTGGTGACAACGACAGCAATCCCAAACTAGAACAGACAGGTGAGGTGGATAAATGCACTCAATATATGCGGCCACTTACCTCGTCTGCCAGGCGTTGGAGGGTACGAAGGAACTTTCCAAGATGATTCTGTCTGCTTGAGAGTTCTCCTCTTCCACTGAAATCAGTGCGATAGAGCGCGGTGCATGAGTCGACAATGAGGAGACAAAATCTAACGAGAGGACTATCAAGTCAATTGTTCAGGGCTGAAAAAGGATGAGCCTTACCTAGACTCTGACATGAGCGCACTGGCACTTGTCAACAAGGCATTCTGGTGGTCTGCATTGTATGCTCTGGCATATGCAACGTTGTCCAGAACCTCTTCGCCATTGAGGCCATAACGCTCGGCAACAGCGAGAAGTCGGACTGGACGAAAGGTTCCCTCGGTGTCAATGTACAGACACTTGCCTTCACCACCACCCATGGAGACCGGAAGTTGGCAAGTGACGGCAAGCGTATGACAGAGCTGAGACTTTCCGGTTCGAAACTCGCCGAAGAGCTCGGTGATTGCACCAGTCTCAATTCCACCTATATCAATGTTAGCGTATTCATGTGGCATTTGGCTCAGGCAGGACGCACCACCCAGCAAGGCATCAAGTTGCTTAGATCCAGTGGTGATATGCACTAGCTCTGATCTCCTGGCATGAACCTCTGTGGCACTCTGGAAGCCTAGTGGGACGATCTTATGGGCTATACTAGAGTGAGTGAAAGAGAGGAGAAAAGAAGCGAGCTGAGTAGACCTTCAGCAAGAATTTTATCTGCCTTTTGCTCTGAGATGCCTTTGATTGTGATAAGAGCCTTCTTGGGTGTGAATGCGACGCTCTCGACTGTGTTGAGACCGGCGTCGGCGAGTTTCTTGATGTCGTTCGCATGGATACCTGCTTCCTGTAGCTTACTAACGAGCAAAGGACCAGTAAATTGGTATCCCTCTTCCTCCTCTGGGTTCTGGTCATCGGCGGGCTGTGACATCGTGGTGTGAGCGAGAGCAGTAAACGACCACGCGCGTCAGTCACATGTCCGCATTCTACACAGCCACATTCTAGCAAGCTATATTAGGCAATGAACGCAATGTGATCGTGGTGAATTATGTATGTTATTATGCAAGTAACGGTTCAGGCCCAGCTTCGGGCACAAGCGGACACAATCTCTTCTCCAACGCTTCCACTGCCGTCGTGTCCAAGATTATGCGCGCCCATTTGAGAACGTCGTAGACTATCAGCTCGCGGACAGGGATAGCATGCACACGTGGAACGTTTCGGATAGCCCTCTCTAGCCCAGGGGGAACAATTTCCTCTCCTGTTACGAACAGCGTTTGGCCCAAGCCCAAGGCAGAAATCTTCTGAGCCAAGAACTTAGTCCGTCCGCTCGGCCAGTCCAGGTTGGGCATAACAGCAAGCCTCCCTTCCTTGACCTTCGCACTGAGAGCAACACGCATGCCTAAATTGACTACCTTCCGAGGCAGTTTCGTGCTGAAGTCTCTCGGCTTCGGACCAAACGCGATACCACCACCACGACGGATGGGGCTCTGTCCATCACCCACTCTAGCACGACCAGTACCCTTTTGACGGAAGAGTTTGTGCCCAGAACCACGAACCTCCCCACGCGTCTTCGTATTGGCAGAGCCCTGACGCAGAGAATCACGGTAATGTACGACGCAGAGATGAAGAATGTCTCGACGGATAGGTTGGTTGAAGACGTATGGGTTCAGCATGATGACTCTATCGTTCGCTGGGGCTTCATTCTTTCGTCGTTTGAGAGGTGCCGTGAGTGTCATATAGAGAGGTTGAGATACAGGTATAGCTGGGCTGATTGAGAAACGAAATTTGACAAGGACGGGAGAGTAAAGCAGACCTTTCACATTGGCAATAGACAGTCCAGAGGAAGATTGGGGAGCTAGTGATGACGAGGACGTCGAGGAGATGGACGTGGAAAGTGAGCGTGAATTTGAAAGCCGCTGTGACTAGGAAAGAACAAATAAATACTCAGATAAAGTACAACCTCGCACCACATACCCGTCCCAATACTCTCAGCATTCTCGGTAGAGGCAGAAGAGGGAGAATGTGTCACGTGCGCTGGCCCGGATAGTACCGAGTCGGAGTTCGAACATTATTGGTGTTTTCAGTAGTCGCACACTCCTCCATCATCGGTATCTACAACTTCAAAGTACGGTGTCTGGTGCTGCTCTTCAAATCCATTAACATACCATCTCCTGCAGGCACCTTTCCCGCCCGCTCAAGTTATAATGGCGTCAACCAAAGCGGTTCAGACTTTTGGAAAAAAGAAGGTAAGCTGCTTTTTTCTCCCATACACTACCGCATTTATCTTTCTTCCTCTCATAGACAGCGACTGCAGTTGCCCACGCAAAAGAGGGTCGTGGCCTCATCCGCATCAACGGCTGCCCCATTAACCTCGTTCAACCTGAGATCCTCCGTCTGAAGGTGTACGAGCCTGTCCTTGTCGCTGGCGAGGACAACTTCCAAGCTCTCGACATCCGTGTCCGCGTAAAGGGTGGTGGACACACGTCTCAAATCTATGCAATCCGTCAGGCAATTGCCCGCGCGTTGATCGCGTATTACGCCAAGTATATTGACGCATCGAGTGCTCTCGAGTTGAAGAAGAAACTTGTGACCTACGACCGGACACTTTTGATTGCGGACCCAAGGCGGATGGAGCCCAAGAAGTTTGGTGGAGCTGGTGCCCGTGCCCGCAGACAGAAGAGGTTCGTCGAACAGTACTACACCCTTCCTTAAACCTTGTTTAATGCGCTGTCTGTTAATAGTTACCGTTAAATTTATGTTCTTCTCTGTCTCCCCGTACATGTCATGTATCATGCTACAATCGCTATGCTATCTTTCATACAAAAGAATTTTACGTGGTACATATCCAATGAGCCATTGTAAAAGAGAGCCGTGTAATGTTATCAAAAGGAGGAAAGATGGAATTGTGTTGATAGCTGTTAGGTATTGAGGTCATCGCCGTTAAAGAGTTCGGTAGACGACGGACAGTTACTTGCACTACACCCAAAAGCTCGATGGGCGACTTTGAGCCAAAAGAAACTCTCTACAGGGCGTCGGTCGTCGGTCTCTACTCGGGACTTGCAGGAACATTCGTTAGCACACTACAGAATGCTTTGGGCACTCACAACCATGGTGCTTTTGGTGTAATTACACGAACGGGCGGGACGATCGGTTTCTTTGGTCGGTACTTTCAATCGTCTTCCCCCTAGTTGAGGTCATCTTATTTGTCCTTAGCTGCTATGGGTGCCACCTTCGCCTTCACCGAGTCTTTTTGTCGCCAACCAACGCAAGACCGATGACTATGTGAATACGGCGTCTGGTGCTTGTGCTGCTGGGTTTCTGGCTGGAATACGAGGTACGTGGCCTTGTCTTCTTCGCAGACGCACAACTGAGTTTTGTTCTATCCCGTTAGCGCGTTCTCTTCCTGTCGCTTTCGGCAGTTGTGCGTTCCTCAGTGGACTGGTGGGAGCCTACGAGTTCTCGGGAGGACTACGGGGAGAAGGACCCCCGAATGAAGAGAAACGATTGTCATTCTTCAAACCACAGTCGCATCCGCTTGTAAAATCTGTACATCCTCCAACACCACAGCCAGGGTCCTCCCATTAAACATTAGAATCCAAATTGTCTTTGACATTGGTTTTCTCCGTACTGGTTATGCGTCACATAAGAAAGTAGTGCAATCACATTAAAAGCTCAAAAAATATCAAACTAATTGGCATTGTATCGATGGTTAACTTCGTCATAATGAGTGTCGTAAAATGCAGCCCAAGATTCAGCGGACCTACAGGTAGCCTGGCACATTCGTTAATGAAGAGCGACGATGAGCATACGAGATGGCTCACCTTCGCCGTCAAGCTTGCCCACACTTCGTCGTCTGATCCGGTGTCGTGTCCGCCACTCATGAAGAAATCCATTATATTATCCATATCATGCTCGAAGTCTTGCTGGGGGTCATGCTCTACATCTTCTATTGGAGAAGACTCGACGGAAACTCTGGGCTTCTTAGGCGGGGGAGATTCTGTTTGGGTCTCCCCGGTTTCCAGGGGCGGAATGGCTGGCGGATTTGACGTGGCGGCGACTGCAGAGGTGAGCTTACGGTAAGCAATCCCCGCGCGCTTCCTTATTTCCTCTACCTCGTCTCGGATTCTAGTACCAACATATTGTCCCCAAGAGTTCAAAGTATGGTGAGGCATCTGGAAACAGTGTCAAATGGAAAGGGTCAAAATGACATAGAAAGTGAAGAACCTTGGTGTACAGTTTTGGTCGCAATGACAGCGTTGCTCATTTGGTAGTCGCGTTCTAGAAGGACGGGAATGTAACGGAGGACAAATTGCCTTTCCTGCGGAGAGTAGCTGTACCGCCCATCCTTCTGCATAACGCGAGACTCCTCAGGAGGAGGTGTGGGAGAAAGGACTCGCGAGGAAACAGATTCTTCCAGATCCCTCTGTTCGCGCTTCCTCTTCTCCCTTGTCACATCTTCCTGTTGTTCGCGTTCCTCTTTCTTCCTACGCTGTCTCTCCCGCTCGAGCTCATTCTTTTTAAGTCTCTTTTTTTCCGCGTCGTCCTCTTTCGTTTGTTTCTCCTTCTTTACCGAGGATCCGGAGACTCGGGTGGGCTTCGTAGGCTCCTGGACGATACTAGTAGCCACCTCCTTCTCCTTCTTAACCTTCACTGTCTCAGTCTGCGTCTTGCCCCGAGTCTTGGACTGCTTCATCGTCTTCTTCAACTTATCAGGAATAGGAAACTCATAGTTTTCTGGGTTTCGGAGGGCATTCTCTAGAATGGAATGATGTATGAAGTTGGCGTTCACAGCCCAAATCTGCGCTTTAATGGCCGTAGCAAGAAGATCTGGGAATGTGTTGGAGCGTGAAGCCAAGACAGCATAATCCGCGTCTTCCATGGTCGATGTCAGTTTTCCACCATGTTTCTATTCATTATTACAATTAGTTTGAAGATCAGTGGCAGAGCAGAAGCGACAAGAACCTTTATAACGGCCAAAGTTTGGTTTCTATCCCGCAAGTCCACCTGAACAAAAAACGTAAGACTCTCGTCGTCTTCATCAACGAAGAGTCTACTGTCTGATGTCTGGCTGACAGTACGATTGGAGGAAGAAGCAGTGGAGGGAGTTCGAGCTTTCTCCTTTCCTTTCCGGGAGGCCGAAGAGGGTTTCCGACTGATAGAAGGCTCGAGCGTTACGGAGGAAGAAGATGGGGAAGCCGCAGACATCGGAGGGGATGCAGACATGGGAACAGGTGGTGGATGCATGCTATGACTGGGGCCTGGCGTTTGCTGCATATTAGGTTGTATCTGCATCTGGTTCACAAAACCATGATTACGCATAGAATCTAGCATGGCCGCGTAAAAATGTTCAGGTTGCATAGGTTGTTGTGGAGGCTGCAATTGTTGCTGCTGAAGATATTGTTGGTACTGCGCTTGTAAATTCATGAAGCCAAACAAAAACTCAGGTGGGACTGGTGGAGCGAAGCCAGGGCTTTGCGTCTGATTCATGTTGGCAAACTGTGGAGGTATTTGCTGAGGAGGCTGGAATGGAAGCAAGGGAGGTCCCATGAAAGACAATTGTGGGGGATCTGGCGGTGGAATGGAATCAGTGCTATGAGAGCTGGAGTCGGGTAGAGGCGACTGCGATGTTTGAGTAGCTGGTGCAGATTTGCGAGACTTGATGGATTTGGATTTCCTCTTCTGACCATTTGGATCGACAGGTGTATTCCTCGGAGTAGGCAACGGACTTCTTGATCGCGGTCAGTCAGAAAAAGAGGATGGCGGATGAAGTGAAAGAGGG
>RZIO01000002.1:2120725-2170751 GCA_004338095.1 Gloeostereum incarnatum
ACGTAAAGCTGGGTTACACCCTGAGGGGCTTTGGTGGGCTGCTCTGCTGGGATCTGACGCTTGACGTAGGCCGGGATGACATCCAAGGGCTCCGGAGAGCGAACAGCCATGGCCATCTGGAGAGGAAGAGATGATTGATTACAAAAGCCGCAAGGCCGGCATAAGGACTTACAGGCATGGGCATGGCAATTGGATAGGCAGTCGCTACCTGAGCGGCCAAGAAGAGAGAAATCGTAGTAAAGATAGTCGTTCGCATTGCGATTAAAAAGAAAGACGAGAGGGTTGGAAGCGATGGGGATTGAAGCTGGAGCGAACTCGTCAAAAGGCGTCCTGGCCTGAAGCGGAAAAAAGAAGCTGTAAGAAGGAGAAGAAAGAAGATTAAAATGAGAATAAAAAACGAGTTGTAAGAAAAGAGAACTGACCAGGAGAGAAGAGAAAAGGGAGAGCTGAAGGATGCAGGCGAAGATGGTTGTCTTATAACACCAGCTTGATGGCAACCGTTGCACAGCCTCTCTGAGACCCAAATTTTCGGAACCCGCGCATTGATTGGTCCGGCTTGCTTTCTCCTTTCCTCCTCCATGTCCGATCCTCGTTTCGCGCGACTGAAGTCGGATCCTCGCTTTCGTCGCCCTCGAAAACAAAAGTCAAAGGTCGTCGTAGATGACCGTTTTAAATCTGTCTTCTCCCAAGAGAAAAAATCAAAAAATAACAAAGGATCAAGTAAGTGAATAGTTCCATCATCCTTCCAACATGCATCACACCGAACTGCATACATCCATTCTAATTTCCATCATCAACAGCACGCGTCGACAAGTATGGCCGACCCCTTTCTGATACACAGGAACAAGACAACCTCAAGCGCTTCTACCGTCTCGATACAGAGGACGAAGATGCCACTTTTAAAACACCTGATTACGCTCGTGGTGAAGTTCTCCTCGAATCCTCCGACGAAGAAGACGGCGATGTCCGCTCTCTGCTCCACGACGAAGAGGACGACGCTAGCAGTGATGCTGGTCAAAACTTCGTATCTCTCGGCGGTGATCCAAACGCGACATTCGAGATCAACTTGGACGAAGGCGAATTGGCCGACCTAGATGCTCAGGCCGCTGCATACCAGCAATCTCATCCTTCCGCTGATTCTGAGAAGGATGCGCAGCCGACTAATAGGCTTGCTTTCGTCAATCTCGATTGGGATCATGTACGCGCAACTCACCTTTTTAAAGTGTGTTCGTCACTTGTATCTCCCACCGCCCCAGCTTTGGCCTCTACATCCTCTGGAAAGCCCCATCCAGAAAGGCAGCGCCAGGTCAAAGGAAGCTCGAACCCTGTTACTCGCGGAAAAGTTCTCCGCGTAGCCGTCTATCCCAGTCAATTCGGCAAGGGGCGGTTAGCTCGGGAAGAAAAAGAGGGTCCTCCTTCCGAAATCTTCGGAAACGGAAAGAACTAGATGTTGAAGAAGTGAACGAACGCAATATCTACGAAGTTGGTGATGAGGACGAGCACGACGAGGATGCATTGCGAAACTACCAGCTTGAGCGGCTACGGTAAGTCAGTATGCCCTCAGAGTACCTTTTGCTAAGCGCGTCTATCTGCAGATATTATTATGCCATTGTCACCTGCGACACCGTCGATGCCGCTGCGCATATCTACGCTGAATTAGAAGGGTCAGAGTTCGAGCGCTCTGCGAATGTGTTTGACCTGAGCTTTGTCCCCGACGGCATGACTTTTCAAGATCAACCTCGGTATGCATGTAGATCCGCCTTTTCGTGCGAAACGGGCTGACGTAGAAATCCAATGATAGGGACGAGGCAACAGAAGAGCCCAGCACCGGATACAAAGGCGTTGAGTTCGTAACCGATGTAAGACCATCTCTTAGATACGTCTCTGCTGTGCTCCTCATACTTATTCAGGCCCTGCGACATTCAAAAGTGAAGCTTACATGGGACGAGGATGACCCGGAGCGCAACCAGATCACCCGGAAAACACTGACTCGCAAAGAAATCGACGAAGCCGACTTCAGAGCATATCTTGCTTCCTCGTCAGAGTCAGAATCTGACACGGAAGCTGGTTTAAGGGCCAAGGCGACATCCCGGGATAGACTACGTGCGATGCTGTTAGGTGGTGGCGACGACCTTCCGAGGGCTGGGCCAAGGACGCGGACGGCGATGGCGACCATGATGACGTGGATATGGAGATCACCTTCACACCCGGTCTGGCGGAGGGTAAAGGCGACCATGAGGAGACGGCTCTGGGTAAGTATCAACGGAAGATGAAAGAGAAGAGGAAGAAGAGGAAGGAGGAGCTTAAGGAGAAGGACTTGTCGAAGAAAGCAGACCCTGAGACGGCTAAGGACGACTTCTTTGACGCCGGTAGCGATGCGGCCGAAGGATCTACAGAGAACACAACCCCTAGGAGGCATCGCTCCAAGTCTTCTGAACGAGTTATTTCAACCGCTGCGGAGCTTTCCCTACTGGTCTCTGGAGGGGATACAGAACCAAAACACTTCAATATGAAAGCGGTGCTCGACGCAGAGAAGGGTAAGAGCAAAAAGAAGAACGGCCGAAGGAAAGCGTCGAAGGAGAAAGATGAAGCGCAAGAAGATTTCAAGCTTGACACAACAGACGATCGGTTCAAGGTCCTTCATGATGATTACAATTTTGCAATCGATCCCAGCAATCCTCAGTGAGTTTCCTTCATACGTTGTGGTTTCTTCTCGATACTCAATCTAGGTTAGTTTCAAAAAGACAAAGGGAATGACCGCGCTCTTAGACGAGCGGTCGAAACGACAGCATGGGAAGCTGTCTCAAATCTCTGCGCGGACCTCAGCGGGCAGGGATGATACTGGCGAGCGAAGTTTACAGAGCCTGGTGGAGAGTGTCAAGAGGAAGACGTCTTCGTTAAGGGTTTCTAGAGATGTGAAACGTCACAAGGGTTCATGATTAATGGGTGACACAGCAGCCTCCAACATGTGTCTTGTTGTAGCAGTACGTAGATAGTATACATCTTGTAGTTTCAATCGCATGAATCTTCACGAAACCTTGGCGTTTGAGAAGTCCAGTTCTGGGTGGGCGTCCTGGAACTTCTTCAAAGCCTTGAAACGACGTTGTTAATGGCACTTCTGGACGGTTTACTGGAACACCAACCTCCATCTTCTTTAATTCGTCTGAAGTTGGCTTTCCCATTTGCTACGATACAAGAGTTAATAATGAAGCATGCGAGAAGCTTAGTCGCACTTGCCTTTTGCTGATTGTCAAACTGTGGCGTGTCGAAGGTTCTTAATGAGAAAGGGAAGGCAAGAGAGGAAATGCGCACCATCATCTTTTCAACCATACTCCTGCAACGATATGGATCAGAAAAGGAAGAGAGACAGACGAGGAAGAAAGGTGCCTGGTTTCGCCATCTAAATCGCTTAGCTTGCTGTTCTCAGGCTCAATCTTTGTGGTATCGATCTTGGGATGGTGAGTGAGGACGTTCTCCCACCACTGCTGCTGATTGAGCTTCTCCAGATGAATCAGGACGAGCTCGTTGTCCTCTAAGTAAGATGTAAGTGGTATTACTGAAACGCATCTTCGGAGAAGCCTCACGTATCGTCCAGGTGCTATCATCGACCTTGATCTCCTTGCAAAGTTCACCATCGAGAATTTTATCTTGGCCCTTCAGGCCAACGCTGAGTTTCTTCTTCTGGAGAACAACAACCAAATCCTTTCCTCTGGTACCCTTCGGGACTGGAACGACGATGTCGACCTCGCCTAGTTCCTGGGTCCAAGTGTAGGGAAGTTCTGAGGGAACCGGTGTAGGCAATATAAGCAGTAGTGTATTTGAGAAGAAGCCAGCAATTTGAGTGCGTACGGGCTTGTTCTGCAGCCTCCTTTTCTCTGTCCTCTTTATCACGAAATTTTCGTTCTTCTGGGGAGAGTTTATCGTATTCCTCGGCTGAGAGAGCCATAGTGACTGTGGCACGCGTTCAAGGTCAGCGCGTGTTTACGGTTGTTTCGATCTTCCCTGGACTTGTACTCTTCCACCTGGTGCCGTACTCATATCGTTATACTCCCTCTTTTCGTACCTTCTGGCCTTTCGATGGCTACTCAGAATGTCTGGCAAGACTTTGACGTTCGTCTTTTTCCCATTCAGCGCGTCATTCACCCTTTCTCAATCTTCAATCACCCTCCAGGCACTTCGCCATAATATCCGGACTTATACTGTCGACAAACTCAAAAAATGTCATCATTGGCATGAACGAAGAATGTGGATCCCACTTTCCAAAGCCGGTAAAAAGCAGGAGCTTATCGAGCGTATTGGGAACGCTCTCGACGGCTATAAGCTTAATGGTTTGGATGACAAGTGGGTGAAGGCAAAACAGATCTTGTATCAAGTTCGGCATACCGGAAAGTGAGTGGTTTATCTTGACTGAAGACAGTCCGTCCATCAATCCATTTTGTCACTTCACAGCTACACTTCTTCACGAATGACCGCTTCGCTGCCGGGACCATCTTCCGCACATGCTCCTTACAATGCAGGAGCTGCCGCAGCGAAGCCTGCATACTCTGCCCAACTCCCAAATCTATCTAGTTATAACGCTTATGCTCCTCCGCGGAAACCAGCTCTAACTGGCTCAGTCTCCGCTCCAGTCAAAGTAGCGGTTGGGCAACGTCCACGTCCGCATTCCTGCCTTATCGTTTTCGGAGCCCATTGATACTCATTTTTCTGCCTTTAGCCTTACAATTCAAGGAGTCTCCCTTTTTCCGTATCGACCAATCTGTCTCGACCGTTGCGGAATGTCCAGGCATGCCCCTCTTAATATATTTCCAGATCCTCCCTTTTAACATCTCTCTCCTTAGAGTCTACCAGTGCGACAGATCGAAGACAATCCAGCGTCATGTTCTCGCTTACTGGTGATCAAGTGAACAAGCTAAAACCTCAGGGGTGAGTCGAACTCTTCTCGGTTTGGGACGTTAGCATTCATGAAGGAGATTCTTGAAGGACGAAATATCAGCTCCGCTTGTTCTGCACATCCTCCTCTTTCTACTCTCCTAACTCATCTTTCCGCACAAACACGACCCCCGCGCTCATCGAGTTCCCGCCGACTTGCGAAGTTCGCGTCAATAACGTCCAGCTCACAGCTAACCTTAAAGGGCTCAAGAAGAAGCCTGGGACAGCCCCGCCTCCAGATCTAAGCAAATTTGTCCGTGTTAATTCCAGTCAGAATCGTGTAGAGATGGTTTATGTGAACAGTCAGCAGCCTGTTCAGCCGAAAGTGAGCATGAAATCTTTTAAGCCCTTTCAACTGCTAAACGACACTTTAGAAATATTATCTCATTGTGCTTCTTGTGGAGATGACATCTGTAGATGAGCTCGTTCGCACGGTGCAACAGAATTGCTACAAAACCAGTTCTAATGTTCAACAGCAAAGTAAGTCTTGTCTCTGCATAATCTGCGGCTTTTTTTGCTGACATCGCTGGTGTAGTGAGAGCGTCTTTGGCGGAAGATGACGACATCGTTGCAGGGCCACAGAAAATGTCACTTAAATGTCCGGTAAGACACATCAAGATTGCGCCATGGCATTACATGCTCACTGCATAGATAGCTTATGTTTACACGCGTCGGTTTACCATGCCGCTCCTCAAAGTGTGTGCATCCCCAATGTTTTCGATGCCTCTGCGTGGTTCGCGGTCAATGAGCAGACATCTACATGGCTATGTCCAGTCTGTGAACGAGTTTTAGATACAAAGGACCTAATTATAGACGGGTGAGAGGGGTTTCCCGTTCATCCCACCGCTTGCGCTGACGTCTAGCCCTAGTTACTTTGATGAGATCCTGAAGCAAACCCCGGACAGCGTCGAGGACGTCATGGTGGAAGCAGATGGGCAGTGGCATACTTCTGACAACAAATATGGTTCGGCTAGCTGGCGTGCAACACACCCTCCTACAACAGCTCCCGCGGCTTCTTCGAGTGCACGACCAGCTGCAACGAAGACACCTCCACAATCACCTCCGAAAGCAGTCAAACGGGTCATCGAATGTGAACGGAAAGGCGAAGGCGAACAATGTCGAAATACTCGTCCTTGACTCTGACGACGAAGATGAGAACAGGGTAAAACGTGAACTCTCTCCGTCTTTCGCTCCCGGCTCTTCCCAGTCGCAGTCGATTTCTCGGCATTCGAGTCAGATAGACGATGTCATTGACCTCACATTGGATTCTGACGATGAGCAGCCACCACCTCCACGCCCAACGGCGAAACGGAAGGCGGATGAAGCAGAAATGTCTGGAGTACCAGAGACATGGAAGAAGGGCAAGATGGACATCGACCAGCTAACAACACCGATGAACCATCCGAACGAGTATCCACATTCTTACCAAACTCCAAACGACCAGACCCGAGTGCTACCACCCTTACCTCCGCGATTCAACTCCTCCTATTCGGCGGGTCCACTTCCGCCTCACGGTTATGAAGGGAACCCGGGCACCACCAACCATCGCGTGCCGCCTCTTTCGCCTAATGCGATGTATCGACTCAACGGGACGTCCCAATCAAGTTGGCGATAACAGATAGAGAAGGTCAATGGGTTATATTTTATTCGCTTTTATACGATAGTCAGTGCAACTTGTACCAGTTAATTATATACATACTTTGTTTTTTACCCTTTCCAGAAGTGATGCAATCGGAGAACGTAAGGCACTCGGAGTGGTCCGGAACAATTCGGCTACCAATCACGCGACCCGCCAGCGTAGAAAAGGCGCAAATTTTCATCCTTCTTCTTCATCCTAACCATCACCATCACCATCACCGGTCACTCCCCACTCAGTCTCTCTTCGAAAACATGGCCACCGAAAAGAAAGGAAAGACGCCCAAGGAATTCGCTGGTTTGTATCACCGTTCTCTTTCTCTCTCGTCGTGCTCATTGTCAACGTACACAGTCGATTTCCTGATGGGGGGTGTCTCCGCTGTGAGCAATCATCTTTCCCCTCACATTTTAGTCCATTTCTTCTCACTTTTCAACTACTCCTAGGCTGTCGCCAAGACCTCTGCTGCCCCCATCGAGCGTGTCAAGCTGCTCATCCAGAACCAGGATGAGATGGTTAGCTTTTTTCTCAATCTATTCAGACTCCTCAACCAACGTCGGTACTTTAGATCAAGCAGGGCCGTCTTTCCCACCCATACTCGGGTATCTGGGATGCTTCTAAGCGTACCTACGCTGACGAGGGTGTAATTTCCTTCTGGAGAGGAAACACTGCCAACGTTATCCGGTACTTCCCGACTCAGGCCCTCAACTTTGCCTTCAGTGAGCGTCTTGCCTTATGAAAATCTGACACTCCCTCACCCCATTTGTGCAGAGGATTACTTCAAGTCATTGTTCGGGTTCAAGAAGGACGATGGGTACTGGAAGTGGTTCGGTGGTAACGTTGCTTCCGGTGGTGCCGCCGGTGCTGCGTCATTATTGTTCGTCTACTCCTTGGACTACGCCCGTACGCGTCTTGCCAACGATGCAAAGTCTGCTAAGGGTGGAGGTGAACGCCAGTTCAACGGTCTCGTCGACGTCTACAAGAAGACTCTCGCTTCCGATGGTATTGCCGGTCTCTACCGGGGCTTCGTCCCCTCCGTCGTTGGTATCATCGTCTACCGTGGTCTCTACTTTGGTGTCTACGACTCCCTAAGTATGTCCTTCGTTTACTGCTGTTGACCCAGTGTGCTCAACAGCTTTCTTCAGAACCTGTCGTCTTGGTCGGCAGTCTCCAGGGATCCTTCTTCGCTTCCTTCTTGCTTGGTTGGGGTGTCACCATCGGTGCTGGTCTTGCTTCGTATCCTTTGGACACTATTCGGTATGTCGTGTTCAGACTTGCTCTCCGTGGCCATCCCGCTAATATGTCGTGGACAGTCGTCGTATGATGATGACTTCTGGCTCTGGAAAGAACTACAAGTCTATGTTTGATGCCGGAGCGCAGGTATGGTGTATTTTCATCCGCTTCTTAATTATGTTTTGACTTGACCCCGAATAGATCGTTGCCAAGGAGGGTACAAAATCGCTCTTCAAGGGTGCTGGTGCCAACATCCTCCGTGGTGTTGCTGGTGCTGGTGTACTGTCTTTGTACGACAAGTTCCAGGAGATCATCTTCGGCAAGGTCTACTCCGGTGGTAAGTTTTCGTATTACTTTGATGCAGGTCATACTGAGCAGCGGTCTCAGGATCTGGTTGAACGCGTCTGTAGAGGTGCTGGTGGATCGTTTGAGGCGGTTACTTACTCTATTCTTTACCTTACGCTGTTGCCGGGTACTAGACTTACCATTTTTATTCCTCTATTGGGTGTGGCCTACGATACCCTCAAAAATCTAAAAATGGAGCATCCCAATTTGAGTGAATACGTAAGGTCCAGAGCTAAAATCGGTTTTGTCCTCGACGTCCCATGTAAATTACAACCCATGCTATGTCCTAGACACGTCCTGCGACGGGGGACTCCGCTTCGTAGTGCGTATTCGCAAGGACGAACTCCCTCACGATCTCTTGTGCTTCGTTCATACCAAGAGCACTGTCTGCAAACATGCACCGAAGCCTTGGAATCTGGAACCTCCCGTATTGGCGTCTCTTTGCCCACAGGCTCCGGCAAGACAACTGTCTTCATCTCACTCTTAGATCGTATCCAGCCTCCAACTTCTAATTCAAATGCCAGAAGAGCCCTCATCATTGTCAACAGTATCGAACTTGCACGACAGTCGGCTGAGCAGATCCCAAGACAGTTTCCACATTGGACGGTGGAGATTGAGCAAGGTGGTAAACACAGAGCATCCGGCCTAGCAGATGTGTGCGTTGGACTATTCTCTCGCTTTTTTCATTAGACCTAACCTGTTAACAACGAGCAAGCACTGTCGCGACGTACCAGACGCTTCTGCAGCCTGAAAGACTGGCTAAATTTGATCCTCGGCATCTCAAGGCAATAATCGTCGATGAAGCTCACCACGCTGCCGCACCTTCGTAGGATTCAATCTTGTCCCTTCATACTTTCGTTGACTTCTCCCCTCTAGGTATCGTCGTCTGTTGTCTCATTTCGATCCAATCGTTCAACACCCAGATCCCAACGCCCAACCATCTCCACCGCCTCATAAAATTCCTATCATCGGCTTCTCTGCTACTTTTAGTCGCCATGACGGGCTCGCTTTGGGGTCTGTTTTTGAGCGTATCGTATACCACAGGGATTTCTTAGAAATGATCAAGGAGCAATGGCGTGTTTCTTGCTTTATCACTTCCAAGCTGATTAGGCTGATGTCGCCACTGTAGGTTGTGCGACGTCCGTTTCACCACTGTACGGGCCAATATCAATCTGGAAGAGGTCACTGTTAATTCGAAAACCGGAGATTTCAATCCCACCAGTCTGGCTCAGGTAATCAATACTCATACTATCAACCAGCTGGTTGTAAAAACTTGGATTGACAGAGCAGGTAGGTGCTCTCCTCGTAGGACTCCGTCACACTACTCTCAATCTTCTACTAGGAACCAGGAAATCCACCCTTATTTTTTGCGTCAATATCTCGCACGTTGAAAATCTAACCCAGACCTTCCGGTCCTATGGAATCGACGCACGATACGTTTATGCAAAGACCCCCATGGCGGAGCGAAAACAGCTCGTCGATGCTTTTAAGGAAGGGCAATTTCCGGTTTTGATTAACTGTGGTAAGTTCCAGTTCCAAGTTTATTGTGCACTCCCAAACTGAGCATCACAGCCGTTCTTACTGAGGGTGCGGACATTCCTAACATAGACTGCGTGGTGGTGGCGCGCCCGACGCGCTCCAGAAATGTTTTTGCTCAGATGGTTAGCCATTATTTAGCTAGCAGCAATGCCAGCGTACACGGTAACATTTGTCTGTTTCTCCAGATTGGGCGCGGTATGCGACTATCTCCAACTACCGGGAAGGAGGATTGCCATATCATTGATTTTGTGGACAGCTCGAACAGAGTCGCAGGGGTGGTTTCAACTCCTACACTATTTGGGCTAGATCCAGGAGAAATATGCATCGACGGTAACGCTTACTCCGTTGCTGCCTCGAGAAAAGCCTAATGGATTGGATGACCCTACAGACGAGTCTCTGGAATCTTTGGAAAAGCGCTCGGACGAGGCAGGTTTCGTTCAAGATGGCCTGACTAATGTTCCGGCCCCAACGTCCGTCAGTTATACTGACTACGACGACCCGTTCTCGTTCGTGGCTCAGTCTTCCGGTGCGCCTCACATAATCAAATACAGTAATTTCGCATGGGTTGGGTGTGGAGACGATGTGTATGTCTTGGAATGTATGGGCAAAGGGTTTATCCGCGTAGCACCGGTGGAAGCTACGGAAGGTAGCCTTTGGCCTTATGTCCGGGAACCGATGTTCTAACCTTTCTTGATTAGATGAGGAAGCGCATTTCCGGGCTACGTTTACTCCTTCTTCTCTCGACAAACAAACTGCTGCTGCTTTTAAGCTTTCCCCTTATCTCAGAAGCCGGCACGTCCTGACGGCTGCGACCCTTTCTGATGCTATCCGTGGCTGTGATACATATGCCTCCACCAAGGCCGTTCGGGGGCCACTGGCACAGGGGTCAGTGTTGAGCATCCAGTTCAGTTTTGTCTACATCTCATCTTTTATTCAGACTAATGCGCTCAGCACGATGGAGAACGACTCCTGCCTCAGACCCTCAGAAGAAGCTTCTCGCAAAAAGGATTGGCGCAAAACCAGTTCGATCAGAAAATAAGGATAGTACTATCAGAGAAGTCGTTTCTGATAGATTTGTCAATATGACAAAGGGCGAGGCCGCCAACATTATAACCCGTCTCAAACATGGAGCTCAGGTGAGAGTTTAAGCTACAGTCCATACTGTATGCTTGCCTAACCATATGCCTCTGGTAGAGACGTTACGAGAAGAAAATTTCGAGTGAGCAAAAGGAAAAACGAAAGGCATCTAAAGAACATTTGCGAAAGGTGAGAGAGCATGTCAGGGTGGGACCACTACATGTTAAATAGATTACTTAAATATGACCACTCAATTTGTCTGGTCCACCCTCCACATGCGTTTGTTCGTTGTCTTTTTTACTTGTTTCTTCCTCCTCTTCGGACCACCGCATGGAAAGTTTGGGATCTTTCAAGCTTTGGTCAACCGTGACAACAACGGCGAAACTGCGGCGTCGCTCTGGAGCGTGAGGGAAGCAGCACGCTGCGCGTCGTTCACGATGGGTGTCAATGCAGCGGGGTTCTCGAACGCGTGAGGGTTCCGCGAAAGGTATGTCAAGAGAGTTCCCACAAAGCTGTCCCCCGCGCCCGTGACATTCTTGATACGGGGAACCTCCAATGAAGGGAAATGGCGCAAAACGACGAGATTCCCCAAGTTTCCTCGTGCGATTATACACCTCCTGCACGTGTTTCCCTGCTCTTTGTGCCATGGCGACGTCGGATTCGTCACCCGAAGAACGAGGAACACACCCTTGTCTCCGCATTTAACGACCAAGTTCTGGAACAGAGGCAAAAGGTGAATGGCCATTTGGGCTACTCCGGTCGACACAAGGAACGATAGATTCCCGTGAGAAGGGTTTTCGTCACTGAGGGAGCGTCTGCTAAGATGTTCGAGCTCGAGGCGAAATTGTGAGCCGAGGTTGAGGCCTTCGATTACGGACCACCATCCTGGGAGAGAGAATAGATCGAGGGGGCCATCCTTCGCAGTCTGGTAGATCTCAGCAAGTTCGCGTAGATTGGGAGTGCAAACAGCTAGAGGCGATCGCGGACCATGAGGTTTCTTCAGAGCATACGCAAGAGCCGGTAGGATGGCGGTGGATTTGGCTATCGATGTAGGCTCACTGTCAAACGATCAGAGGACAAGACATAATGGAAGGCCGCTAAAGACGCACAAGAGAACTGCAAAATAGTAAGCATAGTGATTTGTGCAGTCTAGCAACTATTCGTACCGTGAATATTACGCCCATTGCAGTGGCCCACGACAGCCTCGAGGGTTCCAGGTGACAAATTGCCATCTACAGCCACCATCGTAGGGTTGTGCTTGTCTATTTGTTCAATAATCTAAAAAGAGTCAGAGAGGGTAGTATAAGTCAGTGATGTTCACTCACAGGAGTAGGACTAAATTCAGCCGTATTCTTCATATCAGCTACGCCAGATGCAAGGTTTCCTTGAGAATCCAGGACCATGTTGCAGACCGACGTAGAGAACTCGGTATGCACTAATCCATCAATCCTCATTCCTAATTTCTTGGTTTCGTCGAGCAGCAGTGTGCCAAAGGGATCTCGTCCCACAGGCGAAACTAACAGAGTAGACTCGGTCGATGGATGCATTGTACGGTGAGAGGCCTCAGCAATGTTTCGCGCTACACCTCCCAGGGACACGGAAACGTGTCCAGGAGCCGTTGAAAAGGCAGACGATGTTTCACTAGGATATGCTTGCGCCGTGATGTCCACAGCGGCAGACCCTACGACAAGAGCCGTGACTGACTGTTTGTCGAGAATACTCAGAACTCTGATAGCATGGAATCAAAAGAATGACGGACAGACTGCGGCGGATATTCATTTAGCAAATGTATTTCAGACACATCGACTTTCTCTGGGACGTTATCCTGGTAGGGGGTCTCGTAAGAGATATACATTTGATGTTCCTCACAACCTTACGTCTTTGTTCGCAAGTTTTGTATATTCTACCGCAATTTCTGCGCCTGAATCAAAAGTATACATCAACTCGTGGGAAAAAGTTAGCAAAGAGAGGACTTGCCTACACGCGCAGTGTTCTCGAGTAATGCACGATTCGCCAGAACTGAGGCACCGTTGGTTAATTCTGCGATCCGAGCCAGAAGCCAGGGCGTAGCTTCGTTCCCTCGTTGGCTGACACCATTGGCTACGGATTCCGATATGGCCTGATCGATTGCCCGCTGGATAGAATCACCGTCAGCCTCGAATTCCTCAGGTATTGGCACAGCAATCAATGCTCCATGAGATAGCTTGAACTGCTCCTGGGTATCTGATAGCGTTCAGCATGGACAAAGAATATTGAAAGAACGTAGACGAACAAAGAATAGTAGCTGCGGCTGCAGCAGATCCCACATTCCACGGAACCTAGGATGCAATTCAGAGGAGCAGATTGTGCCATCATTGAAGGACCAACATGAAAGCCACTCCTGCGAGTAAAGAATGCGGGGAACTCTTTTGTTGGGCCATATGAGAGAACGGGGACTCCGGCAGTTTCCTACTCGAGTCGTCTAAGTCGATTCCATCGAGGAATTACAAAATTGCCAAACCAGATACTCTAGAGTGCTAGAAACTTTGGTCAGGACATTCAGGGCGGATGAGCCTCAAAGTGAGCGTACCGCCCAATATCCAAGATCGATTTGACGCCCGATGAGACGAGTCCAACAGGGCTGCGTGAAAGCTCGAGCAGATCAGCAGAAATGTCCATAGCTAGAAAGAGTTTGTTAACAAAAGGTGATAGGAGATAACAACCAGCGCGCACAGTTTTCGGCACCGCGATGTACACCTCCAAGGCTTCAAGAATCTCTTGAGCAAACCGCATAGAAGAATTCAAAGGAGAAGGCATACCCGCCTGTTGAGAAAACCTTGAAGGTAGGTGTAAGACGTTAGAACTACTAAAACGGAATGAACCCGAGGCCGACCTTGATTCCAGCAAGGGCAGAAAAAACTAGGGTTGCGCTACAAGTAGTTCCTGGGCCCATACCGGTCAATATCGCTGGGACACACAGCAGGTAAACCTAAGTAAGGATTTTACCGCCGTTGGACTTGGTCGCGATGGCCGGCCCAATATCTCTTCGGGATACTTTCACAGCTGGATTGTGCTTCTTATCTGCCAGAATTCCGAAATCGGAACGAGACAAACCGATTTTGACGCGTCCTCCAAGGATACCGATGGTGGCCGGTGTCGCTCCGCCAGCCCTGTTCAAGGTATATGTGAGTCTGAATCAATCTCAGTGTACATAAAAGGTCGAGGACCTGACAATTTCTTCAAGTCGGATGCCTAGTTCAAAGTTATTCGGATATGGAAAACCATGAGTGATGACGGTCGTTTCAAGAGCAACGATGGGTTTCTTTGAAGCCAGAGCTTCTTGGACTTCTGGGTGTATATCCAGGGGCAAATTCTTCAAAGACGACAAGGTCCACAAGTGCGACTTCCAAATGCCACGAGTAAACACAGTCGAAGATCTCTGAACCTGAGAGATTCTCAACATTCCTCAGCCTTCCTGAATTGAAGAAGGGCCTGGCGGTTGGGTGGCGGTGTGAAGTGATGAGATCGGGATCGTTAAAACTTATTCATTATTGAATAACGCCGCGATGACCAGTCCGCCGCACACATCTGTGGCCGCGAGTGTAGAGATACCAGGAGGAATGTGTTCTCTATCTTACGACAAATTGGACGTATCAGAAATAACCCACTCAGTACAACACGATGGAGCTGGTAATTATAAGCCAAATTTCTACCCACCTCCCCCATACTGACTACATATCGCACGGATCCCGACAGGCGCCATAGCAGGTAAGAATATATACTTGCAATGCACCAGAAACCACCAGTAAAGGCGGATCCAACTGACAGTTTTCATCGGTACGCTGGATTATTACCATGAGATAACTTCATGCCTGAGAATCTAAAAGGAACCACACGCAATTCTTTTAAAGGTTCGACAAGATGTATTCAATCTAAGCACACTTTTGTCCCCTCTCATACATTCTAGACAAGGTCGTCACTCGTCTTGAATATCAAGCGTACTCGAAATTGGCTATCAGGACACTCGCAGAAATAGTGCAGCAAACATGTCAATCGATGTCGCAAGGTTCATCAGAGCAGTCTACTACTACGCTGATTAAATGTGCAGTGCATCATCGTCTAGGGGCTGTCCCAGTAGGAGAACCTTCTATTGGTAAATCTACTAGCCATTTGCGTATGAATCAAGCCCTGACCGTTCATGATAGTGATAGCAGTGTCGTCTCCGCATAGGAAGGAAGCTTTCTCCGCGTGTGAACACATCCTTGAGGAAGTGAAAAGCAAAGCACAGATATGGAAAAGGGAGTACTACGAAGGCGAAGATATGGCTACAGCACAATGGAAGTCAAACTATGCAACTTAATCAACCAAAATCTTATATTCATTCACAACTCCAACGCGTAACTCCTTCATTCCACCTTCCATTCCTTCGTAACATCGTCATCTTCTGAACCGACCAGCAGCTCTACACCCCACATGAGGAGGGTGAAGAATATATTAAACCACCGCCACCAAACCTGCGAGGAGTGGTCCAACACTAGAGGAAGAAAGATTAGCAGCAGCATTTTGCATAGCCGATCAGAGGTACATAGGAGATGTGTATATACTGCGACAAAGATCAACTGTCGGTATGTCAGCAGAATCCGAGTCAACGTAGAGGTCTATAAGAAGGCGGGGAAATCAAAATAAAATATGTGGAAATTGCTTCAGTCGTACCGGCCGATCGGTGCACTCATCGTCAACCACGCCGCTATCCAACTCCCAGCTATTCGCTCCAATGGTGGGCAAGATCCTGGAGGCAGAGTGCAGGATTGTGAGTCGATAAAGAAGCGCAAACAAAACTGGCTTGGGGAGAGTGTTTGTGACAAAATTCCGTAGTGCTTGGAAATGTGGCAACAGGTTCGGAAGAAGCGGAACACTAGATGATCACGCCGTTGAATATCTGCCTGGATTACCAGACGAAGAGAGAACTTACAAGGAGTAACCTGGCTCAGACATCGAGTTAGGGTCGAACCCGCAAAGCCAGACATTGTAAGCCATGACCAAAGCCAAACAGGATGTTTCTATGACATTTGTTCGCCGCAAAACGAATCCGATGAGAGTGATGAATGCCTATGTTTTCCGTCAGAATATCGTCCTGACAGTATGACGATATCTCACCAGCACTGTAAGAGCAACGCCTAGGAATGTAGAAGATAGAGGAGTCGAAGCTGCAGCCGGATATGCCTATGGGCATCATGATTGCGGAATACAAGAAAAACAATACGGAAGCGTACGGCCACAATCCACCAGGCTGAGACGACATATGCAACAGCAGAAGCAATGAGAAGGCCAAACTGATAGGATTCCCCCTTCTCTACTAGTTTCTTCCCTTCCTGGCCGAGTTTCTGTGCCACTAGAAGACTTGAGAGTCCCTCCATTGTGATAAAAAGCGGCCCAGAGAGAGTGAGACATTTCTCCCACATCGAAGAGGCCGTCATCACCCAAGAGTTAACCGAAGAGGAGAACGCATTGAAACAAACTAGGAGAAGAAAAGGATGCATAGGGACTTGGAGTACAGACAGCGCAGGTGAACCCCAAATGAGGATGAGAGTGCCGTGAATGAGGGCATGAATAGCGAGAAGAAGGGATAGCGACAAGCATGCAGCTTTTGAAAGCGTGGTGAGCGTTAAAGGGAGGTAGATAAGAATCTGTAAAACTGTGGATGCCCTATCGAAAATCGTTAATGCAATCGAAATAAGATGACCAGTGGGGATCCTGCAGCAGTACCGTGGTTATAACATTCCAATATCACAGTACCATCGGGACACGTTGGACGGTTTCACCGACGCGTCTATGGTCGCTGATGCTGCAAGGATCTTGACCGCCGAGTATATGATAAAGACACACCTTGCTGTATGGGCCACTGCACCCCAGACAAGAAACCAACGGTTAGGCATGTCGTTTGGATGCAATACAGTTCTAACGCGTCCAGCACTACCAGAAGGAAAATGTTTCTCCCCAGCTCATGGTCGTACTGCCGACGGAGTACTAGATGACATAATTCAAACCACCCTTTGTGATACACAGTGATATAGCATGAAGTTCCAACTTCCGACCAACTACTGTTGGACCACGCACTAGGGGTGGAACGTTGGCGTTGGAATGAGCCCCGGGGTGAACATCCACACGTCCAATGTACCACGGAATTACAGACTACATAACATTATCATTATCCTGATTAAAATTCAGGTTTCTATAGATATATAAAATGCACCGATACAGACCATAATGCAAACTCGAGAGAAAGCTAAATGAAAGATGTCAGTGCGTATAGACCTCCAGAGGAGGGCGATTAATGCAATGAGAAACCCCGCAGTATTTCAGGCTCAGACGCAGGGGTAAGCGCTTTCCGTGGATTGAGCAAGCCCTTCTCGCGAGCAAACTCCGTAGTTCTTGCCAACGCGGCCGGGTCGGAAGGTGGTACATAGAACTTGTCGACTATAGGAATTTGAAGCAAATTCATTTTCGGAGTAATGACGACCATGTTATTCGTTTTGATCTCCATCCAGTCAGCTTTTGAAAGGGGAAAGTCACGTCGTGGCGAGAATAGAAAGCCGACACCCTCGTACCTCTCTCGAATGTCAGCGGCTCGCTGGCAATCTAACATGGGGAGAAAGGTTAGCAGATATTTTTGACAGGCCTGAGATTCACGAACCATGATGATATTCTCTCGTTTATCAGCTTTGGACATCTTGTAGTGACCACCCTCTGAATATTCACTGAAAGTTGTGCCCGATGAGAACCACTGCAACACCGATGTTAGATCAGGTTCAATCAAGCAGGTGTGAATGGCAAACCAACCAAAGAGGCCGCCTCATCTGTTCTAGATGAGACGTAGCGAGTGGCCACGACGGACAATCCGTCGGTGACACAGAAATTCATCAGACTGGGCTGGGGGAGAATCAGAACGAAATGGTTCATTTAACGAAATAATTTAATTTACCTCTGTGACACCCGCTTCCTCGGCGAACAAGTTCAAGGATGCAATAGTATCGAGCATGGCTCCCTGCAAAGTGCTTGGAGAAAACGAAGTTGCATCGGGATCAGGTAACTGGATAGCAATGTCAGCGGCTTCGGCTCATCGTAGATAGCAATGGTAAAACCTTGGACAGAAGAAGAGCAAATGCCCATTCAGAATCTGAACTCGTAAAAAAACATGAGGACGGCAACACATTAGAAACATATTCCGAACGTACCCGTGTTTCCTTGCACCATGTTGAATGCATAGTCCGGAAGGACGCTCTGTAGTCTGCGTTTGATGCGCGCAAAATCCGCGATACTCCCGTTGTGCATGAACTAGGATCTGTTTGAGCGTTCGGTTTTCAAACACGAGAAGGAAGATCAAGAACCATCAGCTTCCCGTGAACAAAGGGATGGCAGTTATCCAAAGAAAGGGATCCCGCCGTTGTCGCTCGAACATGGGCACTGTAGGACACAATGAGAATTTTCGATAATTTATAAGGAATGGGACACGAACAAGACCAGAGGGGATTTGATCTTCTCCGCCAGTCGGGTAAGGTTTATATTATTCCAAGCCTTTGTATGCGTCGTCAGTTTAACAGAATATGGGGAAGAGACAATGGACGCGATACCGGAGTAACGGAGGTAAATATGCATGGCTGCGAGCCCAGTTCTTCATCGTAAATTGAATCGTACCAACCTGAGGTGATGTCAGCGTGTCCACGGAAGGTAGGTATCGACCTACTCACCAACGCCAAAACCATCTCCATTCATCGGCCTGCGTCGGTCTAGCCGTAAGCGAGAGTCAAAGGCCTAATAACCATCTCGATAAGTTGTGAGGAGAATGCAATCTCAAGGTCCGACCTGGTTGATAATGGAGTGACAAGGGCGTGTGAGGAGCTAATATCAAGGTGAGCGCGCGACACCGTGACAAGAGCGAAGACTCGCATGTGAGAGCTGAACGGGGGATGTCCCCTTGTAAATCACGAAACGGCACATATGCTAACACGTTCTGTAGATGGTCAAAAGCAGGTCATGATTCTAATTGACATTACAAGAGAGGAACTATGATATTACGTGCGATCGCGTGCCCGATTCAGACGCTGAATGCTAGTGTGTGGACACTGAACAGTATTATGAGATCTTGTATTTTCCTTGCAGTTGAAAAATGTGCGTTCCTTGCAATCGGTTACAAGTAGTTTCGACTCTGCATTTGGCGAAATGGCAGAAACATATTGTGCCAAAGTCGGATGATTTGGGTTAGGGTTTGGATGCACATGATCTCAAAGCAGTTGAAAGTCCGCCGGAGTTTGCCGTCTAGGCTTGTCATCCATCGCCCAATACACAAAAATCCTCAAGATCGTCAACGATGTCGAAACCCTGTAGGTCTACGGCTGACGATGTGTACTGGATGGCGCTGACGGTATCCTAGCCGGTGGTGCAGGAAACAAGTTCCGATTGACTCTCGGTTTGCCCGTCGGTGCCGTTCTTAATTGCGCCGACAACAGTGGCGCCAAATCCCTCTTTATCATTGAACCCTATGGCTTCGGTGCCCACCTGAACAGACTTCCGGACGCTGGTGTTGGTGATATGGTCGTTGCTTCTGTAAAGAAGGGAAAGCCAGAGTTGAGGAAAAAGAGTACGTCCATCTTTCCCTCCTTGTGTATTGTTCTTCAACGGGGTTTCTCTAGCCATGCCCGCTGTTGTTGTTCGTCAGCGGAAGGCCTGGAGACGGAGAGATGGCTGCTTCTTGTACTTTGAGGTGCGTGCTTCTTGGAACATCTCATGACTGGGACCGACTGTCTTCTCCAGGATAATGCGGGTGTTATTGTCAACCCCAAGGGAGAAATGAAGGGCTCTGCTATTACCGGTCCTGTTGCAAAAGAATGCGTGCGCTCATCCTATCCCTTCTTGTTCGCTCCACATGTAACCATACCCCTCTAGGCTGATCTTTGGCCTCGTATTGCGTCCAACGCAGGTACAGTGGTTTAGATCTCTCTATTATGCATGTTGTTGTCATTCTACTCTGCCCACTATACATTCATGCTCATGTACTTTGATTGGTATGCAACGAACAAGAGACCGTTTGTCTCTAGGATAATCTTGCCAATCTTCTGCTGTTTCATGTCAATTTTACAATTGCCGCTGAGCCCTGGATATTGGAATACGCGTTATATTCATTATTTCTATCTTCTACTGTTCACAGAAACTCCTTTGGCCGATGAGTGGGATCGCCTCCAGCCTCATCGAACACCAGACCGGCAACCCGGAATGCCAGCTCTGCGCACAAAAGATGAGGTCAGACGTGGATCACAATATCCAGTCTACTTACCATCTGCTTGCGTCTTAATGACAGCTTCTGCATACACCCTCACTACGTCCTCCGTACCGCTAGGCCGAACAAAAGAGCGGCCTCCTTCGTATCTTCGAACGAGGTCTTCAATCTTCTGCTGAAGGCCGGGAGGACTAACCAGCCGACGCTCCGCGTCTTCGGTCTTGAACGCATTTCGGTCACCGACGACGACCTTGATGAGTCGATTGGGAAGGTCGGCGTACAAGGAATCCCACTCCACCGCGGAGTAGGACTTGTGTGCCAACACAACCTCGACTAGGAGCATATCTGAGAGCGCGTCTCCTACAGTTTGATTGATCACTTCCGTCAGATTGACTAGATGTCCAAGGGCTGTTGATTGGGCTGGTGTAGATGGCTGATGAGACTTCAGCTTGTCCAGAGTGTGTCTCGAGAACAAGACAGTCCCATGTCCATTTGCCTCAAAGTAGACGCCTATGTCGTAGTGTTCTGCCCGCGTGATGGAGATGCTTGACACCGGTGGGCACACATCTCACTGGCAAACGCTGAGGGATAAAGGGATATCAACGCTGCTTAATATGGGAGAGAGATAGGACAGACCTCCAGAAGATACTTGGTTGATGCACCGTTGGCATAAGCTGTTTGAACAACTCCTACCTTCAGCTGATCCTCTAGACCGGCGGCTTTGACCAGCCCAACAATAAAATCTGCCACGAGGGTAGCAATTTTATCGCCATCGAGCATATGGAACTGATTGCGCTCGTCAAGATAGAAGTACATCAGACGGTCGGCATCACCGTCGAGGCTGCATCCGCGCTGGCCGGGCTTTATTTTCCCGACCAAGGAAGGAGGAAGCTTCTGTGTCGTTTTGACGTAATCTGCGCCGCAAGAATTGTTCAGCGCGCCTGGTGTGGTAGTGGAAGCATTCTCCAAGATAAAAGGAAAGGAATCTCCGAGATAAGTGGCCAGCTTCTCGGCGGCTGGTGCTCCCACTCCGTTGGCACAATCGACGATTACAGGAGGTGGCGGCGTCTTGCCAGCCTAGACAAAGCAGAAGCCGTCAGTCGAGAACGAGGAGGTATCGTAGGAGCGCTCGTACGACGAGCTTCTTGAAGGACGTGCTCAATTTCTCGAAATAACCTTCCTCTGTGTCGAGACCGTAACTGTCATCTGTGCCCTTTGTGTTTATGGACCGAACTAGATAATGTAAGATCGGGGTTGTTGTGATACCAGCGTTGCGTGCATTAGCGCCCATCGCTTTGAACCCGTCTTCAAGGGCAGAAACAAGAGCTTCCCCAGAAGGACGTGTGTCTCGTCCGTACACGACGTTACAGGGTTTCGAGAGGTCGATCTTGGCGGTCTGCACGAAGGTGTCGAGAGCTTTGAGGAAATGGTCTGTGGTGGACACGTTAGACAAAGTGGTGGCATGGAACTCCCAAGACGCTTCGAGCATTTCTCCACGAGGATCGACGAGTTTGACGCCATTGTCCTAACCAGACGCGTCAGTGGGACGAAGAGGAATTGGGAGGAGGAAGCACGAACAGCCTCTGGATTGTGAGAAGCAGTGACCATGACACCGATGGTCTTTCCATCGAGCCTTTTACTCCTGAGAGCGGCGATGATTCCTACTCTGAAGAGGACAGAATCCAAAAGGCTTGCACTGTGGGAGACGGCGGTGAGATGATGGATAAAAGAAAGATGGAAAGAAACGAACAGTGTTCTGAATCCTGCTGTTCCGTACTGGAATTTTACATCCACAGGTTTTGGATGAAGATCAGAGAGCGTTCTGATAGCATCCACAGACATGTCGGAACTGATCAAGGGGAGATTGTATAACGTAAGACCACTGCCTTCTACTATGCCCGCAAAGTCGCCTGCTCAGGTTTTGTTGGAGAAAGCAGACAAGAAAGCCAACTCGTCCTCTGGCTGGTTCTCCTCCAGTGCAACAAAATATGAAGAAGCCGGTGATCTCTATCAACAAGCTGCCAACGCTTTCAAGCTCGACAAGCTCTTCAAAGAGGCAGGCGATGCTTTCTCCAGGGAGGCTGAATGTCGAGAAAACTGCAAGGAAACCAACGAGGCCGCCAACGCTTGGTGGAATGCTGCAAAAGCATTCAAGAGAGGTTATCCAGATCGTGAGGCCTCCTACTACCCAACTGTCTATCCTCTCTTATCCTACCTATCCAGTCGCCATCCAAGCCTTGGCCATGACCATTGCAAACCTCGTCAAGAACGGTCGCTTCAGGCAAGCTGCAGACCGAGAGAAGGAGATTGGCCAGATTTATCTTCAAGAGAACAACGATCTACAGAAAGCTTGTGAGAGCTACGAGAGAGCTGGCGATTGGTATGCTCAGGAGGACGCGACTGCGTACGTCCCTCTATTCTGCTCACTCTACCACTCATACAATCTCAAATCTTCCTAACAGAACTGCCAATGCTTGCTACAAAGATGCGGCTGATCTTCATGCAGAGCTCGACGAATTCCCTCAGGCAATCAACAGATATGAGGAGGTCGCCAACAGCTCTCTTAACTCCGCTTTGACAAAGTATAGCGTCAAGGAGTACTGGCTGCGTGCTGGACTATGTGCTTTGGCTATGAAGGTCTGTCCGTCACCACTTCCCAACCGTCTCTTGCCATAATACTTTGATAGGACTCTGTCACGGCCAGGCGGAACATGTCCAAGTACGCCAACCAGGATACTACCTTCCCCTCTACACGTGAAGCTAAGTTTGTGAACGCTCTCATTGAAGCTTTCGACGCTGGGGATCCAGAAGCATTCACCGGCGCCGTTGTAGAGTACGATCAAGTAACAAAGCTCGACAACTGGAAGACGATGATGTTACTCAAGATCAAGCGGGAGATTGGCGAAGAGTCCCTGACTTGATAACATCTGTAGCCAGATCATATATACTGTATTTTGTACTGCTTCCTCCATAAGAATCACGAAAGGACCTTTTTACTTACTGACGCGACGTGTCTACTTTTGTGTCACTGATCACTTCCCGACCCCCATGTTGGCATATCTTTTACTCCGTCTGATACATGTCTTTCATTCCCTCTTAATTCTGGTGGTATCGTTCTGGAAACTCCTCACCCACAAACCTCCTTTGCCCCTCGCTAGCCCGCGGAGACGTATACCAAAGCATCTTGCCATTCTTTTCACCAAAGATTCACCGATCGACTCTAACGCGGAGAAAGAACGCCTTCTCGAGGCCGTCAACACTATACTGGGATGGTGTCGTGTCGTCGGTATAGAACAAGTTAGTTTCTATGATAAAGCGGGTATGAAGCTTTCTACTTTTCGTTGTCGTCTTTCTAAGTCTGTTTTAGGTCAGTTGGCGTCTTGCTCCGAGCAAATTGCTGACCGCCTGCATCTCGTCTACGATGATGGGGAAACTAATAGAGACGATACTCTTGGATTGAAGTATCCCTTGACCCCTCCCATGTCTGATTATTCGGATTCAAGACCACTATCCCCCGTCAACGACTTGGAAGAGGAAGATTCTGTCATCGTCATGCATTCCGACGACCCCCTGACGAAGACCGACTCGAAAGATCTGCCTTTGCCTGGCCTGAGGTCACGGCAACATACGAGTGTGTAGCATTGTCCACCATATCGTGCATTAATCTGTGACCACGAAGTAGAACCTTACGAGGTAGACCCTGCCGCTCTGACCGTGTACATCCTATCTCCAAAGTCATCCAAGGCCGCCATCGCTTCCGCTGCACGTACTTTACGAGCTTCCCATAAAGCTAATACAAAAGGGGAGTTTACTCTTTCGGTCGACAAGCTTGCATCCCTCTTAGAAGGTCCTTTGCCACTCTTACAACACGCTCTTCGTGCCGTTTATGTATTTCTTATAGGCCAGGGCGGGTTTCCTCCGCCGGACTTCATGATCGTCTACCCGTTGTCGCCATCGACATATCACCGCGCGCCATTAGAAATGCATGAGTTTCCTCCATGGCACATTCGGCTCACTGAGATCTAGTCAGTGTTCCACGTTATCCTTGCGCTTATTCCTTCCGACTGTTTTACTTCCAGCCTTAATCGGTACCATAAGCGACACCGGCATTGGCTGGTGCGGATGTTCTCGTCGAGTAGACGATCGTCAAAAACGTCATTGCCTTTGACGGAGCTAGAGTTTAGGCAGGCGCTGGATGAGTTTTCTGGGGCGGAGATGCGATTTGGCAAGTAATATCGTGTCGATTACTAGGTTGATTGGTAGAATCCATTCTGGGGTTGTATCATGGATACGGATACGGACTCAGACGCGTTAGAATATAGATCGTTCAACAATAACAATCGACAGTAGAATGATGGCGTTTACCTAATCAAGTGTGGCGCTTTTCTCGTCCACGTGCGTGTCCTGGTTAACTCCTTCCTTCTTGCTACCACTGTACCAGTCCTGTCAGTTGTGCCTCGCTGAGGTTGTACTACAATTGAGGCAGCTGGACAGCATCCTCCACCTCGGATGGCCGCGAAACAAGTTCAATCTGGCCTGGCATCCTCAATTCAAGGACCTACTGGCGATGGAGTCTCTGCCATCTCCCCACTTGCATCTACTTCTCCTCCATCTCGCTCCCCTGGACGCTTTATCCGCCACGGAGACTATGGTGAACACTCTGACAATTCTTACGAGGATGACGGCGACATCGGTCTTCCTGCTCAACGGTCTCTTCATCGACATCCCCTGCTAATGACCTCTCCAACTCTCTTTCATGACAAAAGCAACGAAATTCACGACATCGACGGCATGATCAATCATTCTGCTTCTCCAAAATTTACCTGCACTCGTTCTAAATCTCCTAAACGCTCGCTCTCATACCCATCTTCTGTGTCCGCCGAAGAAACTCTGAACTTCGTTTCTAAACATAATAGCTATCCCCCGACAGACAATGATACCCTCGTTTCCCATGCTTCTTCTAAAATTCCTCATCCGCAGAGACGGGGAATCGGAGAGCCTCATAGTCCTGTTCCAGCAACGTCCGTCTTCTCGCGCGGCGCACCACCTCTATTCCTTCCAAAACTGGACCGCTATCTAGAGTCCCTCCCTCCTCCTCATTTTAAGCAAAGGAAGGGCACTGGCATGTTCCCTCCTATGGATCTCTTGGAGAGCTCAGGCGCAACTATTGATGATCTCGAGACCAATTCTAAACCCGCTACCTGGAGGGACAGGAAATCCATTCTGGGCTCAGCCGTTGGAATCGTACTTGGCCTCACAGTATGCCTCTTGTGTTCTTCGGAAGCGTTCTATGCCGCCTGACATTGTTGTTCAGGGATCGAGCGCTTTAGCTACCTTTTACAGCCTTCAGGGAATGATGAACACGGTCCAGGTGTTTGCGCTCATATTGAGCACCATAAGTGTGTTTACAATATTCATCCTGCTATCATCCTTCCCAATTAAGGTTTTCAGTTCCGCTCAGCGACAATAACATCACTGACAAATGGCGTCAATTGTTTTTGGGAACCATGCGAGTACCCCTTCCCTGTAGAGCATATTTGGCCCACTCATAGACATGTTCCCAGACCTAACATACTAGCTTTCAATTTCGCTTCGACCGTGGTTCAGTCACTCGTCTTCCTTCTTGTGTTCATGGCCATATCATTTGGCCTTCTTTATTACTTTTATCGTTCCACTCGCCATTGTGACCGCTACAATCGTATCGAAGGGCTACAACAGACAGAGCCCCAGGGTAAACAATGGGGCATCGTCGTTGTCACCTTCCTCCTAACCGTAATCTACCTTCCTCTCAGTATCATGGCGGTACACGTCTTAGTGTGGTCGAGCGACTTGTGGATCGTTGAGAATCCGTACACCAATGCGACGTCGCTGCCGCCCAGGGTCAGTCCCCTGGGACCAGCAGCGGAATATCGGGACCCTCTAGACTTCTGTTGGACTACGACAATGAAGAGAAATGAGATTAACTTTGCCCCTGTGGTCATTATCATCTCTGCACTTGTTTTCCTGTCGGTAAGGCAACTGGTCCGTCTGCTCTGCACTGTCGAAATTACTCACTGCAGGCACCAGTTGACAGCGTGGTTTCCAATAGCTCTCCGGCGAGTCATCAAGCGGTCTGTTCCTACCGTCGATCGGTTTACGGAGTTGGGAAGGCCGAGAAATCGCGTGGACCTCGACAGTGAATACCATCGCCTGCTGGCTCGAGATACGAATCCCTTTGCATTCCTGTACAGCGGTGAGGCTTGCCTCTGCGAATAGCCGTGGATATTTTGCTCAAGTTTTGTGACCAGGTTACCGGAGGGAGTGGGGAACTTACCAATCGACATACCTTTTTGCTAAGCTCAGCACTCTCGTCATCGTAGCCGTTATCGACTCGGACAACTGTCTCTTTCGGTCTGTATCAAGAGCAATAGTACCCATCGTCCGGCAAAGCTTACTATTGACATTGATGATTGGCTTCTTCGCCGTTCAATGCCTTTTTGCTCCTTTTCTTGATCCGGTCAGCAATGCCAGCGAATGGACCTCACGATTGAATTACGTCGCTACATCTCTTGTTGCTCTTCTTGTTGCTCTCGATTTACCAGGGAAGGATGCTCTAAACGACTATGTGGTCTATATGTAAGCATCTCACATCACTCCTTTGACTACTTCTCTGATTTTATCACTAGAATCTATATTGTAACTTACGGCCTCAGCTTCTGTAGGCTCTTTCTTTTACTGTGTTTTCAAAGAAAGCTGGCTGATCGATTCTTTTAGATTTCACCATCATTAATCTTGGGTTTGTGAACCGGATCGTGAAAAGTCCGTATACACGACCTAACTCTCTTGCGTGCACCATTGACACCTTTTCAGGGCTCAGTCACCGTATCGATTTCAGTGAGTGCAGCGATTGATTTCGGTAACCGCCTACAATTTTCATTTTTTGCTTTACTCAGGCATAGACATATTTTCCCCTCGGTAATATTTCCGATGCTTCCTAATGCTTGCTGCTTACTGGTGGAACAGACTTGACACGACACCTCTTTCAGTGCACACGAAGCGGAGAATATGGCAAGAATCAGTATCGGCCCTCTTTCTTACAAGCCCTGAGTGCAAAATACCATTTGATCAACTGATGGTGTTTGCGCAATCGCGAGATGCGCAGTTTCCTCCGTTTCTTTTAGACTTCAGGGGATCACCTTCTGAGCGTCATGTTGAGAACCTCAAGGTGACATGCTTTGCCTCATCGGCTCCCTTCTTCCCACTTATTCCAGTCCAGATTCTTCGTGAAGTTGGTTCTATGGCATACAACAATGCTGTCACGTTGATTTCTGGCCCTGACTATACGTGGTACAAATCGCTGGAGGATGATATTCGAAGATACTATGTCGGACCCGATTCTTTCTGGAGACCGCCTGGGGACCATCTCAAGAAGACGTGTGCAAATTTTTTTGGGAATGCTTGGTGGATTCCTTTTCCGCCAACTCTTGCGAGTATCCCTTCGTCAACCTCCTGATTGTTCAAAGAGTAATCATGTGCCTACAGGTTATCCGTTACGACTATGGCCCATACGCTGTTATCCAGGAATTCTCGGATCTACAGGAATACATCAGGCAGAATTCGTCCCGCGATATTTCGAGACGTCGGGAGATAAGGATAGCCTTGAGAGCTCTCGAGGGTCAGAGAGTGCTGTGGCCATACGAACATGTCACGGTAAGCTCCTAATCCGACGGTCAAATTCGCGACTCACCATCTCCTAGTCCGTTGGCTCACAATCCGTTTGGTCTTGTCGTCGGCGACGATATAACGCGAGATCTTCCTTTCAGTTTCAAACTTGCGTCTTGGAGATCAAGCGTAGGGGGCATCTTCAATGGGAGAACCTTGCGCTCGGGAGTGGCTTCAACGTACAGCTATCATATTCCAAGAAGGTCAAGAAGGACGCGGACGTCATAGGACTAAACGACGACTTTGATTTGACAGCCCCTCTGGCCCGTTTCTTGATCCTCAATCAAGATCTCGTTTATCCCAAGATCCAAGAAGTTGAGAGGACGTTGTCTCATTATCGAGAGCACCACCTGCGACAATGTAGCTGGAAGTCGGATGTACTCTCCTACAGATTCTTGTCGGCTGTTTACGACCAGCCTCGGGATCCAAATGGGTTGGCCGGTAGCTGTATGGATTTTGAGCGAGATGTTCGAGTCCGCCGGTTGCTTGCTGGTAGTGAAGACGTCTTTGAATCGATATATGAGCGATTTACGACCGTTGCTGCGACAGAGGCCTCCACTTGGTGGTACATCTTTTGGGTATGACAATACTCAAATCTATATCTGCTCTGACAGTAACAATATATCTCTAGGACGATTTATGGAGGCGAAACCACGATACGATCAAGGCTTTAAAGCTACACGCCTTTGATTTCAATCCGTATTATCCTTCCTCCATCGCCTACACTCCACTCCCCAGACCTGCATTAGAAGCATTCTTGATCCAGCGCGGTCTCCTGTCGAACACTCCGAAGCGAAATCATTTCTTTCACTCTGGATTTCTTAACAAGATCTACCTTCGTCTGAATGAGGCGGTCTTTCGTCACTCAAACAAGGTAAGGGCTTTAGATGCAGATGATCGTCAACGTGCTAACGAACGTCTGTCCAGGCTGTTTTGTTCCACATTGATGGTCAGGATTCTGAGTTAGATATGGAGAGCGTGGACTTGGAAACGAGAGCTCCCTTCAATCTGTCTTCCCTTGGGACCGGCGGAGGAACAGACCACGACAATTCATCGATTATTGCTCGGCCGGCGTACCGGTGGGAGGGTCTGCTAAATGATCCACTTGGAGAGGACAAGCGACGACGGCAGAGGTATCTAACCAAGTTGGGTACTTGGTTTGGATTGACACCGTTGTGGCGATCCGAGATGCCATCTCATGGTCTCTCTGTGGATGTTAGGCTGGAGAGCGGGAGATATGTGCTTATTGATCGTGGAATGTGAGGTATTTTGTGCTGCTGGACGATAACGTGTGCTTTATCTTTATAATAATTTACTTTGTTCCATTATGACGTCATGCACTACTCGAAGTGTTGATTTCCTTTTTTGGAAGTGTAAGAATTTTATTTTTCCCTCCACATAAGATGGCTAGAAGGCCGCGTCCAGCTTCTAGAGCACCACCCAAGAAGAGGCTTCAAGATCTAAAGGATACGGCTGAAGATTCTGTCCTTTCCGAGGAAGAAAGTTTGCAGGTTGCTCTAAACTCTGAATTGGACGGAGAAGCCTCAGAAGATTACTCAGACGTCGATGCACCCAGAGTCGTTCAATGGGTGGATGAGGATGAATTAGAAAAAGAAAACGATGGTAGCGAACCCGACGAAGACGAAGATTCTGTCATAGACAACCCCATAGCAGGTCCCTCTAATCTTGTGCGTAATGTGTGGTCTCTCCCCTATTCTCTTTCTGAACATTATAAATCGAACAGAAAACGCTCCAAAACGGTAGAGCAATCAATGTTTAATACTCAATCCAAGCCTCACGAGATGTTTCCTCAGATCTATCCGGCCTTTCTATGGGTGCACTGCGTAAAGCCCAGCAGGCACTGAAACAAGCACAACCGGACAGTGACTCCGACAACGGCTCAGGTTCAGAAGATGGCGACGCTGGCAGTGAGCCTGAAGTAGCCAGAGCAACGAAAGGAAAGGAAAAAGTAGAGTGGAGCACTAAACCTCGACATGACATTCCAAAGAGGTCTAGCAAGCACGCGTGCGTAGTGAAAAGCTTTGTTTTCTGCTTTTTTAAATTCTTACTTCGTTCCTGAAAGTCCCCAAGAAGTTACTTCTAAACGACCGGTTGGACGAAGGAGAACAGTTATTAATACCAACGCTCCGGTGCGCCTTATCAACATTTATCCTTTTGTCAATCTCAACATATTTAATCACAGCAAATACGAGACCCTCGATTCATGTCTGTTTCTGGCGAGTTCTCTGCCGAAAAGTTCAGGTCCAATTATGGATTTCTGTCCGACGCTCACACTAACGAGCTGAATGTTCTACATGAACATCTGAAGCGTGCCCGCAAATTGCTCAGCTCCGCTTCTCGAGAGACGCGGCATGAAAAGGAACGGGAAGTCAACAGATTGGAACTGGCGGTAAAAAGAGCAGAGAGCACGGTGAACAGAGATCGGAAAGAAAAGGCGGAACAAGCGGCGTTGAAGGAGTTTGCGAAAGAAGAGAAAGAGAAGCAAAAACAGGGAAAAGGAAGGTGGTATCTTAAAGATGGTATGCTCTTCTGCCTGCATTTTTGTGTTCTGTTTCTTGATAGAGTTCCTTACACAGCGGATAAGAAGGAGATGTTCGTGCGGGCGAGATACACTGCACTTGCAGAGAATGGCGGGCAAAGGGCTGTCAAAAAGGCTATAACAAAGAAGCAGAAGAAGCTTGGGCAAAAGGAGAAGAAATCAAGACCGTTCTCAGAGCAGAGACCCGGGCTTGGAAAGCGCCGCTTTGGAACGCAATCTGGGGAGGAAGGCAGGAATCATAAACGAAGAAAGGTCGGTTAAATTTGTAAATGTGTAGCTAGCTCTTCGATCGCCTATAGGCTTGTGATTGGATGCGGGGACCGGTTACTTAAATATTCACGCTTGAACCAGTACTACCACTACTTTTAGCTGGCTTCTCGCCATGGCTGTCTCCCTCGCTCGATACGAGTCGTTCTTGTTGAATAATGTGTCGACAATATCTACTCTGGAGTCTTCCTTGAGGTCCCTCACTTGGTTTCTTCCCGGGCGCTTCAAGGATGCTGAGCTGGCCTCTGAAACTCGTATGCCTTTCTACCCTTCAACTGTTCTCTTTTCCTCACGATGTTACCACCAGTCTCGGCATCGCTAAACGTAATGAGCATGTATCATGATACTCTTCTTACCAAGATTGTGCAGTCCGATCCCAAATACAGGCCTTTAATTCCTTCTTCTCTCCACACTCGTTTCACCAGGGCGTGGTCTAACAGGGATACTCTGTACAAGTGGGCTGCTCGAGCCCTTGAAATAATCCGATACACCGAGCTGGTGATCGAGATGGGACTGAGAAGAAAGGCATCTGTTCAGACACGTTGGAGAGCGATCTTTCTCATCGAAGTTATCAAGTAAGTTCAAAATTCTTCCAACCGCACCACTTTCAGACTCACCCAGAAGCCTCTTAGAGCGTTACTTCGCCTACTTTTATTACGAATCACACGCCGTCCACTGCTGTCTCCCCCAATACCAGAGCGTGACTTTGAACCGACCACGATACAACCTCCATCTACATCATCTTCGACGCTTGCACCTTCATCGTCCTCATCTTCATCAGATTCGACTCCGGAGCATATTAAAAACAACCATGTTCCGTTGCCTGCTCATCCCTTACTTGTCTCCCCGCCCCCAACGCGGTCTCCCACTGCTGTGGAAGATTACCTCCTCCCCAAAGCCCTCGTTCCTGCTTCAGTTAAACCATCCCTTTCCCTTGTGAAGACATTGTCTACGCCACAGGACTGGCTCGCAGAAGCGCTGTACATTCTACGTCCATTAGTATATGGCATGTTTTCTCATAGCTTGGTTGTCCGTCGCTAATGACACTGTGTTCTTAGTCTCACTTTTACTGGCTGACAAGCGAGCGGCAAAGACTTCGACCCGTCCACTGCTTGCTGCAGTAACCTTGGAACTGCTATCGCGCAATATACGCCGATCTCCTCCTCCATCTGCGTCTCTTGAGCGTGCAGAGTATGCTAGGAGGGATAAAGATATTCTTTGGTATCTTCTTCGTGGCTCTATCTGGACCTATTACTCTCGGTAAGCATGAGCTACTTCACTGTGTTCTAACACCTTATGTGTTGTCATAGTCCCAAAATACAAGCATTTGCCGACCACACTACTGCTGTACCCTTCCTAGGTCTCTTCAGTGCTTTGGTCAAGGATTGGATACCTCTGATTGACGAGTACTATTACTGTGAGTCCCCAAGACCTGCGTACCTGTTAGTCACCCCTAACATGCGAATTAGACACGGCGCCATAGTTTTGCATGTATCATACATACTCTGTAAACTACTACTCAAAGCTTTAGTGGCCCATCTCCCTTGATAAAATTTTACCGGGTCAGCAGGCCCTTCACACATCAGTATTTCACTTCCTCGATCATGTGACGAATTTAAAAGGACGAGGTCCTCCAATATCTTTTCTATCTCTTTCTTCGACGCACTGCTCATCTGTAATCATCATGACTTCAACAACCAGCCCCACGCCCTTGCCACCGATTCGGAGAATAGTGACAGCTAACAATAGTGACAGAAGAGGAAACATTCAAAGCGATACTACGATACCATCCAGAGTTCGATACTTTACCGGTTCTTTTTGTTTGATCATTCACCGCTACTTTATTAATATCAGGGCATGGATATTGTACCCGGAGGACGCTCCACTGGTCTTTGGGTCACACTAGATACGCTACCAACTAAGGACTGCAATAACTCGTTGAGTGCTATGTTGTCGCTTCGACACAGTCCATCCCTCTTACCTGCTCTTGATCTCTTAGTGAGGATGGAGGGCTGCGGAAGATCGACGTAGGCAGTAACTTCGGGTTGTGTCCAATACCGGGAACGAACCTTCAAGTGACAGACCTAGCTCCAGGTGCTATCACTCCCATGGTAAGGTCATGCAAACCTGAAATTAGCCTCTTGTTTCTAATGCTTGGTTAATAGCATCGGACGTCATCGTTAGACTATAACATTCTGCGTACGTCTGTCGAATCTTGCATACACTTCATATCACTAGAGTAACGACCCTCCAGTTCAGGGGAGATTATTCTTATGATGGAGGATGGCAGTGAGAAACACCTGAGGAATCCAGGAGACACTGTCATCCAACGAGGAGGAATGCATGCCTGGAGAAATCCGTCCCTAGATCAATGGACGCGATACATCTCAGTTTTGGTTGCTGCAGAACCAGCTGTGGTAGATGGGAATACTTTAGAGCCTGCGTTTCTTCCGTCGTGCATGTGAATCATGATCAACACTTCATGGGCCGGATCGGTCCGGCGGTCCGATAATATTTCCCTTTCATTGTAAATTGACAAATAACCCTCCTACAGGAAATCAGAACGAGATAACGCATCGTAGAAAAGCTCGGACTGCCGCACCATCGACGAGAAGAGATGCACCCGTGACATACTTGGCGAGGTCACTTGCTAGAAACACTACCGGTCCGGCGATGTCGTCTGGTACTCCTAGACGACCAAGACAGGTTCTCTTCTCCATCGCCTCCCGTTTCTCAGTGACTGATAGATCTTCTTTGTTGATATCGGTGAAGATAGTCCCTGGAAGAATGGCGTTGGCGCGTATATTATACTTTCCAAGCGCCACAGCACAGCTCTGCATGAGGGAAAGAATGCCTGCCTTCGTCGGAGTATAATGCCTATTTGTGATGAGTATCCCGCTGTCGAGTTGAAGCGCGATCTTACACTTGCTGTGCACCACCAACCAGCGCAGAAATAGAAGAGATGCCGATGATACTTCCCCCTTGTGGGGTTTGTGCCTCCATCTGTCTTGCAGCAGCTTGCACGACATAGAATGAACCATCTAAATTGACTTGACGTGTAACGTCCCAAGTTTTGAGAGGCATTGTGAGGAAGTCAGCGAATGGACAAATCCCAGCGTTTGAAACTAGAACGTCGAGTCGACAGAACGAAGACACAGCAACTTCAACAATCTAAGTGATAGCATGCATATATGAGTATGCAAGCGACTAAAAAAGACAGAGGTATGGAACAAATGACCTTGTTAGCTGTTGCAGGATCGCCTATGTCCCCAGGGACTATAACAAATGGGATCAGCGATAATTAAGTATGATACGGAAACTTATTGACCTGTGACGACGCGCACAGTCTCACTTTCAATCTCCTGCTTGAGCTCCTCGATTTCCTTTGTTGTTTCCTTGTCACCAAAGTAATGGAGGACAAGGCCCGTCGCGCCGTGTTTCTTGAATTCCAATGCGCTGTTACAAATGAGAGCGTGTAAGTACCGCGAATGCAGAAACCTACCACCCTCTGCCGATGCCTCGTGAAGCTCCCGTAATTGCAACGATTTTGTTTGCAACTAGGGCCATATTGAGCGATGAGACTACAGGAGTTTCCAAGTTGAAGTTCGCAGTCTTTAAGTTCATTGTTCGATCAATCAGTCACAGGGAACGCGGACCGGTACGACGGGCCCCTGCCCCCACACTGGAAGGCCTTATGACCCCACACCCGTTTAGGCCCTAAGACATCCCGGTCCCGCCTTAAAAGGGCCCCTGCTTTTCTTCCTTCAGAATTCCAAAGTCGGCCAATCATGTCTGCGAAGATGTACGTAGTCACTGTAGGCCTACCGGCAGCACCGTCCTTGCGACTGATGATCCTCTCGATCCTCTGCAGTTACTATGACTCCGATGCTGACCTATCTGTCCTCAAGGATAAGACCATTGTGTTCTTGGGGTAAGTTTCCTCATCGTGTCCCTTTATGCGGCGCCCTTATAGCCTTCACAGTTTCGGAAACCAAGGCGCTGCACAGGCTCAGAACTTGCGCGACAGTGGAATCCCCAACGATAAAATCATTGTTGTCAACCGTGAAGATTCGTACGCCGAAGACGCCAAATCGAAAGGCTTCGTAGTGGAGCATGATTTCGCCAAGGCAGCAGCAGTCGCCGATGGTAGTTCCATCTTCCGAGCACTCCGTGCAGCGACTGACCGCTTCTAGTCCTGTTCCTTCTGGTCCCAGATCAAGTTCAGCCGCGAATCTTCAATGAGAAACTGGCGCCGAAGTTGAAAGACAACGTCGTGATCGTCGTTGCCAGTGGCTACAATGTCTTCTACAAGCTGCTCAACTTCAAGTCCAGCCAAGATGTCGTCATGGTAGCTCCCAGGTAAGTCCTAGATCCGTGTACACGGGAACTTGGGCTCACGTCTGACCAGGATGATTGGGTCTTCCGTGAGGACGCTGTATGTCTCTGGAAAAGGTTTCCCATGCTTCGTGTCGGTAGAACAAGACGGTACGGGCAACGGCTTCGCTTTCTCTTTGGCGCTATCACGAGCCATCGGCGCAACCAAGACGGGTGCCATAGCCTCTTCCGCTCGGGAAGAGACGGCCATGGATCTGTTTGCAGGTAGACTCTCACTCAATGTGAAATATTGATAGTTTCTGAACACTCACCAGAGCAAGGACTGTGGCCTAACATCATCATGCTATTTCGGGAGGCCTTCAGTGTCCTCAAGGAGGCTGGCTGTTCGGACGAGGCATTATGCTACGAGATGTGGATGTCCAAGGAGCCCGCAGAAATTTTTGAGCGTGCTGCCGAAGAAGGTTTCATTCTTCAGGTGAGTCTCCATGGAAGCCTGAATCTATCCAGCCTCACAGCGTTGCAATCCAAGTTAAAGCACCATTCGTCTGTATCGCAGTACGGGCAGTTGAACGGGGCCCTGAAGCTTGACGGAAAGGAGGCAAGAGCCCACTTCAAAGACATATTGTACAATCAGGTGTGTGCTGTATCAATGTCGTTCGAATATGTCACCAACATTTGAGCGTTATTTAGGTCCTCAATGGCAAGTTCGCGCGAGAGTTTTCGCAACTGGAAGAGTCCCTGGAGCACGATGACGAATCAAATCCTTTGAATGAGCTGTACGCAAAGGCGGCCAAGTCCGAGATGGGGCAAGCTGAGGCCAGGGTTAGAGCTAGACTGCAGTTTTAAATAGATGCATACTATACTTATAGTATATACGTAGAAAGGCCCGGGATTCCATCCAAATAAATGTAAACGGGGCTGTTTGTGACAAAAGTTACTGTGTGACACCTTTCTCTTCTCAAGTTCCAAAATGTCATCGAACGGAAAAATGGAAGTGGACAAGTCTCCAAATCATAAATCGTACGTCTATGGCTCAATTCGCGCAAGATACATATATTAATTACTCCAACTGCCCCCCAGCTCTAGGAATCATTCCACAGACACACTTCGCACCAAGCGGTCTCACCGATCTTCTTCTAGGGATAGAGAAAGGAAAGACCGCCGTCGTGAACGTGATATTGACGACAAACGACGTAGAAGCCGTAGCCGCGACCGCTATCGTGATAGGGATAGGTCTCGAGATAGGTATAGAGACAGGGATCGCGACCGGCGACGAGACAGAGAAAGGGACAGAGATGGCGAACCTCGTCACCGAAGACGTGATGGTGAAAGTCGCCACAGTCATCGGGACCGTGATTATGACAGGGAGGACAGAGAGCATCGTAGAAAGAGGGTAGGCGACATGGACGTTGCAAGCAATGACCCCAAGGACACAGAAGAGCGTCCCCCCAAGAAAAAGAGAGTTGAAGACGGTTCTTTGTCCCCCCGCAGTCGTGCTTCGGACCGTAGAGACAGGTCTTTGGATCGTAGCGTGGCAGATCGACGTCTCTCTCGACCTCCTCGTGATGATAGAGATGATTTCGACGACGTTCCGCGCCGTCGAAGGGACAGGGATAACGTCCGTCGACGTTCCCGAACTCCTCCTCCCCCTCCTCCCCCTCCGCCTGTCAAGTAAGATGTCTTCTTTCTCGAGACGTCTGCCTTCAACTAACGGGTTCGTTTTTTCAGACGCCCATCTCCTACATACGAGGCTCCTCCGGACGACTACAACCCGGAAGAACCCAAAGAGGATGACTCCGAGGCTCGGTCTGTGTTTGTATCTCAGCTTGCTGCAAGATTGACTGCCCGGGACTTGGGCTACTTTTTCGAAGAGAAGCTTGGGGAGAACACTGTCATGGACTCAAGAATCGTCACTGATAGGCTGTCCAGACGATCGAAAGGGTGAGATGCCGTCGTCAGCTTTTTGACTTCCCTTTATTCACAAAAAAAAACTACAGCATTGGTTACGTTGAATTCCGCTCCATTGATTTGGTAGAGAAAGCCATTGATCTGACTGGTACTGTTGTGATGGGGCTGCCTATCATGGTACAATTGACGGAGTCTGAACGAAATAAGCTTCATCCAGGCGACGGGTGTGTTTCACTTTTTATTTCCTCGTCTCAAGGATTGATCTGTGTAACCAGTAACCTCAATCTCCCACCCGGCGTCCATGCACCTCACGGAGCCATGCAGTTAGTTTATCTCCTCGTTTTTGGATCATCACCGCTAATCCGTTCCAGACTTTATGTCGGGTCCTTGCATTTCAACCTCACCGAGTCCGATATTAAACAGGTTTTCGAGCCTTTTGGCGATCTTGAATTTGTAGACCTCCACAGGGATCCGATGACAGGGAGGAGCAAAGGTTTTGCCTTCGTTCAGTACGTGCAGGTCTCCTAGAGTTAACTCCAGTCCCTAATTTCCGTCCTCACCTCTACAGATACAAGCGGGCGGAAGATGCTAAAATGGCTTTGGAACAGATGGAAGGATTCGAGCTGGCTGGTCGCGTGGTATGTTCCATCTGCCATCTCTTGGTAGTGTTTTGCTGAGTATCTGTGTGGGATGCAGTTGCGTGTGAACACTGTCCACGAAAAGGGCACCGCTCGTTACACCCAACAGGATTCCTTGGAGGAATCAGGCGGTATGAGTGAATGCGCTTCCACTATTGTGGAGATACTGATCATTCTTGTTCAAAGGCGGTAACTTGAATGCTGCTTCACGTCAAGCACTAATGCAAAAGCTCGCTAGAACTGAAGCACCTCCTATCCCACAGCCTATGTTCGGATGACATCTCGGCATTCCTATTCCCGCTAACATTGTATCTTTGTCAACAGGATGAAACCTAACGTTCCCCAGGCTATGCAGTCGCGCTCAGTATTATTGAAAAACATGTTTGATCCTGAAGAGTGGGCATCAAGTCACACGACCTTAATTCTTCTACTAATGTGACGTTTAGGGAGACCGAGCGTGACTGGGACAAAGAGCTCGCTGACGATGTCAAAGGTGAATGTGAAGAGAAATACGGCCCAGTCGAACGCATCAAAGTGGAAAAGGATTCTCAGGTATAACTAAGGTTGCATTGCGAATTGGGGCTTGTGTATGCTAATTCCCTTGTTTCAGGGCGAGATATACCTCAAGTTTGATTCTGTGGAATCCGCAAAGAATGCAGTCCAAGGACTCAACGGTCGTTGGTTTGGCGGCAAACAAGTCACAGCGACGTTCATCTCTGACGCTATTATGCAAGCCCATCAGTAGGCCGGACACTCTGAGAGTCCCAAGGTGTTTGGAAACCACCCTTTGCGCTGTTCTACTCAAAAATGTCCCATTTCATGACAGACGTACCACTTTTGCCTTGGAGCTTGTTTGATGTCCTTCCTTTTTTCTCTTGTCGACGTTATATTTCTAAGAATTGTGATACGCAGATTTTGCATTGCCACCGTCGGAATAAGATGTGCCCCTCTTCATATCATCTCAGTATGCATCTATTTCTGTTACACTACTTAACGACGCGTCCGCTTGAGCTAAAGCTTTTGGGGATGATTACACAGGTCGTCGACGGTCGTGCAGTACTAACCGCGTGCAGGTCCCGTATACCACATCTCTGTATTTAAAACACATGACCATTTCAATCCGACGGCAAGAACCCGAGAATCCGAACCAGAGTTTAATCATCGATAAGAGATAATAGTTTTTCGTATAAGACTCTACAGGATTATTTTGCCAGGTGTAGCTTTCCAAATGTCTGTTGAAAAAATCAATTCCACCGCCGTACCCGCTTACCCTCACATTCTCTGTGAGCGTCTCTGATCTTCAGAGAGTTTTGTCTCTAGCTCACTATGACATCGGGCTAGCTCATGTCACGAAAGTCGGAGGAATCCTGTTCTTGTCTGGACAAACCCCTGTGGATGACACGGGAAAGGTCGTTGCAGGTGATTTGGACGTTTGAAAGTCCACAAACCTTGTTAACTACATTCCAAAGGCGGTATTCAGGAACATACTGTGCGGTCATTCGTCAGTGTTTGGTGTTTGTCTTAGCAACTCACGACTGAGCCTGTAGGCTCAATGCATTGCAAACCTAGGTAAGGTCCTTGAGGCCGCGGGGTCATCATGGGAGAAGGTTGCAAAGGTGAGTGAGGGTCTCTGGACATTTTTGCATTCGCCGATCTACGCTCTTGCACAGGTGAACGTGTACTTGAAGAATATGGATGATTTCAAGGCTATGAATGAAGTCTACGAGAAGGTAGGATCATTTATGCACACTATCGAGCATGATTTACATTTGTGATAGTTGCTACCCACCCCAAAGCCCGCAAGGACCTGTATTCAAGCGGCCAAGCTTCCAGGCGATGTAGATGTTGAGATTGAAGCCGTTGCCGCTGTATGAAGAAGGGAGTAAGAAAATTAATCGAAGCCCAGAAAGAAAAGACAGGAGATAGATGTGCCTGGCTATAGCTAGTCCATTCCAAGCAGTCCTTCAAAGCGTCCTAAGTACTACAGAACTTCAAAGAAATTATGATTGAGACTTAAGATTAGTATCGGTCCGACCCCAAATTAAACCGGCATTTCCGGAATGATATGTATTTTCAAGAGGCTTCGAATTCCAACCGCCGCTTCTTCTCACAAGCCACCATGACCATTCAGACAATAACGCCATATGATCTCATGGTCCGACCATCCAAAGATGCTTTGGTCGAACGCTTCGCCGGAAAGTCGCTCGAGGGACTGAGGACTCCTGTAATGGTCATTGACCGAAAGGTATTCGCGGACAACTGCGCCGCCATGCACGAGAAGGCAAAGGACTGGGGCGCCAGCTTCAGAGCGCATCTCAAGACACATAAGGTTCTACGATTTCCGGTTTCATTGGATCACAGTGTAACGATAACGCATGTCTGGGTCGTAGACTGTAGAAGGAGCTCGACTCCAGCTGGTATCCGGTGCCGCTAAAACCCACGCTGTCGTAGTTTCGACCTTGATGGAGGCTTGGGGAGTCGTTAATGGTGGCCTGGTGAAAGATGGCACCATTAAAGATGTATGCATGGTCGCCTTCTGAAATTTAAGTTTACTCATTGAGGCCAGATCTTATATGGCCTTCCTGTCGCACCCAACAAAATTGCTGACCTAGCCGAGCTTTGGAATGCTATCGAGAATGACGGGGGACTTGTACGCCTCCTCGTAGACCATCCTGAACAAGTTCGCTTCCTAGAGGAGTTTGAAAGCCGACGCGAAAAGAAAAGAAAATGGTCGGTCTTCGTCAAGATCGACGGTGGGCAGAAGTACGTGCCTGGAGGCGATCCGTTTGCCAAATTCACTTAATTGTGTTTTTAGACGGTCGGGCGTATCGCCCGGGTCACAAATGTTCGAGCTACTGATGACGGAGCTCTTCAAATCTTCGTCTATCAACGTCTATGGCTTTTATGGCCATGCCGGTAACGCGTACGCATCCACGTCGCTATCTGAAGCGTCTTCGTTTTTGTCTGGGGAGGTGAACGCAGTCAATACGGCAGCGCAGCTGGCGTTGGAACTGTTGCAGAAGTCGCCATCCCTCTCTGTTCCGACAAGTGGGTTCGTGCTGTCTGTTGGATCAACGCCCACTGCGCATGCGGCAAACGCTGAAGCACGAGCGAAGCTGTCAGGTTTACTTCACGGAACGTTGGAGCTGCACGCAGGTAAGAGAATGAAGCATGATTGAACATTGTAGAAGACGGTGACACTCGGGGCAGGTAACTACCCGATGCTGGACCTTCAGCAACACCACACGGGAATGGCTGAAATGGAACGAATCGCGCAGCGGGTGAGGGCGACGGTTATTTCATTGTATCCTGGGAGGGGGGCAGACGGATCGGACGAAGCTGTGATTGACGCAGGGGCTATCGCATTCAGCAAAGACACAGGACCTTCAGGGATATACGGGGACGTGCTGGGAAAGAACTGGGAGCTGACAAGGATGTCACAAGAGCATGGTATTTTGACTAGGACGAAAGCATCAGGAGAAGAAGCAGATAGACTGGAGATAGGCTCAATATTGGAAATTGTCGGGCAACACGCATGTCTGATTGCAGCAGCTTATCCCTGGTATTTCGTTGTAGATTCTCAGGTCGCGGCGGGCAAGGAAGTCGTCGACGTTTGGGTTCCCTGGAAAGGCTGGTAGTAGTCACGTGTTGTAGTGTAATGATCGAGTCTCAGTGACGAAGACTGGTCTCTCCCAGTCTTCCACTATGCCTGCCCATGACTATGAGACAGACGCTACAGAACTATTAGAAACTTATGGTAATCATTTATTTCTTCTACAATTATTGTTAACTCATCTCTATAGACTTCCTAATGAAATACATCATTATTGGTTCGTTCACCTTTCACACCTTCAACCCGCATTCTTCTTCAACCGCTTTTCTTTCCTAGGCGAGGCTGGAACCGGAAAATCTTGTTTACTACATCATTTCACCCACAACTCTTGTCTGTCTTCTATACACTACACGTCAGTTAAGTCTATTGTCTGACCGAGAAGTCTTTCAGTCAAGGATCACTCCCAACATACTATTGGCGTCGAATTTTCCAGTCGGACAGTGAAGCTCGGAGAAAAGCGTATCAAACTTCAAGTACGTGTGTACTTTCTTTCTCACTTCTCTCTTTTCTCTCACTCATCTCCCACCCTCTCTCTCTCTGTTAGTTATGGGACACTGCTGGCCAAGAACGCTTCAGGTTCATGCTCCCATTTCCAACGTATCCACCATGGTACCATTGAAACGGTTTATTAGATCCGTTACTCGCAGCTACTATCGTGGCGCGGCTGGGGCAATTCTTGTATATGACATTACAGAGTCTGTTTGCCACTGGATTCTTGTAATACCTTTTTTGTTCATTCTCCCTTCTATCTTATCTAGTCGGGATTCTTTCGCAAATCTCTCACGTTGGCTCACAGATGCAAGAGCATTAGCCAGCCCTAACCTTGTGACTGTTCTTGTCGGAAACAAGTCGGATCGAGAAGAGGAGCGAGAAGTAGAGTGGGCCGAGGCAAGCAGATGGGCAGCGGAAAACGGCGCGTGTATATCCTGTGGTAGGATCAGCGTGAAGATTGACAGCCTTTACAGATGTCCATTTCCTAGAGGCTTCTTCGTTAACTGGGGACAACGTCGAAGCACCTTTCCTACTGGCGGCCCGATCCATTCTGCTCTCTATTGAGTCCGGCGCATTAGATCCGGAGAAAGCTGGTAGTGGTGTTAGTTACGGTGATAGGGCCCTTAGGAGAGTGAACAGCTCTAGTCGACTAAGCTTTGGCAGTTTGAGCGGAGGTCGTAGGCGAGGGACTGTCAAACTCGGGGTGAAAAGATGGCTTCCCGGCTCTCGGTGCTGTTAAGAGCCAACCAGCTGATATCCTCCCCAAGGTTTTTCCTTAGTTGTGTCTCTCTGGCCAACTGCTTATTGGTGTCTTAGGTTGTCCACCACGATCCTCGCATCCTTCGCACCCACCACCGTACTCCGGCCTCTCATGTCTCTAGGCAGACACATACCCGATCATTTCATTATACCAGCACATTCACGTTTCGTACCATTCGTGGGTTTCACTCCGTCGTTTTCTTCTCACGGGCTGACAAGCTTCCCAGATGCCATTCTTTACAGTACATAGCTTGTACAAGTTCTCCTAGATCCTTCTACACATCCTAATAGCTTCGCGTGGGATAATACATATGTATCATTTTTCTTTGGACACTACGCTTCACATTCTTCTGTGCTAAGGCGCTTTCAGGGCTCAGCATCCCACGCGCACCACCACCGCGATAGGTATCACCAGATAAGGTCATCGCAGTAATCAGGACAAGTAACTCCGGAAGCTTGTCTCTTCGCGGGTATAATACGACTCGGCGCCCTCACCACCATAAGCCGTGCGACCTTCACTTCGATTCTATCAAATGACCACACGCCATATTGCCAGAAAAGTTTCGAAGTTTTCCCGCACACATGGGAGACTGACACGTATGGCTTATATCAAGACGAGCTTGTAGTTCGGATGCAAGCTTAGTACCCTTCCTTCCTGTTCTTCAGCCAGTCTTGGAGAGTTATTGATGGCCGCTTGTAATGGACGATGAACTTGACGCAAAGTAGCACTTTGTCAGGTGAGACCTAAAGTTGTTTTTGAGCCCGATGCGAGCGTCGGGATGGATCTGAGGGTCTTCCCAAGCTCATTACTGATGTTTGATGTTTGAACGTCAGTTTCCCCCTCGTCCTTCACCTCAGAAGCGCCCTGTGCCTCATTTAACTCGGTATGCTGTTCAACTCCTCGACATATTCATCTTACAGATCGTTATCCAATAGTGCTTTGCTACCTCTTCGACTGCTCCCTCAGAAGCCACCGTGACCTCCTTATCCGAGTCCTCAGCCGTTTCTTCAGCTTCCGTGTCTCGATCTTCCTTTTCCATCTCGGCGTCGGTCTCTTCGACTCCATCGGAAACTGCTGTTCTTTCCGTATCCCCTGTGCCTTTTTCTTCCTTTTCGTCAGCATCCACCTCCTCCATCGCAGCTGCAGTACCGTCGTCTTTCGTTTCTGAGGGAACTTCACTTGACGCCCCAGTTATGAGCAGCGGTGCTCGTGGCACGACTTCAGCTGAGTCCATTTCCGCGATGTCAGCCTAGTGTTTTGTTGTTCTTCTGGCGATTTTCATCATCGTTGTTTTGTAGAATGCCGTCTTCATCTAGCGATGGTCCCACACGGCCTCCTCCTGTTGCGGCTCCTACGGACCCTGACGCAGACGTATCGCCAAGTTCAACCACGTCAGACCCGGAACCTGCTGCATCTACGCTCTCCTCGTCCACGAGTCTTGTGCGGACAATTAACTCTGATTCAGCCTCGGAGTCTCGTGATACGATTTCTACACCTTCAACTTCCGCTACCGATGCACCACTTTCCATTCTATCATCAAGATTATCGTCGGAGCCAAGGACTAAGAGTCTAACACAAGAAACGAATGAAGCGACTGACATAACGGCAGAAACCCTGCGCACCGGTGTCGACACTGTCGGTGAGACTATTTATGCCTGACCAAAAACCATCGCATTGACAGATGTGAACAATGTAGTGCAGATTGTGAACGCCGTCACCTCTATCTCCCCCACGGCCACTAGCACAGTTACCCACCCACCGTCTTCCACGTTCGCCAATGCCATCGGAGTGACGATTACAGATAATGGAAGCGCTTCGGTTTCCTTCCCACCAATCGTGACAATCTTGAGCACATCCTGGAATTCCGATGGCTCCTCTGTTGTGTTTACGAACGTCATAGGCAATCCTCAGCCTACTTCAAGTGACGGCAATGTTGATGCTGGATCCTCGTACGTTTGTTTATTCATTGAACAATATGTACAAGCTCATCTTTGACGCATAGCAGAGGCTTCTTGCAAAATCCTGGACAGGTTGTTCCTGTATTCCTAGTAATTGGCATCGTGGCAGCCAGTCTAGTCGTTTGCGTGCTTGTCTTCTTGCGGCGGCGGCGCTCACAGAGGAGACGTCAAATGAGGTGGCTGCAAGGCCTCCGAAGGCCTCCATATTCCCCCGACGACCCCTTTACTGATCCGTCAACCCCCGAAATGCGTAATGTTTCCTTTGATCAGTCCGACAGCAGCCAAGCTGGCGGACGCCACACTCCCTTGGCCAACGAACCGTTTTCCCGCCAGGCTCCACCTCCTCGTCCAGGACCCAGTAGACAAGAAATGGGCTTGTCCGGTATCAGCCCTGGAATCATGCCTACCTACAGAGATGATCTTGATGGGCCATTCAGCGATTACCACTCAGTGTCCCCTCGCCGTGAGGACTCGGTCGTTGGGCTTGCAATATCTACTGACGCCGCAGTTTTCTCTTTCCCAATCTCGACAGTCCTCTCCATCGCTCTATCCTCCAACTCTCCCGCTTGAAGACAATGACAAGGAAGGGTCGCCGTTGGAAAACATTGACTTGGCGCATGAGACCTTGGACATACCGATGCCTACACCACTGAGTCCTCCGAGACCCCCTCGCTCCCATCTTAGAGAGGGGGTAAACAAGATAGTGGAAGCTACCGTTTTTCCAGTCACTCCACCGCCGTCGGAATCGTCCCATACTCGGTCCAACTCCCCTTCAGAACTACCTGTCCCTACAAGCGAGACGCTTAAACCTCTTTCAGTCGCTTTTAGCTCGCCAGAGCTTCAGGTTAAGTCGAGACTGTCTCACGAAGATATATTTAATAGGCGAACACTCCTAGATGTGGGTATCTGACCCGCGTGTGTGCAATTTTTTGCTGATCAGTTCACGATAGATAAGGCCAAGGTCCCGCGACAACGTACAGAGGTAGTGATAGGATATCTACTGAATACCACTACTTCATTATTCCTGTATATCATGGTCTCGGCATCGTCCAACGTATCTATGTACAATTTCACTCAATGTCGGAGGCACAAACTTCAATGCCGAAGAATTCGAGCTTAGAAGGCCTGTACGAGAACCTGGGACTGACCTAACTCAGATCGATAACAGTAGGCTCATCCAACGAAAGGATTGAAATATTCTACAGATTTTGGTTCTATGATACATCCTATTGGAAACAAATACAGTTGCAATGCTCCATCACACACTCCGATCAAAAACGTCCGTCCATTAGTCCATCTCCTCAATCTCGATATCGTCGTCAATGTCCATATACTCCTCTTCATCGGTGTTGCCCTCATGATTTGGGACGATGCTTAGTCGGTTATGTGGTCCGTCGAATCTGACTTTGACGATCTCACCGTCGCGAACGCGGTCCGATAGGATCATCATCGACAAAGGATTGAGGAGCTCGCTTTGAATCGCCCGATTCAGAGGACGAGCGCCATAAGTTGGTGAGTACCCAACTGAGGCGAGGTAGTGCTTCGCAGCGTCGTCGAGCTCAAGAATGATCTTCCGTTCGTCCAGACGCTGCTGTACCTCTTTCAGTCGGATGTCCACAATCTTAGTGACATGTTGACGAGAAAGTGCCCGCTAGAAAAAAAAACTTCAGAAATGACGGTTAACAAGTATGATAACCACACAACTCACGAAAACGATGATTTCATCAACACGGTTGACAAACTCTGGCGGGAAGTGGCTTTGGATGGCCCCCATCACGAGCTGACGAGTCTGAGAATTTACAGGGCCTTCCCCCATGTCATTGAGATAAGCAGCACCGAGATTGGAGGTCATAATGATGACTGTGTTGCGGAAATCCACAACGCGACCTTGTCCATCCGTGAGGCGACCATCGTCTACACAAGGCAAATTATCAATATCGTGAGTTAACTTCATACAAGATCGGCGCTCACCTAAAACTTGGAGGAACAACGTGACAAATTCGCGACATGTTTTCTCGATCTCGTCAATGAGCACGATACTATAAGGCTTTCGACGGATGTATTCGGTTAATTGACCTCCTGCATCGTGACCAACGTAGCCTGGAAGAATATGAGGCTCACGGCCAGGGTACAACAAGGCAATAAATCGTACCTGGAGGAGCACCAATGAGACGCGAGATGGAATGTTTCTCGGAGTACTCTGAGCCATCAATACGAATCATAGCATCTGGGGAATCAAACAGCAAGGTGGCAAGCTAAAGAAGGGAGGTTAATTAAAGTTGAGAGTGATTGAAAAAGAACCACATACTGTCTTGGCCATCAACGTCTTTCCAGTCCCAGATGGACCGGCCATCAAGAAGCTTGCTATTGGCCTTGAAGGATTCGACAACCCACTGCGCGATAGTCTGATGGCGTTGGCCACCGCTTTGACGGCTTCAGATTGACCAACTACGCTCGCACTCAAGATCTTCTCCATCCTCAAAAGCTTTTCGCGTTCTGAAGACATGAGGCGGGTGACAGGAATCGACGTCCAACGGGCCACGATCTCTGCAATTTGTTCGGAAGTTACGGTGTCCGTGCCTCCGCCTTCCGCCGCATCCTCCTCTGCTTTCTTGGCTTCGAGCTGCTCGAGACGAGCTTGAAGATCAGGAAGGGCGAAGTACTTGATATCGGACGCGGTAGCAAGGTCGTACCTGCAAAATAATAAGCATCATCATGAAAGGGAAGGGAAAACTTGCTTACCGTCGCTCGGCGTCCTCTGCTTTAGCCTTTAGCTCGTCGATCTTCCTCCTGACGGTATTTATCTCGTCTCCACGCTTCTTCTCGTTCTCGTAGGCAGCTTTTAAAGGCTGTAGCTCATCCTCGACATCGGCGATAGCTTTGCGAGCAAGTTTGAGGCGTTCTTTACTCGCATCGTCCTTTTCTCTCTCCAAAGCGTGAATTTCGATTTCCAATTCGAGCTTGCGGCGCTGAAGCTTGTCAATTGCTTCAGGCTCGGTTTCACGGGTGACGCGAACACTGAACACGTAGTAAGGAAACCCGAACGAACATACAAAAAGCTGGGCGGTTTCGTACCTTGCACAAGCTTCGTCTACGAGGTCAATGGCAGAGTCAGGAAGCCGTCGTGACGTCAAGTAACGGTGGGCAAGTTGAGCAGCGGAGATCAAGGCGCCATCCAAGATCCTGACACCATGATGAACCTCATATTTTTCCCTAGAATGCTTATATCAGCAAAGGGTCGAACACGTCAGACAATATCTTACCTGATCCCACGCAGAATACCGATGGTCTCGCTGACTGAGGGCTCGTTCACCAACACCTGAGCAAATCGACGTTCCAAAGCCGCGTCTGTTTCGATATACTTTCTGTATTCGGCCAGGGTAGTAGCACCGATGCACCGGAGCTTGCCTCGAGCAAGAAGGGGCTTGAACAGGTTGGCGGCATCCATACCTCCACCTTCACTTCCCCGTCCGGCCATGATAAGATGGAGCTCGTCGATGAATAGAATTACGCCTGGCCCTCCATTCTCAGCGGCCTTCTCCACTTCGTCCAGAACGGATTTGATTCGCTCTTCGTACTCTCCCTAGCCATATGCGTCAGTAAGGGAAGAAGCTGCAAAAGAAAAGAATGGTACCTTGTACTTGGCACCAGCCATAAGAGCACCCATATCCAGTGAGAAAAGACGGCACAGAAGGCTTGCAGGAACATCTCGGTTCACTATACGCTGAGCGAGACCTTCTGCAATGGATGTTTTCCTGATAGAGGAAATGGTCAAGCAGCTAAGACAGACTTAGAGGAAAGTGGATGGACATACCCTACTCCTGGCTCTCCAATCAACACAGGGTTATTCTTCGTCCTGAAAAAAGGGATCAGGCAATGAGGCGCTCGACAAATCGAAGGAGACCTACCTTCGACAAAGGATGCGGACCGTCCGCCGGATCTCATTGTCCCTGCCGATGACGGGATCAATCTTGCCCTCTTCAGCCAGTGCGGTCAAATCGACGGCATACTTCTGCAGAGCGTCAAACCCTTGCTCAGCAGTCTTGGACTCGACACGCCGGTTACCGCGCGTCTGTTCGATGGCAGTCTTCAGGGTAGCCTCCGTCAAGCCAGCCTCCTTGATGATTGGGGAAATAGAGGGATCCTTTATTAGAGCAAGGAGGATATGGTCTTGAGCAATGTACGAGTCGTGCATTGTCTTTTGGAGGTTCTGAGCTTCCCGCAAGACCTTTAGGGAGGCAGTGCTGAGAGAGGTTTCATCTGGAGGTGGACTCTGAGTGGGTAGCCGTACGATGACCTTTTGCAATGCACGCTTTACGGCTGTCTAGAAAAGATAGGAGGTGAGAATGGCAAAGATAAAGAATACTGCACTTTATACATACAGGATCACCACCAGCCTTCTGAATGACAGAAGAGAAGAGAGGGGTAGAGCCAGTGCTGAGACCTCCTGTTTCGCCTGATCCTTCATTGAGAAGGACAAAGGCGATATGAGCTGGATGGACTTGAGCATTAGCATAGTCCTTGGCGAGTTGGATCGCAGCTGCGAGGGATTCTTGAGTTTTGTCTGTAAAGTCAAAGTTACTAGCCATGGTGGTTCGTTATTTCTATCTATTCTCTCCCGAGACTTTCCATTTTATATACATACCCTCTCGCCCGAATCTTCCAGAACCTATGATCAAAAACCAGAACGCAAGTCGGGATCGGCGTCGGCTCCTGTCACATTCACGTGGAATGTGACAGAACATACCGGAAACGTCCAGCCACATCCTTTTCCATCTCCAACTGTTGAGCATGTTCGCGAGGCGTCTAGCTGCGTTCCGCCCATTTGCTGCTAGAGCAAACTCATCTGCTGCAAAGGTGCCAACTGTTCTCCCTTCAACCGCAGCAGTCGCTCCCCAAGCTCCTAATTATCCTACAACATGGTCCACTAATCAGCGACCCCGACCAGCCGCTGGCTCTGGTCCTCGCTTCGAACAAACCGTCATGGAACTCCAACCCAACCCTCTCAGTGCGATGGAACTTATCGCAAACGAGCCCGTTAGAATGATTCATGGCCGGAAAGCTGTCTGTGATGGTGGTACGATCTTTCAAACACACCCGTCATACTCGCTCCCTTATCAAATTGCGCAGGAGGAGGTCCCTTGGGCCACCCAAAGATTTACATCAATTTGGTACGCTCTTAGCAGTCTCTCTCCCTTTCTGTGACTAATTCTTTCCGTTAGGACAATCCTGGTCCTCGACCATGCGGGTATGTCGGTTGTCAAATTCCTTCTCTGCTATCTTCTCATTACAGCCTTCATTTCTCTCTATACTCTTTAGATACTGGTGAGTGTCCTTTTCATCTTATAGATTCAACTCCAAGATTAATTCCCCAATCAGCGGCCTGCGCTTTGAACAAGTCCCACATCATCATCACTGAATTCTCATATTTGCTATATGTATTTTCTTCCCGAATGCAATCATTGTCGCTCGCCGAACGCACTTCATCATCATGGCTTTGTTTGACATCTCACCCTGAGTCTCAAGAATCCTTTTGGCTCTGCTGGATCTCAGCCTATCCAGCCTTAGATTTACGAACCAAAGGAGCATAATAATACATTTAGTTTGGAGTCTACTAATGGCCTTATAGCTAACTGTGATGTGTGCGACTAGTGAACAGCAGGTATGATAAAAACGAAACACGAAAGAAGAAGCAAGCAAGATAAAGATGCAAGGAGAGGGAGGATCGGTGCAGAGAAACATGCCTTGGGGTACACCTCCGGGGTCCGATGGCAAATGCGAATGT
>RZIO01000002.1:2181472-2248517 GCA_004338095.1 Gloeostereum incarnatum
GATACAGTAATACTCTCTGCACGTGCTTGTCACGACGTTGTCACTTCGTACAAATATTACTGAATATTTTACACACAGCCCAAAAGGCAAACTAGTGCAGCCCAGATCCGTATACTTTCTTCCAGCTCGGTCTTTCCTTCATAGTGTCCCAGAAGCCCCCGATCTTACTCTGGAACTGTCCTTCCGTTGAAGTCGGCGAGTAATTCTTGACCAAGGTCAAGTCATGCACACGCTCCTTCAACTTTGACTCTAAAGTCTTCCCATCGTCCTCACCTGAAACCCCAATAAGCATTGCAATCCTGGCCAGCCAACCCGCTATATGAAGGTCCGCGATGGAGATTTGTTCACCTGCCACGTACAATATGTCAGACCCCTCCCTATCAAAGCACGAATCGGGACACATACCAAACAAGAGCGGTCCACTGAGTTCCTTGTTCAGCGTCTCCAATACGTTCTTAATACCGATCTGCCATGCGTCATGGGCGGCAGCAAAATATTCCCGTCTCTTCTGAATGTTGTCCTGGTCCAACTCTTGCTCGGATTTTTCGGAGTTGATGAACACATCCAAGAGCGTCTCCTTGCTGGTCTTCTTATCGCGCCAAAAACTCTGGACCTTTTCGGTCACATGGATGGCCCCACTTTGGGCATCAGTAAGATATCGCCCGAGAGCATCGCTTCTGCCACGAAGGAATGGTAAAGTGCTCTTAGCGAGAGTGCGTAAAGTTGAATCGTCCACCGCGTTCAAGTATTCCAGTTTGTTGAGGTCAGCTTCATCGGAATGCAGCAAATCGATGATCGAGCGAGATGTCTCTGTAAAGGCGATGGTCGCTGGAGCTAGAGATGGAGCTGGAGAGCTGGACGTGGTATGGGTGTGGGACAGTGGAGAGCGAGACTTATCGAGGAACTCTATGATGGTCTGATGAGAGCGCGAGATGAGTCAGGCGGGGATGTGCTGAGATACGAGATGATACTCGCCTTGGTGACGATAATAGGCTTGTATCGGCTTTCGACATCCTCTGACAGTGTCTTTTGAAGGGGAACAACCAAGATAGGTACGGTGCCCTGATGATTGAGACGTAGAAATGCAGGTGAAAAGTTCTCTCCCTTCCCTAACGATTTGGATAGGCTAATAAGCACATAAGAGCTGGGGGGGACGTTACCGAGATCTACGACTCTCAAATCGATTTCATCTTCTCCGTAACCCTTTTCCTCGCTTGAAATATCAGTGTTGGAAGGTGATATTGTAATGGAATGGCGATCTTACAGAGCGAGAAGAACTGTGTTGAGTGATTAGAAAGTGCATGAAGAGTACAGGGTGCTATGAAAACTGACCAGCAGAAGACCAGCAGGAGTCAACGGAATAGTACAGAACAGCTTTAGGAATGATGGACATGGTGGTAGATGGAAAACTAGAACAAGCTCGTGATGGCGCACGCCACTAATGATGACATGCTCATCCTCCTGCCGGAATGTACCTTTTACGCTCTACAGCAGGACAGCAACAGTCTGCCAACCCCCAATCTAAATAGCTTGTAGATCTTGATAATAAGCTGGTATGTATAAGTAAAACTTGTACGGAAGTGTCTGTGACTTACATCACGTGTAGCGCGCTGTCACGTAGAAATTACTGGAACAACGGCCTCCCTACTTTAGCAAGCTTTAGCACCCCACTCTTTCCGTTTCCTCCTACTCGTTTCTCTCGGGATGGCGTCCTTGAGGTTAGTATAAGTATGTAATGATACAGCACTAGCTCATACATCCATAGGCATGAATTCTATGAGACCGAGGAAAAGGTAGTAATCTCTGTCTTCGATCGAGGCGCAGATCCAAGTGCCGTATCGGTTCAGTTTGAGCCACGAAAGGTGCGAAGATACACTTCTGATTAAGCTATTTCACGCTCATCTTCTCTTCTTCTAGGTATCTTACATCAATGGAGACAAGACTCTCCTCCTGGAAACCGCTCAAGGGTCAGATCAATCCCGACGCTAGTGACTTTTTCGTTGGAAAAGTCAAAGTCGAGATCCGCCTGGCTAAGATGAGTGCTATGCGATGGGGTGGATTGGTTGGAGAGACTGCCGATGGTATGCTTCCATTCTCTGGGCACACCGCTGATCGGTTAATTCCGTGTTTAGTGCTTTCCTCAATTCCTGCGCCTGCTCCAAACCCTGCTGCCACAACATCGATCAAACCGCGTAAAAACTGGGACGGTATCACTACTGAAATTCTTAGCTCAGAGAAGGAGAAGAGCTTGGACGAAGATCCCAATGTCGGTGGGGACGGCACACTCAACTCGTTCTTCCAGAAGATGTTCAAAGATGCGGACGAAGACACGAAGAGGGCGATGATGAAAAGCTACTCGGAGAGCGGAGGTACCACTCTGAGCACGAACTGGGATGAAGTGAAAAAGGAGAAGGTCCAGGTGAAGCCTCCTGCCGGTTCAGAGTGGAAGAAATGGAACTAAACGGTGCTCGGATGGATGGCCATTGGAATTGCATTTTGTTTTGTTTTGCTGTACATTTGACAATGTTTGTATGTAGCTTTTAATCCTGAAGTTGATGTCCTCACTTTTGTTCTTGTAAATGAGGTCACGTCGGCATGTCTCGTCTTACCATCATCGTCGCTGCCACGAAAAGTCAAGGCATCGGGCAAAATGGCAGTCTACCTTGGCATTTACCTAGAGAGATGTCATACTTTCGGCGTGTAACATCGAATTCGAATGGGCCAGAGGGTCAATCAAATGTAGTGATCATGGGGAGAAATACTTGGGAGAGTATACCGACAAAGTTCAGACCGCTATCAAAGCGAGTGAACATCGTCGTGAGTGGGAACAAAGACTATTCACTGTGAGTAATTTGACTACTACAACGAAGGCAAATACAAACGACGGCTTGTAGGGGACCGTCAGAGTCAAGTTCAGACCCAACATATCTTGCAACTGGCTTGGAGGGAGCAGTCGGACGATTGAGCGGTCTTGCAAATATGGACAGGGTGTTTGTGATTGGAGGAGCCTCACTGTATCAAGAAAGTCTCAAGCTGCCAGTGTCAGGAGATGTGTTTGTGGATCGCGTCTTGATGACAAGGATCTTGTCACCTGCGTTTGACCAATGCGACGTGTTCATGCCAGAGTTTGGAGAGGATGGAAAATGGAGGAAAACATCACATAGCGCGTTGGAGAAGTGGGTGGGATTCCAAGTACCCGAGGGGATGCAAGAAGAGAAGGGTGTACAGTATGAATTCGAGATGTGGATCCGTGACAGCCTCTAACAATCTACCCTTGTCTCTGCGCAAGAGAATGAGGTTTGTGGTGAAAATGAAAAGAAGAAGAAAATACCTGTTTGTGCTTTGGATTCCTCTTGCATATGATATATACCCTTCCCTTCCGTCTAACAAACGCTGCAGCCGTCGCACATGGGCTTGACGGATGAACGAACTTTCATGCCGCGAGAGAGGATAGGAGAAGGAGAGAACTTTTGAGTTGGGTGAAGATGGCTATGGATAGATGGGCCAGCTCTTATCCGAGCCAGCAGAGGGCGGCTTGACGCTAGCAAAGACCGAAACATGATGGGCGGAAGACTTGAAATATAACATCATGTGATGCCGTACTTTTTATCCTCAGCCACAGCGCCTATTAACATACTGTAACTTATGTACATGACTTGAGCTAGAACTACAATGTCCCCCAGAACCGAAGGACCTGCTGTGAGCGGGAAAGCAGCCGTCTTGCTCTTCGTGCTTACCCTCTTTGCCTTTGCCGCAGAGAGCCAACTTACTCAAGTCAGTTATCAGCCGGTGCTTTTCATCTTATCTTTTCTGAACACTCTCCGTTTAGTATGTTCAAACAACCCTAGGATATAGGCAACCTTTCTTTGTTTTGTTTGTCCATCTGCTTCCTGTCTCGCCCACCCTCACCCGTCTAATTTCTCAAATCCAGCTATATCGTGCACTCATCCTTTGCCGTTATATTCCCTCTCCATCTCTTTTATCTTTGCGCCACTACAAAATCTCCTCCTTCTGCGTTTATTAATGGATTACGTATCGCTATTTCTAATCATCTTTCAGACGGCCAAGGCGACCCAGCAAAGGTTCCTCGCCACAAGTTCTTCCGCCTCATTCTCTGGATGACCGTAGGCGTCTCCCTTCCCGGACTTCTCTGGTTTGCAGCCATCACTTTGGCATCGTGAGCACATTTTTCACATCCTCCCAAATCAAACTCACAGATTTTTGCAGTATCAGTGATGTTACAGGTACCTTCCTCTTTCCCTCAAGCTTACTCGCTTTTGATCCTTCTTCCCAGCCATATGGAATTCCAACGCATTTTTTGCTTACATTATATCTGTCAAGGTCTTTCACCTTCAATGGGAGATCCGACGCCTGGGCGCAGTCCTCGTAGCAACCCTTGGAGTTCTTGTTCTCGTCTACGGAGGCAGCAGAACTACAGAGTCAGAATCCGAATTCTCGACCGAAGCGGCTCTCTCCCCTGCAGATAAACCTTCCGCGCCCCTCGTTGGTGATCTACTGACCCTCGTTGCCTCAATTGGCTATGGTCTTTATCAAGTCTTGTACAAGAAGTACGCCGCGCTTCCGTCAGACCCTGAATTGGCATACGAGCCGCTCTCTGCCTTTGACGGAGAGGAGGAAGAGAATGATGTGGTCGTCACGGCCGGCGACGTCATCTATCCGCCTCCCTTTGGCTTGCACCCGAATATGCTCACCACTGCAGTCGGCATAAGTACGTTCCTCCTCCTGTGGATCCCTATCCCTGTTCTTCATATCTTGGGCACGGAACCGTTTTATATGCCTCCTAACTTCAAGACCGTCTTTGCCATCGCGGGAATAGCCTTCACCGGTGTCATCTTCAACGCTGGCTTCATGGTAAGCTCCTTCATTTCTCTACCCATATCCCAATCCTCAACCATGCACAGATTCTCCTCGGATTGTGGGGACCCATCATGACGTCAGTCGGTGGATTGCTAACGATAGTCCTTGTCTTTATCTCCGACTTGCTGTTCGGGACAGGCGCCAGTACTGTAACCCTCTGGAGTGTCGTAGGATCAGGTGCAATCATCACGGCCTTTGGGATCCTGGCTCATGATATGTTCATGCGAAGGAGAGCTCCGCCGGAGCCCGTCTCGCTACTTCCCTGATAAATGATGTACTATTTAGAATACTATTCTCTGTCTGACCATGAGGCCCTAGCTTGAGGTATTGCCTGTTAGAAATCATTTATTATACGATGATATGGGGTCCAAAACTTCACAAAAAGGGAACATAATAAAACAGCGAAAAAACCCCCTAGAAGGCGGAATAGATAGCGAGATAGCCGAAAGAGAAAGACCTAAAATAGAGCGTGCCATGAAAGAGAGATAGCATTACAATGTTCATGAAGTGCGTGGGGGAAAGAATGCCGAATGGGAAATAAGAATGGGAGAAGCAGGCGTAGCGTTAGGTTCGGCAGGAACGCTACGTTGCCACACGAGGGCGTTTAAAGAGGCTTGAAGGGTGCCTCGTTTTAGGAGTGCCCACGAAAAGACACGTCGGACTCCCTACAACTATAATGGTATATTTCCCAGACGTAGCCCGCCAGCGTGGCTATCATGCTGTTGCCATCAGGCTATAGTATTCACTGCGATGAGCACGAGTTGCAAATGTTATAAGGACAAACAAGTGTCTTCACCTTTTCCGTTTCGCCTTTGTCATCTCTTTGCGTAGAGCGGCGCCATCTAAAGGCTTGAGAAGCTCGAACGCACATAGCAGATCCTCTGACACACTGTAAAAAAGGAGATCAGACGGAGTGTAGGAGCTAGGAAGAGAAGACAATAGACCTCATGCATGCACCGTAATTATCAAACTCTGCATAACCCGTCAGAACCAAGGGACAGCAATTAACGAACAGGGTTGCATACCTCCACAATAATTTGGCGCGCTGAACACAGTCACCAACGTCCGATCATTCCAAAACTCGTAGCCATCCTCCACGACCATGTGAGCCCGACATATGAGGTCCATGTCGTACCGCACCAGGAACTCGTTAATGACTCCCCTTCCCAAAGCAATAACTAACTCCCCTCTCATTATCTTCCCAGTCCATCGCTGTATCTGATGGATCAGACCACAAGAGATCATTCAAGAGGCCGTAGTCGGGGACGTCCGTCGGTCGTTGTATTCGCTTAATGTCATCCATGGAATGAAGGGAAGGGGAAAGGCCGCCGTGCACGCAGAATATCTTGGAGGCAACAATGGCAGCAATGGGGAGACAGTTGAATACGTCGATGAAGGTCCTCCATGTCTTGATGTTACACCTCCGCTTGCACTCATCGTAGAAACCGTACACTTGGAAGATATTAGCAAACTTAATGTAGGACCTCTCAAATACATACCTCGGGTCACGTTTGCACACTCATGATTCCCTCGTAAGAGAAAGAAATTCTCCGGGTATTTGATTTTGTAGCACAGCAGGAGTAGGATGGTCTCGAGACTCTGTTTGCCTCGATCGACATAGTCTCCGAGGAAGAGGTAGTTGGCAGCAGGAGGGAAACCGCACATCTCGAAGAGACGGATAAGGTCTGAGTATTGGCCATGAACGTCACCGACGATCTTGACGGGCGGAGATAACTCAACCAGTGTTGGCTGGCTTAGGAAGACTTCACGAGCGGCCAAGCAGATTGCTGTGATCTCTGTATTCTTGAGACACAAGGACTTGCTAACTTTGCCCGTGTAACCGACGTCTAAGAGTCGCTGAATCATGTCATCAACGTCAAAGGGTCGTTTGGGAGCACCGTTCTCTATAGGTGGAGCGTTACTCGTCGTAGAGCCTGGGGTGAATGGAGTCGTATTGGAGAGAATAGTAGACTGAGCACCAGGAATGTCAAGGGGAGCTGGAGAAGGCTTGGAAGGAAGTGTCGGGGAAGAAGGAACGGGAAGAGGGGAATGTGCTGGAGAGGAGGGGCTGGAGCCTTTAGGATACGAGGAGCCATTTCCCGCCGGTGAGAGAGCGGAACCGTCTGGCTTGGAAACGTTTATAGATGGAGTTCCATTAGAAGAGGAAGATCCATTTGTGACAGAGGAAGCTGTAGCTCTTGATATGCTGCTTTGCGGCGTCCCTTCGACGGTAGTATCATCAAGGAGAGATTCTGGTGAAGGAGAATTATTGCTGTTGTTATTGTCCTTTTCCTTTAAGCTCTTCTTAGACTTCTTTGAAGGCTGCTGGCCCATTTGAGGAGACTGAGCGCCTGGAGGCTGAGGAGACGATGGTCTGCCTCTGGAAAGCCTTGAAGTAAAAACGGATAAAAGAGTCGGCGCCAGTGTGTCTCAGACGATGGCGATGGCGGGACGGTTGGGATATGCAGTGAGGAGATGACGGTGACTGACCGAAAGTGTTACAAGCACTCCCTTGTCTGTTGCAGTTTGTTTACATCGATCATCATACATACATATCCTCGGCGCTTCAATACCAAGTCCATTATTATTTCAACGCATGCGTTTTTCAGTGCATAAGAACATGGTCTCGAAAACATGGACACTATGATGCAAGTGATAAAAGATAAGAGTCCTGCCCACTACTTAGAATTTGCCAAATGCCTTCGCCGCCGCCTTGTTCTTGGACACCCTCAGAACATTGAAACGTACGGTCTTTGACAGTGGCCGGCATTGTCCTACAAGTAAGGTTAACATATCATCCCACATTCTCTTGGAGAGGGGCCACATACCGACAGTCACAATATCTCCAACCTCGACACGGAATGCTGGCGACACATGGGCAGCCAAGTTTTTGTGCCTCTTCTCATAACGGTCTAACAGTAGAGACAACAGGGTCAGAGTAGAAACAAGGACATGACGTATAGACGCACTGTATTTTGGGATGTAGTGAAGATAATCTCTTCGAATGATTATCGTGCGGGTCATTTTGGTGGAAACAACCTTGCCCGTCAGGATACGACCACGAATGGAGACATCGCCAGTGAAAGGGCACTTCTTGTCTGAACAGAGAAATCATCAGCGTTAGAGTCCAGGCGGGAGGGCCGAGGGGACGCACCGATGTAGGTTCCGTTAATAGCTTCAGTGGGCGTCTTAAAGCCCAAACCAACGTCCTTGTACCACCGCTTCTCCTTTGTTGAAACTTTCTTTCCGACTGCGTAGGGTGAGACGAGCGCGTGAGGAAAGATCTTCCAGATAGACGGTCTAATTGCTCACCGCGGGCCTTCGCGTTTTGGAAGAGGTGCTGCTTCTGGTACGCTTTTTCGATCTGAACAGATGCATTCAGAGACACAGTTTACACGGCATTCGCATGGAATCGTAACATACCTGCTCAGCCATAGTGTTGATCTTGAGGGGCTTGTCCGCGACGGCGTGGAGGTTGCAGAAATATTTCTCGGTATATTCCGATCGGAGCCCAAATAAAGTTTGGGTCGGAGCTTCAAGATAAAATCACGTGATTATTTTGGAGCATGTGGCACGCCGCGACGCGTCTTGGCCCGACGTGACACTGATTACACTCGCTTACGAGGCCGAAGCGAGCCTGAAGAATTTCAAGAAACATCTAGCAGCTGGGTCATGGATGACACACCTGTTATTAGTAACGTCGAATTACATACTACTATCACGGCCCGTCCAAGGACCGAAGTGTGACAGGTGTGACAGAATGGATGTTTGCTTCACGCGTGCTGACTCGCGTCTACTATCGAATGGGTCGTCAACAAACTCTAGGCAGGGCTTTCCTTCTTTTACGCGCAGCAGTTCCGTCTGAATTACTCTCACAGGAAAGTTCTTTGAAATGCCCAAGTCTGTAAAGCCCGCTCCTCCCCAACAGTCAAGTCTCAAGGAAATGTGGGGCAAGCCAATTGCCATGTCTTCCAAGGCAATGTCTACCATCAATAAGCCAGAAGACGCCATGGCCGTGGAGCAGGTAAACCCTGAAGAACGTCAGGGTTATCTCCTTGGTCTCTCTACTTCATGGCTAATATCCCTTTCAGCTTCGTCATCGAAGCGTAAGACGGTCAACCCTGAGCCTTCAGGTATATATTCCTACCTCGCATAAGTCCTCGCGTATTTACGCGTCTACCGTCTTTTCAGCCCAGCATAACATCAAACGAAGAAGAATAGTCGACTCCGACGAAGAAGATGTCGTGTCAGAGGCAGTCGCAGCATCAGCAGGTCTGTGTACCACACCTTCATATCATGCTAGCTCTTTTCATTTGCTTTATCAGAGTCAGATTCAAACATAGAATCTCTCTCTCCGCCTGCACGCAAGCGTGTCAGCAACACCAGGAGCAAGGGGAAGGCCAAGGAAGTGATTCAGGAGGAAGCATCCCCCGAAACCTTTAAAGCACCCGTCAGCGAAGACGAGGGAGAAGAAGAGGTGAATGTGGATGAAGAGGAGGATGAGATGATGACCGAAACGGCATCCGCAGCGATTGTCTCGTCAAAGAGGTATGGTGAACTGCTAGCCCCTCGGAATACTCAAGTAACGCGTTCGTCGGTAGTGCTCTTCAGGCCCTTTCAAAAGTCCGGGATATCGATTTGAAGGGTGGATGGAAGGTCGGAGAACCGCATGTATCCATCATTCTCGTACGTTCCTGCCTGCCCACTCACTTAACCGCACGCTTTAGTGTACCGTATGCCGCACTGACGAAGGCATTCTCTATGATCGAAGCAACCACCAAGAGGTTAGAAAAGACTGCACTACTTACGTCCTTCTTCCTCCTGGTTATTCAGAGAAGCGCTAAAGGAGATGCCAACTCTCTTCTTCAAGCTGTCTATCTGTGCATAAACCGAGTATGCCATTCTACCTCCTCGTACTATCTCTACGTTGATGTCAGTTCAGCTATGTCCAGACTATGAGGGAACAGAACTGGGTATCGGTGAAAGTCTCCTCATCAAGGCTATTGGTGAATCGACCGGCAGAAGTAACAGCGTTATCAAGGCGGAGTTGAAGAAGGAAGGGGACTTGGGCCTTGTCGCAATGGTATGATATTAACCAACTTTTCTCCTCTTCTAATTCTCATTGACGCCTCGAAGAACTCTAAAAATAGCCAAAAGACGTTGTTCAAACCGAAGCCTCTGACAGTCCCCTTCGTGTTTTCAAACTTAAGAGAGATCGCGTTAAGCTCAGGCCACGCGGTACGTGGTCTCCCTCCCTGCCTGTGGCAGTGGTTAATCTTGCGCGCTTTTGCAAGTCACAAAATAAGAAGGTTTCTATCATCACAAAGCTCTTGGCTGCTTGTCAAGACTTCGAGGCAAAGTACATTATTCGCAGTTTGGAGGGTAAACTTCGCATCGGAAATGCGGAGCGCTCCGTGCTTGTGGCTCTAGCTCATGCTGTAATCCTAGCGGAGAAGGAGAAAGGTACTGATGGTTGTGTCCGCTTTGAACTTCCAGTTTGAATCTCTTCCTTCTTAGCGAGCAAGAAATGGAACGACGAGAAACTCGCCATCCGTCTTGAACAGGGGGCAAATATACTCAAGTCCGTGTATAGGTCTGTCTGTGCTTTACCATCTGTGGCGTAACCATGCTACGTCTAAATTCAACATCATCCAGTGAACTGCCGACGTACGACAAAGTGATACCTGCTCTTATGGTCCATGGAATTGACGGATTGCATGAGCACTGCAAGCTTACTCCTGGTGTTCCACTGAAGCCCATGCTTGCTAAACCTACAAAGGCCATTGGAGAGGTTCTTGATCGGTTCGAGGACAAGAAGTTTACCTGCGAATACAAATATGATGGCGAGCGCGCTCAGGTGCACAAGCTTGAGGATGGTACAGTAAGGGTGTTCAGCAGAAATTCGGAGGACATGAGTAAGAAGTATCCGGACCTGGTCGAACAGCTGCCAAAAGTATGTCGATATTCCTTGAGTTAACCTATATTGTTTTGAGATGCCTTTTGACAGTGTATCAACGAGTCCACAAAGACCTTCGTGTTCGATGCAGAAGCAGTCGCTATCGATAGGACTACGGGAAAATTGATGCCTTTCCAAGAGCTCAGCAGGAGAAAACGAAAGGATGTCAAAGTCGAGGATATTCAAGTCCGAGTCTGTCTTTTTGCCTTCGATCTCTTGTATCTCAATGGAGAGGTAGGTGTTTGACAAATGTAGAAGTGCAGTACTCACAACCCTCTGTGCTCCTAGCCATTACTTCAAAAGTCACTAAACGAACGAAGGAGGCTGTTGCGAGAGCATTTCACAATCGTTCCGGGCGAGTTTAACTTTGCAAAGTGGTCTGACAGCGAGACTGTGGATGAAATACAGGCATTCCTTGAGGAAAGTGTCAAGGATGGCTGCGAAGGACTCATGGTCAAGATGCTTGAGAGCGATGCCAGCTATTACGAACCCAGTCGACGGAGTGTTAAACTGGCTCAAAGTAGGTTTTCAGATACCAGTTACGTCTCGTTAAGCTCACAACTGGTAAAGGTCAAGAAGGATTATCTTGCTGGAGTTGGGGATTCGCTCGACCTCGTCGTTGTCGGCGGATACTATGGAAAAGGAAAGCGCACGAACGTCTATGGTGCATTCCTCCTCGCCTGCTACGATAGTGATGCAGAGGAGTATCAGACGATTTGCAAGATTGGAACTGGGTTCAGTGAAGAAATGTTACAAGCGCATTGTGACGTGCTCAAACCGCTTGAGATGTCCAATCCTCGGGGAGACCTAAAGGTTGGCGGCGCAAAGCCGGACATTTGGTTTGAACCCAAGGTTGTCTGGGAGGTTTTGACGGCTGATCTCAGCTTAAGTCCGATCTATACGGCCGCCCAGGGTTTGGTGAGTGATAACCGGCCGCTATTGGATCGCGCCCCACACTGACGGACGGGGACGCAGGTCGAGGAGCGAGGCATCTCGTTGCGCTTTCCACGTTTCATTCGTATACGCGATGACAAAACGCGGATGATGCGACAGGCCCGGATCAGGTATGTTCTCCATTCTCGAAACATGGACTGAAACTCAAGACATTTGCTCTCAGATAGCAGAGATGTACGAGAGGCAAGCACTGGCACAGAGCAGCGGGAAGAAGGGAGGTGATGACGACGGCTTTTGGTGATTTCTAGGGGAAGATCCAGGCATGCGCATCTGTACGATAGATATTAGAGTACTAGCTGAATACGTTATTTTCCGGCGACCTTCTTCGCCTCGTCTTGAGCGGCCTTGACGGCCTCTGTCACGGTCTGTTTTGCTTGACCTGTCATTCCAAGCTTCTTCTCGCGGCCACCGTTGTACCAATAGTTCACGAATCGAACGCCTTGGATAGTTTGTGCTGTTGCGTTGGTAGTGTGACATGCGAAGAGAAGGTAGTTGCGAGGCTGAACACGCCACGCTAAAAGAAAGGTTGAGTTGGCAGGTACAATCCGAATTGAGTGTAACGAACCGAAGCGTGTAAACACCATTCTGTTGGAGACGTAAGACTTGAGAAGGGGGTGAAGGGAAGTTGGCTACTTACGAATAGCACGCCAAGGCAGCCGTCATCGGACCTGAAATGACTTCTTCATCCTTTCTTAGGTCTGCGAGTGCAGCTAGAGGAAGACCCCAATTCGCGACCTGGTACTTGTGATTAGGAACGAGTAATGTTAAGTGTGTGTGTATCTATTTGACTAACTGGTCCCCAGAAGTGGGTGCCTGCGAAGAGATGAGGGGAAGAAGGAAGTGGTAGAAAGACATGTACCCACTGAAGAAATATTCTTTCGCGGCAGGAGAGCGCAGCCAAGTGAAGAAGGTGGAAGCCATTGTAGGAGAGGAGTGTAATATTATTATGTTATGTAAGTGGCCCGTGTTGTGCGATCACGTGTCCTGTATGTGATCGGTCCTCCATTTTAGACTACGAGGGAAGTAGTTGGATACAGCATTCGCACTTTGGATTCTGCTTGTATGATCTTTTGGAACGAAAAGATTTGTTGAAATTACAATAAACTGCAAAGCAATACGATATTGGTCAGGAGATCAGCCTCGTGTTCGAACTGCCTTTTTCTTCCAACATGCAGAGTGGGGGATATGCAGCACCTTATCATACAGCGTATCCTAATACTTATGGTCAACATCCTTATTACACCCCTTACACCCATGCTTCTCAGCTGCAATCGAATACCTACAATTATCCAAATTACAACGCCACCCAACCGCCCCCTTTCATTCCATACGAACCTACTCCTTCACAGCCAGTTCAGCCAGTACCAGGTCCTTCCACAAGGTCACATAACAATAGGTCCATCTCCACTCCCGCCATTCATCCAACACCTCTCAAATCTGCTCTAAAGAGATTCGCTGCTACCACTCAAACTCCAGCTCCTCCTCCTCTTCTTAATCCTGAGCTTGAAACACAACGCAGAAGACACCATCGCTCACGCACCCAGCCTCCTGACCCTCCCATCCTTGACCCCCCCACACCCGCCCCCCTTGCCCGCCAAAGAACGGTATCAAACCCAAGGCGTCCTCAGCCTCAGCCATTGTACCAATATCAATCCAGTATGCATCTCTCCTGCTTTCTGAACCTTGTCCGATAATTTCTTTTATCAGTCCACCTATTCCTCTCCTTCCGCGGCACCAACGAGCTACTCTTCGAAAGCATACCGGATAACGGCCGCGACGAGATTCGCCAATTCCTTCGCTTGCAATGGGAAGGTGGAATCGAATTGGAAGAACGTCGCGACCTCGCTTGGAGGGTGAAATTCAAACACCATCCCTGGGATGCTTCGGGCGTCTACGTTACAGAGTGAGCGGAAACTTTGCACGCACTGTCCCATGGTTTCATTCTGTTAATACCTACAGAGCTTGGAATCTGATCATTGAGCTCTTCACACTCTTCTGCCGCCGTGTACGTTCGCTCTCTTCCACGATTCACTCCAGACATTTCTAACCGACCATCAGGGATACGCCTTCCAGACATTGATTAATATTGGCTGCCCGGTTTGTGCCTTTCCTCGTTCTTAGCATGCACCTTCAAACTCTTATCCATCCTTCTGATAGCACCCTCGTTATGTCTTCATAACACAAGCCTGCGATGATAAATCGACTTTCTTCCTCGCTTACTTTTCAAAGCGTGGTCATAAAGTGATGCTAATCAAACCGCCGATAGATGTGAGACGAAACATGCAGGCAACTTTGCGAGCTTTTCTGCCTGAGGAAACCGAGCTCCTCCACGACGATAGACCTAGGGACGACAATCTAATGTCTCTCCAAATGAAGAGAAACTCGGTCGGCATGGGGTCTATCAAGAGTACGTTTCTTACCACCACTGCAGGTCCGCCATTCTGCCACTTATGCACGAGCCCTCCGTTTAGGGTCGTGGAGCCCTGGCCAGGGAATCACGGACACGGCGCCTACCTTTGTCTTCTTCGTCCTGAAAGCACTGAACGATCTAGGATATCACTTAGAAACGACGCTCATGATGGCGCGTCCTCTTTCTGTTCGTGGATTAGGTTTCGGGACCAAGATGGAGCTCCTCATTTTCAAAGGAGCAGCAAAGTACTTGGGGGGATGAAACTCATGATTTCCGCGATACCGTTACATATTTCTATGTGCCGCTCTAAATGGATTGAACTGCTGTACTTATGCTTTGACGTATCATATAAATGAATCAAACCATCTTCACGACTCTGCTTCCATCCACTAATCCTACTAGACTCTTCGCGACCACCTTTCCTTCACGGTCCTTTCTGGCGAGCAGCTCGTCCCACCATCCAAAAAGGAAGTCTCTAGCGATAAGCTTGAACCAGGGGGTAAACGAGTTGTCTATGTGAACCGTAGCATCAAGTTAGTTTAAAGGAACATGAGATCAACAGTAAGGCTTGCCTGGTACGTCAAACATGGCTTGGAGCTCTGCTTTGTCCACGTACTTGTGGTCCCGGATCTCATTCAAATTGGGCGTAACGGTGACATCCGCAGTGAGGAAGAGAATATAATCGACTACGAGGGGATGAGGAATGCTTTTCCTGCGAGAGACGTGCATACCTTCGTGTTCTCCCCAAATCCCATCAGACGGGGCAAGGTAGTGAATCCGAGTGAGATATTGGAATTCATCGACTGGGGTCTGAGATTGGGGGGATGCCAAGTTCGTGCTCCAGTTTCCTGGACGCGGCAACGCGAACTCCGAGTTGGTCCTTCTCGATCTTCTCGGCGTCGAAATCGTCCAGAGGATGCGAGCAGCAAGTGTTGGTCCACATATCGGGGAAAGTGATCTTTTCAGAGGCTCGCTGCTGAAGAAGTAGCTTTCCATCGGACGGACGGAAGACGAAGGCTGAAAAAGCCCTGTGGAGAAGACCCTTGTTGATATTCTCCATTAGATGGCCTGATCACATCGGCATAAGAAGAGTTGTAAGACCTGATGACAAGTACTTACATGTTTTCTTGTCCATTGCACCAATTGCATTGTCGTCCTCGTCGACGAGGATACATCTCTCATCCATCAGTCTAGATTGTTCAGGATCATAGTTAGAAAGGTCAACACTGGCCAGGACAGCACGGGCAGCTTCAACAGCACGCGAGGTCATCGTTCGACAGAGATAGGATTGAAGAAAGGGAGATATATAAGTACAAATCTGTGCAGGTCGCACAAAAGCAGGACAAAAGCGAGACAACAATATTAATCGTCAGACGAAGATCGTTACCACGTGTCCATCAGCGGCCGTTTCACGATCGATTCGACTCTACCCGTTCAAAGTTTTACATCGAGCTGTAGACTATTGATACATGATACAGAACGGCAATCAGGCAATCTATGTGACTTCTAAACGTGAATAGCGAGAGTGAGTGGTCCATATGGTTCCGTTTGGTTGACAAGCAGGTAATTCTTGGTGGCAAGTACTGTGTAACGTCAGTAAACGCATACCAGGGGGAAAAAGTCAATGCAATCACCCAAGCAATGGTAGAAGGCAGCGGCCGCAACGTGTCTTGTGCTAGTAACCTTCGGGACGACTGTATAGAAAGGGAGGCCCTCGTCCGAATGGGCGATCGCTTGCTGTTGCATCTTGACATATCTAGCGTGTTTTTCATGAAGATACGTTATACGCCTCTAGTTGTTCTGCTTACTCGAGAAAATTGAAGGAGTTTCTCTCAAGGGTTATTTCTGACTGTTGCGCCTCAACTTGATTGGATTGATTAGCATCTTCGTTGACTTGAAGATGGTTTCAACAACTTGAAACATTTCAACACAGAAACGGCATTCACCTTCGAACGCATAGTCTTCTCCGATGACCTGTGAATTTCCGCGACTAGCAAAAGCATTGGGTGAGTACCCCAGACCGCTGCCCACTTGACTGGGAACCAAAGAACTCTCTCGCGAGCGTCGACCGAAAATGCTGCCTTTCATAGCGACCTCGGCACGATCAATACTTATACGATCACTGCCTTGGGGCTGCAAGGGACCGCTGGAAGAACTGGGAAACCCAGCGTTGTCCCACGGAAACATTGAGCTCTTTTGAGAGTTGTCCAGCTGTCCTTGAGAAGGAAGGTCGAGCGAAAAGTTGTCACCAAAGAAGGAAGGGGGGCGGGATTGATGGCGACCTTGACCTGGCTCCTATTCACGATGTTAGTTCCAGCACAACTTAGTTCAACGAATGCTAATGACCTCAGACGACCGGAGATATGCGGGTCCATGATCGTAACCAAAAACATTACCTGAAGTAAGTCAGCATAAAGTTCCCTTCAAGAGGTGGCGCTTACCGAGTCCTATTCCAGGATTATCCATGTCGCCCGTGCTCAACGCAGTCTCGTCCGGTTGACTATTATCAGCAAGGTCAGTCGGACCCCATGTTTTCTGCCTTTTCGTCGGACGCCCTTCTGCAGGTAGAAAGTGAGCATCGGGAGATATTCATGCGCAAGACAGCAGAAACAAATACCTGAAACGTGGATATGGAGAACCCCAGTCCTGGCTTCAACCTGAACTTTGAAATTCTCTTGCCAGAAATCCATGAGATCGGGCGCTTGAACTTTTGAAAATGCGTCATGGATGATACAGCCATATGGATGGAACAGCACCTACTAAGGCCCGGAACGCCCCAGATAATGTCGTCGATCAGCTTCTCCCGTTCTTTCTCGGTTTTCTTCTGATTCATCTCAAACCTCAGTTCGCTCTGCGCTTGGACATATTGGGCACGGGCAATCTATAACAGAGGCGAGAATAGCTCGAGTCCTCGCAAAGTGTGCGCTGGGTTTGCATACCTTCAACTCTTCATCGGTGAGCTCTGTCCTAGCATCCAATAAAAGACGACTACGTTTGGAGCGCGGTCTAGGACCTTGATCAAGCTGATTTGTTTTCTGAGCGGTGATATCCATAAGAGGTGCTGCGAAGGCTTCTTCGTCCTGAGACAAAAGTAAGCGAGAAAACGAAGCGGCAGGGCTGAGGCCGGTGCCAGGACTGAGCGCGGATCCAAGTTGGTTCTCTTTTCCCGAACCAGATAGTGTCTGTTTTTCGATCATTTATTGTATATCAAAAAATCAAACGTGAGGCTACTCGCCTTGCGCTTTCGTGTGTGTTTGACTAGAGGATCGGCAGGGTCCGAAGAGGGAATTAGAGAAGGTTCGCGATATGCATTATCGCCTAGGAGAGACGGAGCACCCACTCCGTCATTACCCCAGTCAATGTCCATAGGCAGATCGAAATCCTGTATATCGCTGCCGAGGGCGAGGAATTAGAGTAACTCGGAATTTGACCGATGAATACATACTTTTCTGGCTGGAAGGACTGGGCCGGGGTTCCACCCCATCCTTCTCCGAGAGCGAGCTCATCGTCAACCCTCAAGTTCAACCCGTCCCTGAGAGGCAGAAGTGTATCACCAATGATAAAATCTACTTCGGCTTGGGAGGAAGAGGGGTCCAAGCCTCCACCACTACCATTGAAAGAAAGATCGAACGATCCGGATAGGAGGTGATCGTGGTGCTCCTTCAGAGTGACTGCATCTGCGCGCAAGTGTTCTGCCGTGGAAGAAGGTCTGGCCTTTTCCTGGCCATTCTTGCCTTGCCTTGCAATCGCTTGTGAAGGGTCAAATTCTTTGTCATCATTCTCTTTGTGGCGGGTGGGAGCACATTCTGGACATAGTGGGGTCAGTAGATGCAGATGTATGCGGCCTTACCTCGGCTTACCTGCAATGTTCAGATATTCGTCCCAGTCCTAGTAGTTCTATGAATGATATGCGCTGATATGAACCATAAAAACTCACTGCAACGAGGGCATCGAAATCCATGACATGAGTGCCACTTGTCTTCGAGGATAAAGTCAACGCAGAAGGTCTGAGACTGCTGGTCAGAAAGGATGTTGGCTTCAAAACAGCTTTGCAATGCGCACCGCACAGTGGGCTGAGCCATCTGGAGTTGAGCAGTTGCTGCAAGTGATTGAACATCTTGCACGACCCGCTTCAGGGAAGTGGCGCAGTTTGCGACATCAACGCTCAGAATTTCTTGTTTGACTGTTTCGTACGGGTCAGATAGATACACAGCAGACCCCAACGACTATCGGGTCCTTACCTTTATAAACTCTTGATCCGCAAAAAAAATCCGTGAGATCTTACGCGACGACGTGTCCAAGAAGCATCTACTCACCGTGCAACACCGATCATAAGGTTGCTAGAGAGTCGTAACGCTAATGGTTCAGGAGGCTCAGCAATGAGATCGCATAGTTGAGATATGTCGGCGGTCAAGACAGATTTCTTCGAAAGCTTCTTGAAGGTCGATTTAGACCCCAACGTAGCGGCAAGCCTTTATGACGCGTTGTTAGCACGCGAGGAAGAAAGGTTTCTAAAACATACCAAAGAAGACCAAATCCGCTGTCGCGTCTAGCAAGTAAATCTTGTGTGAAAAACATCGGCTGCACGAAGTAAAAGATGGACAGAAAGAAAAGGGACGGAATGTGGCAAACTGCAAACGGGAAGTTATCAGCCTGAGGAAATAAGATCCAGATATTTCCTCAAGCACAAATGGTCATCAATTAGGGATGACGGTGAAAAGCAAGATTGAGATAGAGTAATAAGAGCAAATAAACCACCCATAAATGTATTCAGTACAGAGGAAGCGAAGAATGTCTATCCGGACTTAGGTTTGTGATCGGCGTCATTTTCCTATTTTGGGCATGACCGTCCTATCGGATTGACTTAAGCGGATTTAAGCTCGCAACCAATGCCGTGCCTCTGAGCCCACAACTCGGTTGAATAATTCATCTCGCCCTCCAACCCAGCGGAACTTTTCTTCACGGTCCACTTGATTGTCCATCCATCGGATAGATAATCCTTTCAGGAGACCTACCTTCTTGACTCCATGGATGTTTTTGATAGGTATGACAATCTTCGGCTCGGCAGCTATAAGAGGAGTGAAAAAAATCTTGGCGTCTGTTAACGTGATAAGACCAGGAGCACTGATATGCTGGCATGGAAAAGCTGACACAAGTACTTCAGAAAGATACCTCTGCTAAAACGTGGCACCTACTATGTGTTTCAACCTCTGGCTGAGCGATCGAAAAGGCAGCTGAGGTATGCGCAGGGGGATTCTACATAAGAGAAATGATATAGACAATTCCGAGTCATCTGCCAGAAGTTCAACCGCGCAACACACCTGTTCTTGAGTGAATAGCCTTTTGCCGTCTTGAGCCCATGTTTTACCGATAGCGGCACGCTGGCCCCACTTCTTCCAGTCGACAGATGCGTCTTTTTTATGGCTTGTATCTTGTGGTTGATCATGAGTACTACGCGTTTGTAAATCGCTTTGCTCTCCCTTTCTCTGTTGAGCCTTCCACGTAGGTGGCTTGACGGGGAGTCCCTTGGATACGCGTTGAGATATGAGCTGCATAGCGTAGTCAGCGTCGGTGGGAAGATCGGCCAAAGCGGGGGGCAGCCTGATAAGCAATGTCAGGAAAGAACCCGACCACAGTTTAAAGATATAGCCATACCGGGCTCGTGCGGGAGGTGGCAGCGCTGCGACAACGGGAGTGACATGCCAGAACAAGAGCCCCATGACAAAGTAAACGATCTTTGCGATGTATTTGGCGGGGACAATCAGCGCGACTGCGAAAATGATGAGGATCACCTGTCGAGACCAATATCAGTGGGGCGCGAGCACAATCCAAGGCTGATGCTGACCGCTCCATAAATCATTGATGAGGTCCGATGACGCCAAATAAATAAGCTACGACACGGTGAGTTCCGCTCTCTGAACCTTAAACAAAAACGTACTTTTTGATGCGTTCATGTAGATCAGCGACTTCGTTCATCAAGCTTAGACAGGCTGTCCTGAAATCCTGGACTTGCTCATCTTCAGTGAGATCCGACGAAGGCCTGCCCTCCTGGTCATCGACCCCGGCATCTATCGTTGTGGATTCGGTTTTGACTTTTCCTTTTCCTTTTTCTCTCTTTTTGGCTTTGCTCCCAATGCCCTTCTGGAACACCCTCACCAACCTCCACAATTCCTTCAATCCAACCGTAGACGAGGCTGAGAATCTGGTTGACATCTCCTCGCTGAACCTGGTTGCCCTGACCATCTCGTGACGTCGACGGGTCAGTTCCGAGAGTGTGGGATACGGGAATATCCTGCGTCGAACCAGAGAGTACAAAACCCGAAGAATCAGTGCAGGAAGTAGCAGGCTGTAACACCAGAGTGTCCAATAGAGCTATCAGGGCGTAAGTCAAACATATCCCTGTGCACAGAATTGAAGCGAACCAGACAATGGGAAGCACTTCTATTCCAGTCATCCCATCGAGCGAGCCGGAGCATACGAAGAAAAAACGGCACGTAAACTGGTTCTAGAGAGAGATAAAGTCTCTGCAAGGCCAGTCTGAGACGCCCGAACGTGAAAGACGGTGCCGGGAGCGAAGGCTCTGGAAGCACTGGAAGCAAGACGCTCTGCATAACTTCTGTAAGCGTTATAAAGGGAGAGAATCAAAGAGGAGGAGCGTACGAAGGCGATCTCTTCTGCCAATGACCATGTTGTCGAGCGAGGGTATGGCTCTTCAGTTCTCGCAAACATCTCTCCATTCTGGACGGAAATAGAAACATCCTGTTCTGAAGAATACAACGTGTCAAGATGTGTCTGTTCATCTGTGGACGGCTTTGGAGGGCTTGATGGGATCCCTGCATTCTGACTCTGAGGCAGTCGAACCTCGGTGACATACTGTAGGGTAATTATTCGAAACTGGGACTACAGTACAGAGTAATCCACCCTCACAGTAGAGAAGAAGTTCAAGAAATGATTTATTTCCTCATTATCGTAAAGTTCGCGAAGCTCTTGCTCTGAAAGCTCGTGTCCCTCGAGAACGTGTGTGAAGATCTCGTCCTCCCCGTCCAGGACATCGGAAATGGAAATGGTTGGGGGGCTAGCAGAGGGAACAGAAATACTAGGTGAATCCATCTATGTAGTTGCAGTCAAATGTGAGGCACACACAATCCTACACAATCGTGATGTCATTTGTAGTGGCTGTGACATGTGCCAGTGTGGCGTGCTCGACTATAAAGTTATATGTAACCACAGACGGATACATAAAGTACTGCGTAGTCCACTTCAACCGCGCAATAGAACAGAAACAAGTGGAACAAATTACAAAACTGGAAAAGCATTTACCCTAATAGCTGTCCAAGCTGTCCATGACTGCAATGGCCGTCACCGAAGAATCCTCCGTCGTGTCATGTAGAGGGGTCGACGATTGGTAACGGTGATTCACGGCTCGCAAAATCGTGGGCTGCCACTTCTTAAGCCACTCCCCTTCTCTGATCCCGGAAAGCCGATTGACTCGTCCGTCTCCCGTTCTGACCAAGATAGAACTCGATAGATGAGCTTCCTGGTCAGTGACCGGTATCCACTTCTTCATGGCGTATGCACCACCAGCGACCTCCCAGCTGCCTCCGCCCCGGCTGTGTAACCGCTTGAATAGCCATATGAATGGATAAACGAGAAAAACAATGGAAACCAACTTGATCCATTTGTTGGAAAGTGCTCTGGAAAGTTTGTTATTAGGCCTGACATATATCTTATTGGCGGAGATCCTGAATTCGATGGTGACGCTTCCTTGATACAAGGAGCCTTTGATCATCTGTTGGACAGCGTTCTCTAGTTCTCGGACCTTCCAACCAAATACGACCTCATAAGAAGAAATGTCAAGCTCGATCACAACGAAAAATAAGAGCATTCATACCTTCTCGTAAACAAATTCCTTGAGGTATTTCGGACTGGAGCAATACTCGTCCGCCCATTCACGGACAGTCTTGGACGAAGCTAACATGGCTTCGTCAGAGTGGCCTGCTTGGATAACATCGTCCCATGTAGGAGAAGGCGCCTGTTTATTAGGAGCCCATGGGGGCAATCCCGTATTATATCGTTCCTTTTTCCATCTTTTGAACGATTTCTTCTCCTTCCCTCGAGCTCGTCGCTTCCCTTTAAATGTCTGTATCTCGCTAGTCATACTTCCGCGGTAAGCAGGCTCCGCGTCAGCAACCGTCCACTGGGTGACTTCACCGAGGAGATATTGGCCAACATCTAGGGAAAAATCGAAATCTGTGATGGTCTCGGTGTAACTCTCTGTGCGAGTGTGGGACCTGCCGTCTTGGCCCCGATGAGTGACCTGCCGATGGCGGGTCTCTGTGTGGATTCCACGACAGTGAAGAGTAAACTTTGGAGGAATTTGAGACTGAGATAGAAGGAAACGATAGAGGGCTTCTCCTAGAGAACGAGAATGAGAGAGGAGTGGGGGAAGAAAAGAAAAGAGGATACCATCAGTGTTCAAATGGGGGTCGTGGCTGACGATATTGCCGTTGCCTGCGTCGAAATAGATGGCGTCGTAAGGCGTAAATTCTGGTGGAGGTTCGTGAGATATATTGGGGGCAGAATAGTCTGTGAGAAGACGAGTATCATCCGTGATATCTTCGAAGGCTGGAGGGGGGGGTAAAGTAGAAGAAGGTTCCGACACGGGGACAGTGAGCTGCTCCTTTGCGCTTGGAACAATCATGGCAGAGAGTATGTTAATATGTATGAGTCATTCGATCAGAGAATAGTGTACAGCCACGGTGTGTCCTGGAGAGACGTCATGTGGAAATGTGTCCCGCCATGCTCCCATGAGCTCCTCGAAAAGTATTCTGAAGATCAAAAATAAAAGACAGTCTGAATCAGGTATACTACTTTTGCTCCATCTTTTTCTCTTATTGCTGGGTGAAAACACATTCGATGCTCACCTATCTTTCAGTTGCTCTCTTTTCTATTCTACCCCTTTTCTGATTCACTCTCTGCTTTCTCCCTATTTCTCCATATTTCTGAACACATTAAATAATGTCTACTACTTCCGACGGCTTATCGACCACTCTTCTAACAACCGACACCTCTAACCCATCCACCGAAAATCCCCCGACGCTTACTGAGTGACTATCCACCTTCTTTTTATCTTTCCTCTACTATAACTCCAATAATTACAGCGTTTCATCCACTGCTACAGATCCTGTTCCCCCTACCACCACCGCCGTCCCCGACTCTTCGTCTATAGAAATGTCTACCTCAATCTTGACAAACAGTTCCTCTGACCTACCAACAACCGCTGGACCGTCATCGTCATCTTCGATTCCTACAACCTCCGAATCTACTCCTAGTTCATCCACCATAGGAGACTCCTCCTCCTCCCCATCTTCATCGCCGTCTTCTTCCTCTTCCAGTGCCCCTACTTCTGAATCGACAACTCAGTCTAGCGTGTCTTCTAGCTCAACGACTACGACCACCTCGGAGTCGTCTTCTACAACTACTTCTTCTAGTTCCTCCACATCGCCTTCGTCATCATCTACCATCGAGGAAACTACGACAGTGCCACAGTCTGATCCACTGGAGTCCACAGTAACTTCGGACCGGCAAAGTTTAGCAGAATCCGTCACAGCGACCATCACACCCGTGTTAGCTCTATTTTCTCTTCCAGTTTCCATTTTTCGTTAATTCTTGTCTAGGACAACCTTTCAGAGTACTGTCTTCGTCACGACAACTGATGGCCAAGGACAGATCACCACCAGTGCTCCGTCCCAGATTACAAGCTTCGTAACCAGTACGGGGACCGACGGCGCAGTTGTAACTATAACGGAGGTCGGAGTAAACCCTAATGCCACTTTGAGTCCCGATGATTCATCTGGTAATTCCTTGTATGTCGTCCTCGAATTTTCCGAATATCTCGCTAAGAACAGGTCCACACCCTCAGTTTTAGTAATACGGGAGCAGTGGTCGGTACTTTCGTCCTCGTCGGTCTGGCCGCCGCGTCGATCGTGCTCTTCATCTTCTTTTTCTTCCGTCGGCGTCGTAGAGCACGAAAAATTGAACACGAAACTACGCTGGCCGCCGCAGGCTTCAACAGGACACCTCTTGATGACGACGATGTTCCCGTGCCTTCAGGCTCAATTCCGACCAGTCCTACAAATCTAGAGATGAACCAGAGGACCACCCCTCTCGGTTCAATTGCAAGTGCTGGAAGACTTTCCGGCTATTCAAATGCCGATGAACATGGTGCAGGAGGAGGTTACAACCCTTATGCTGGCTATGCCTTTCCTCCTGGCTATCTTCCTGCGAGGACTTCCAGCCCTCCCCCAAATGCCTTCCGTAACGGTCGGGACAGTGGCGGGGAGCAAATGATCAGCCACTCTGCATCACATAGTGCAGGGAGCTATGAACCACTCCTCGCTTCTTTCCATCGGACCAATGACAGCACGGCCTCAGCACCCCCGTCAGGGACATTCCCTCCTTCACCACCTCCGCCCCCACCTCGCAATCCCCGACGCGTGTCTGATCTGGCTCATCAGACAGTCCCTGAGCCCGTCCAAGTAGCAGCACCAGGGAGTCGTCCACGGTCCTCCTCGTCTTCTATTTGCTCTTCGGAAAATACTGGGGATGATAGATTGGACCCCGGCCTGCGGCAACGACAGAAGGACGATGACCAGAATGGAGACCTTCGTGATAACGAAGATTACTCTCGACCTGTACTAGGTGTATGTTCTATGTCACGTTCATACAAAGCATTACTGACATAGTCTTCCTGTAGGTGCGGAATCTGCCCGATGGAGCCAGCTTAGCGTCAAAAAGAATCCACGTAGCTCATCCCATGATTTCTGATTTTGTTCTCTTACCTCTCGGCATTGTTTTATAAAGCATCGGACAATATTACCTACGGGACACACGGACTTGATATAGACTTGCTAACGATCTTCTACGATACCTACTACAATTTGTACAATCATTCATTAACGTCTACCGATCTTTCATCTATCCATTACTTGCAAGGCTGATAATCCTATCAATTGCAAGCAGGACACTTACTACTTATGTGTGAAGGTGGTCGCGTTCTATGTTAGAGGAACGGTCAGTTTGACCCCACCGAAAGAAATGTAGGACCCAACAGACATCTGGCGCGAAGGAGTCTCACGTGATCACTTGGTATGATGGCATGATATCATGCAGGATGCCGGCATACTACACCAACCCTTCAATCCACTCCTCCTCGTTCAACTAATTCACAATGGCTACAGCACCCATCTCCATTATTTTCGGCATAATTATTGGTCTCCTCGCTTCATTCGTTCAATCACTTGGTCTTACATTTCAACGCAAGAGCCATGTCCTCAACCAACAACTCCCAGAATACGAGCAACGTGCTGAACATCGAAGACCGTGAGTAGTCTCCGTGATCTAATATAGTCTTTCCAGAACGCTCACCGTAACACACGACAGGTTGTGGTTGCTCGGTTTTGCAATCTTCATCTCATCTAATATTCTCGGTTCACTCGTTCAGATCGCCTCACTTCCTGTTGTTATCCTTGCACCACTCGGCGCAGTATCATTATTGTGGAATGCATTCTTTGCCCGTATACTCCTAGGCGATGTATTCTCCCCTTGGATGATTCTTGGCACACTATTCATTGGGGGTGGTGCCTCACTCATAGGCATTTTTGGAGTTGTCCCCGAACCTACACGAGATTTAGAGGACCTTCTCACTTTGTTCAGGAGGCCAGCTTTTGTTGCCTACTTCTCTCTATTAGGGGTAGCTGTAGTAGTCTGCCTCGCGATAGTACGTTACCTACATTCTCATGTGTCTCGTCTCGCTCATACGCTCACTTCGCAGACCCATATAGTTGAATTCTCATTTTCACGCCGACTTGCAAGAGCCTTAGTTCCCTCTCATCCAAATTCTAACATCTTAAATCTTCCTACTGATCCCAATCCCTTTACCACCCGATTGTCAGAGACTGTGGCTGAAGCTACAGTCACGGAAAGGACGCCTCTCCTTGATCGCAAACCTGACAATCGCTCCCCGTCCTCGTCCTCTTCGTTCCTCTTCCGCAATCACTCAGAGAACCCTTCTATCCGCTCCATTCACCGGACGCGTCTCCTTCTCGCTATATCGTATGCTTCCTTTTCAGGCATACTCTCCGGAATGTGCCTGGTTTTTGCAAAAAGCGGAGTCGAACTCCTCGTACTGACCTTGCGGGGGAATAATCAGTTCTGGCGTTGGCAAGCTTGGATGCTCGTGCTGGGCTTGGTCGGGTTCGCTCTGTTGCAGCTGTGGTATATGCACAAGGCGTTGAAACTGGCTGATCCAACCCTTGTCTGCCCGTGTAAGTGAGCCCCAAGTGAATTACCGGGATGGGCTGATCATATGGAAATTACAGCTGCGTTCTGCTTCTACAATCTGTCGTCCATCGTGAACGGCCTGGTTTACTTCGACCAGTTCTCCCTCCTCTCGCCACTTCACCTGGGCCTCGTTTCACTGGGAATCGTTGTTCTATTGGGAGGTGTTTGGGTTGTGAGCATTCAATCTGGCGGCGGGGGCGTCGATATTGTCGCCTGGACTCCAGAATCTGAAGACAGCGATGACGAAAGCCTTTCTATTGGGGCCTCCGACGCAGAAGATGAAGCTAGCTCACTTTCCATGCCTTATGTGGATGTTGAATCTGGGGTACCAAAGAGTATATCGCCACCATCCATGGCCACGGAATGGGGTACGAGATCAGAGCCCAACATGGACGTGTTCTCGACTTCGCCTCCCCCACTCTCTCCAACTTTGACTGATAGGCCGCTGAGCCCCACGAGATCCAATATTCCTTCCTCCCAAAGCAACATCGAGCACCGTCTAGCAGAATCCTTTAGTTCCCGTTCCCAACGTCACAAGCGTAGGCCCACAGTTGACTCGTACAACCACACCTTTCGATCTCCTTCCCATCGTACTTCTGGACATCGGGTTTCCCATTCAGCGTACACCTCGCCTCCATTGCCCAGCGTCAACACGGTATCGTCCATAGCGAGCAGCGGATTCCAGATCGGGCTTTCTCCGTTGAGCCCAGGCTTTTCTATCGTCCCGCTGGAACGGAGACGCAGAGTGAGCAACCTCGGTCCCGAGGAGAGTCCTTCCATGAGGAGCTCTTCACGGCATACGACAGATCCCGAGAGGAGACGGACAGTGAGTGAGGGTGATGTAATAATAAGTCGACCCTCAGAGACCGAGGAAGTCCATGGGGATCGCCATGGGCGAGGGAGGGCATGGAGATGGCTCAGGGGAATCACACGTCTAAATTAGGTTGTCTCAGAGGCCTCCTATGTATGTTGAAAGGACACGCACCCGGGTCCGCCAAGCGGAAGATCGGCATGTGCACGTGCGACGGAGAAATCGGTGAAGCTTCCACATGTTCCATTGAAACTTCCATCAGAAGAGCACATATGTCCTGACTCCTGAGTTCGTGAAGTTTGAACTTCTGTGAGAGGAACGGAGAGCAAGACTGAAAAGCTGCAAGTACTAGTAGACGACGCAGAAGTGGAAAGAATGAGAGGTTTTTGACTTGTATCGCGGTGGTTATCATCACCGGCAATTGCCGCAGAAGCTAGTGGAAAAATCAAAAAAGCTCGCTTAGCGTATTTTCGCGAGATTATGAAATGATGTTGCCTGAGAATAATGCAGGGAATTGTGCAGGGTTCTTTTATTTTCTTCTTGACTTGTATTTCTAGGTGAAATGGCGTTGTCGCGGCAGCCAGCAGTTCCGTCGACAGCAGTGGCCGCCTCGCCTCAGCTGAAAGGCAGAATTTCCGAGGGATCGCTGCCACAGTCCTCCCTCTCGCACTCCTTTAGCGATAGACGGTCCCGGTTCACAAGTCAAAAGTCGGTCGCCAGTTTTCGTTCAGACACCAAGAGGGACCACCAGAAAGATGGCCAGCACGCTGTGCAGAACGGCCCCGGTCCAACTCCGGTCATTAACATATCCAATGTCCCTCCTTCCGTCCCAACCACCATCGTCGATGAACCAGACTACGTGACAGTAGCCTCAGACGGCCCTTCTTCCCCACTTAGTACCCCTCGTACCGATAAGGCTTCTCGCATTCTTGGTATCAGACATCGTAGGAGCATGGAGCCAATTCCTGCTTCTGCTCGTAATTCCATCGTTTCAACTCGCTCAGTCAGAGATGCCCTGCCTTCTTCCCCTTTCACTCCCACTCTTCCTCTTACATCTCTTTATGTCGTCTCTGGCCTTCCAAAGTCTCCTCACACTTGGACCCTTGCCGACCCAGATTCGGTCTTGGGCCTTCATCACTCCGAAGGCGCAGTGAATCGTTGGTGGCGCCCAGAGGTACTTGGCAGTACCGTAAGCCCTGGTGCCGGTGGAGGTAAAAAGAAGAGACGCGGAAAGGGCGAAGAAACCCTCAAAGGAGCCGGCGCTCTAAGCAAACAAGATGTCGGGAAAATGCTTTCCAAAGCCCTCAAGGTAAAATCATCCATCACCATATATCCCGTCGTCTCCTCAATTAAACTTTTTGCCTCAATCTCAGCTCTCCTTCACTCGGGAAGTTGAGGTTATTGCTTCTACCCTTCAACCAGCCTCTACGATCCATACGTTCACCTTTACTCTCCCAGCTCCTAACACTCCTCTAGCCCCTACTCCATCTGGAGATCTGCTCAGAGCTTCCATCTTGTCTTCTACCACGGACAATCGCTCTTCGGCTGCCACCTTCTCTTATCCCTATTCTGATGACCCATTTGCGAGGCCATCGTCTTCTTACCTCGGCCCTCCTAGTCTTCTAGGACACGGCAGTCGTAATACTCCTGCAGCGGGCTCCAACGTCAACGAACCTGCAAACAATACTGTGACCTATCATGGTGTGTGCCTCACCGTATGGTCACATGCCGATGCGGAGCGCAGCAGTGCCATTCGACGTACGCTTGAGGCAGGCTTATCTCGGTCTCGCAAGGAGTCCGCGCAGTCCCTTGTGGCAGCTCGTATCAAGAATCTTCGTGCAGATGTGTCAGGGGCTACTGGTGAGCCGGACCCTACCATTCAGGCCAGGCGTAGCGCAAAGCGTAGTTCCCGGGGTCCTTGGGGTGACATCGATACAGACGGGGAGACCGAGGGCGAAGGTGCCATGAGTGAGAGCGACTTCGAGGTCGCGAGCACTATAGGTCATGGCCCTGGAGAGAGTACACTATTCCTCCCCGGGGATACAGTATTCTGGCTCCCCTATGCCCTCAGTAAGTTGACTATCGCACTCTTTTCTACGTGCTTATCTTATCTGTATGTGTGCAGCGCTAGTGTCTCGTCATCCGGTATACGACCTCATGAGGGATTATTTAACCCTCTCCTGGGCACGCTTCTCTAAGGATGTCCAATCGCACACACTGCAGATCTCAAAGATTCTTGCTCACCCTGCTCCGAGGGCTGGTGACCTTGTCAGGCTTGACGCCAGTCCAAAGAACAACAATGATGAAGCTAGTTTGGAAGTTATTGCTCGCTTCCCCGGTGGGCTCGATTTTGGCCGAGGATTAGTGGACATCAATTTTACAATGTGGCCGTTGTTCAAGTGTCTCAATATCGACAATATCTTGACTATTTGTGAGGTGTGTCACCGGCTACTGTGCATTCCTTCCGACTCCAATCGCTGACATACTTCCAGATTGCGTTGGCTCCCACTGGACGTATCCTTTTCTTTTCTAGGCATCCCGCTATGTTGGGTGTAAGTTGATCGAACTCTCTTCCTGCTAGGAGCCTGACGGATGGTTGTAGATCGCTGTGAACACAATTAAGTATCTTGTAGAACTGCGAGGATGGAACGGCATTGCCCTTCCCGCTGTTCACTCTCGAGATGCCAAGATCTATATTGAAGATCCCGGTCCTTGGATCCTAGGACTGGCAACGGAGGCAAGATACAGTGTTCGCCCCGCTGAGGAAGTCTGTGTTTGTGACCTGTGGGTGTCTCGTTCTGTACAGTATTTGTGATCATGCTCACATACCACCAGGGATATCAACTATTTGTACGTGTTCGTTGTTTCGGAGATATGCAACACTGAATAATGCTGTCATTTCATTAGGAGCTGTTCATCGCCTCCTCCAGGTTGTGTGTCGACTAAGCAACAGAGGGAGAGATATCGTCAAAGACTGCTCTCTGCATTCGAGGCCCACTATCATCCGGACAACTCGGTTCCTAGGCGAGTTATTGTTTTGCATATCACAGTTTTCAAAACTCATAGTTTTAATCCAGCGAGTTCAAAGAAGCTTTCCCTGCTGGTCGCTTCAGGCCCATTTGCAAGATTCAGGCCAAGAGAGGTGCTTCCTCTTCCGCTGTGGCTGAGCAGATCAAGCCTCCGGCTTGGTGGCACTCGACGCGAATTATTCAAGCATTCGACAGCGTCCTGCAGGACAAGGTACGTCTCTTGCAGGTGTACTATGCATGCAGACTGATTTATCACTCCTCAGTATAAGAAGCCATCTTTCTTGAAACGCATCGGCATGTTTGGAGCCGTAAAAACGTCCTCCAGAACTGACCTTTGCCGAGCAACACATTCAGCTCTCCATCCGAAAACGTGCAACTGCCTTCGTCGATGCTCGTGATGATTTGGAAACAAAGATTGGCCGTCTTTCCCGCCGCCTGAACTTCTTGATGACGGAGTCGGACTTGTGGAGGGACAAGTTCGTCACATTTGAGCAATATGCGGAGAAGTTGAGTGCTGAGGCCAACCAGCTGCGAGCCAAGATCAATAAGGAGCAGCGAGAGACTAAGCGACTATCCGGTTTGGTTACGCTCACTGCCGCCGAAAAACAGAGATTGCAGAATCGTAAGCTCATTGTGATTGCGGCGGTGAAATTATTAATTGTGTCATGTAGAACTCAAAGAGACGGAATCCGCCCACAAAGACGCAGTCTCGGAACTCGAGAGAATGAAAGACACTATGGAGTCGATGGAGCAGGAACGTGCGGAAATGGTAGCCGAAATTGAGTCTCAGATTGAAAGGGCCCTGGCATCCATGGCCGTTGGCATCGAGGAATCCGATTATGGCAGCTCACGTCCTAGCAGCCGTTTATCTTCCGTATCAGGGACACCTCGCTCTCGAAGGACTAGTGATGCTGGGAAGACAAGGCAACTTCGCTCCTTTGGGACTGAGTCCACTCTCGCGGAGTCCTATGAAGACAATGAAGTACCACTTGTTGAGAAGGTTGAAAGAGAAACGACAACGATCGAGGAGGATGACGAGGAAGAACAGACTCCGGTATCCCCGAACAAAAAGAAGCGGTTCTCGGCCTCCGACGTCGATGCGCGCCAGGATGGGATGAATGCAGTAGACGAAGGCATATCTGAGAAGAGCGATAAGATTGCCCAGAAGGTCCTGGAGATACAACAGAAGGTTCGTCTCGTTCTTACTGTTTAGCGATACAGTTTGGATTGATGTGGTAATCTATCTAGCTTGAGACTGCCTTGTTGACTGATCGCCGTACTGCCAAGTGGAGAGGACAGATCTCAAGTCAGGAGAGTGAGGAAGAATTCTCTGAAGCCAGTCATTCCCATCCTCGGCCCCGCGGCACCCGGACACCGGCGAAGCGAGCCCGGAGTGGAACTGCATCTTCCACCCAGACAAACACAAGCACGGCTACTCGAAGCGATCGCACAGAAGATGGTTCACTATCTCCCAAGCCGGTTCCCAAACCTAGCGTTATAAATCCTTACGACACTCCCACTCGTCATTCTTTATCCGACGTCAGTCGTGATGACCAAACCACCCCAGAGCCGCGGAAGGGCCCCAGGCTAGCTTCCACCGTCGGGTCCATCTCTCCCATCTCTCCCGCTCAACCCACCCCGACAACACCAGGCCTTACCGTGGGTCTATCTAGCGCCACTGAAGATTCTGACACAGATTTTCAGAGTGCATATTCAACTAGTCCCCGGGGAAGTTATGGCAGCTTCAGTAGTGGTCCCGATGATGAGGATCATACCGCCATTGTCGAAAACGACCTGCCCGATGACTTTGGCAATCATTCTGCCTCGGCCTTCTCCAAGCCACGTCGGGAACGTGCGGGCACGGGGAACACCTTCAATTCTCCCGACCAATCGCAACCAAGCCCGACATTCAGTGAAGACACCATTGTGTCGCGGAGTCGCGTAGTTTCACAATCGGCTTAAGCCCATTCAGACCCACTATACCTGCCTCTATCCTCTCGCTTTCATGTCTAGGAGCTCATTTATCTTTATACTATTTCCGAAGTACACATTCGTTTCATTGTTCGTCCAGATTCGTAACATCTCGTTTCCGGTGTACATATACAGTTATTGTTATCATCTGATGCTTTACATCTATCTACGTGCGACTTACATTCTAGGATTATTGCATTCTTTGCTTTAGATTGAATGCTTGGACGATGCCCGCCACCTTCTCCATGAACCATGCCTGAGAACCTTTATCCGCGATGAGAACGAATTTGTCGAGTTCCTTGCCTGCTTTGTGGGCAAATAGAATGCCAGTGTCTTCCAGTGTAACACCTTGGACCTGAGAGAATGGTAATTCCCATTCAAGTCTCAGTCTTTTGACCAGAAAGATAACACCCGAGAAGATGTCAACAAGACCACATTGTCGCTTCCAGGCGTATCTACCAAGATGTAAATGAACTGCAATGGACACGTCACATAAACTCACTGATATGAGCAACATATGCTTCTCGTCGGAAGGCGCCATCGTTGAGATCCCTCATCCAATATTGTCCCATAGCTTCACGTGAAGAATATGCCTTGTTTGTGGCGTGAATACTGTACATTTAAAAAAAGTAAAGGACGTTGCATACCCGGAGGACCCCGTCTGCAGGAACAACCCTAGGCTAGACAATAATTTAATGGTAATGTTGGGATGTAGCGATCGAGAGTACTGACCAGTCTCACACGGTCTCGCGCAGGGTTGTCGAAGACCGTTGTCGTGTTTCGTATACCTACACGTATTCGTGAGTCGTAGAATACGCAGAAGACGAGAAGACATAGTACTGACCTCCGGACACATTAGACACAAAATCCAATGCACCCACCACAGGTTTTGTAACTACACTAAGAACAGGTCAGCTGGAATGCTCAGAGTTCAATGGGTTGAGTTACCCGGCCACGCCCTTCCCGATGCCTTTAAAGAATCCCAAAGCACCCTCAGACTCTGCCCCTTCGATTGGCTTGACCTTGGAGACATGAGTATGTATGATGGGGCACGCTAAAACAAGGGTGCCTACCACAACACCTTCCACGGCACTAGCCACGCTGCTGGCAAAGGCTTCTCCGCCTGCCGCAAGGCCGTAACTACACGCCGAAATTAGTGCACGAAGGCGTCTGGCATACAGTATCCTTACATAGCGTGACGAGGTTTGTTACGACGCTGATTCATCCTTCTCCGAGCCTGATACTCCGCATCGAAGGTGGCCGCAGAGATGCCTGTGTAGCGGATAAAAATATGTACGGTAGTTTAAGAACAAGAGCAAGACCTTTCCCGACGCTGCTGGTGAATTTCGTCACAGTGTCACTAAGGCCGAAGATGGTTTTCTTGGCGAAACTGGCAGCTCCCTGCGACGTATTCGGACTTGATGATAAAAAAGACAAATGAGAATTCTTACTTTTGCGATTCCAACTCCGAGTTCTTTGTTACCATGCATGACAACACCGTTGAAAGGCTCATAAAATATGTCCGCCACACCCGAACTGATGTTAGTGAAGAGTCCAACAGGATTACCAATGAAATCAGCTGAGCCGATCACACGATAGACTTGTCGGAGGACATCTTGTTTGTAATGCAGAAAGATCCGGCCTTGCAAGTCATTCATCGTGGTGCGGACATCCTTGATAGCAAGAGCATTGAATTCCAATGGCGCGTCATTGACGTTCCCCAAAGTCATTGTCAGCGCATCTAGGAGAAGAGCGAATGGGTTGTGAAGAGTGGTCCTGGATTAAGAATCAGCAGGCGTCCTGAGGAGGAGCGAAGATTACTTGCTTTTGCTGGTCATTTGTCCTCTCTGTCCGCATGAAAGAGACTGATAGTCTGATAGGCTGAAGTTCTAGTACTTCAAAATACAGACTCTGCCCAGCTGGCTTTTCTCGCGGTTCAATGATCTCGTCCACATCCTGTATCAACAGCCTGCTTCGTAGATTGTCGGACAATGCCCGAGGGGAAACATTTCAAGGAACTTACTCTTCGGTATCTTTTTCCCAAGAAGAACCTCTGATTTGACTCAGCTCGTAGATGCTGTAAAGCAAATCCTCATCGACTTCTATAGTGAGTGCTTGAAGTAGGATTGAGAGATATTTGATGAATAAGACACCGTGCTCTTGGAAAACAGTGAGGTGAGTCGTGGTTAATTACACAGGGCAGTATCATTACCTCGATCGTTCAGCCATATCACTGAGGCCTGCACGGTGGGCAGGGCAGCGATGCCATGAGATTCCTTCGGGATAGGTGTCGGCTGAAGGATCACAGGGTAAATTGCATCGTGTAGTTGATTGTCGATTTCCAGTGACCCGCATGAGAGGTTGATTGCCTGCGCGACAGTGCTGTTCGTATATTCGAAGAGGAGTGAAGTCATGGACAGGTAGATGACCTCGATCAGGTGGCGGTTAACAAGAGATATTCCAATACCAGCGAAATCAACACTAAATCCAAAGGTTGGGACGACTTCTTCGGTGACAGCTTCGAAAGCTTCGCCACTGCTGGAAATAGTGTCTTGCCTGACAGGACCAGAGCCATTCCTGGTCTTCATCCTGTAGAGACTGAGCTCCGGGTTATAGTTCGTGATCCGTAGGACTTGTTTCAATCCATCGGCACGAACATCCAATGACACTGCTTTACTTCTCTGTCCACTCTGAGGTATGCGACATCGTTAGTAGTATTCTGAGTAAGCTAAAGTTTCGCAACCTACTTGGAACTTGAAAGGAACGAGATCTCCGATCTCCATTACATCGACAGCCCTCCGGACACCATTGATAGATAGGACAAGTTTCTTATCTCTGGCTGCGGGATAGTCCCAGGCGTAAGGTATGGCGGAGTGTGGTGAGACAGCGTAGGTCAGATTTCCTTTTCCCCGATGGGCCAACATCGTCTCCAGGGTCGAGGTCCTGTGCTCGAAAAGAATCAGAGAAGCATACGCCAGCCATACTAACATATGTCCACTACCTTCTGACTCATGACGATTGAATAATCGCTCTGGTTCTCTATCAAGAAGGGCCATTCGTCCGGCGCTGCGTGGAATGAGATAAAGATAGTAGACCCATCGTCGACTTGAACATCTGCACGGAGTAATTGAACCCTTGCATCTTCTCCCCCTGGCTCGCGAAGCCGGAAGTGATTTGACCCAATCTCCTCAATGTTAATGGCAGGCGACCTGTGAGCTTAAAATTAGAGAAAACAAATCAGTAATAGCTCAGCATAGATACCATTGGTTATTGAGGCCAGGGAATGCAACGGTGACGAGCTTTCTGAGTCCGTGTCGTAGGAACAACAAAGGGGAATGGCCCCCGGGGGCGAGAAGAGATCGGTCGCTCGGGGCCACACCATGTTCACGAAACGACAGGTTCGTGTCCGTCCTATTCTTAAGTAGGAAACGCGGAGTAAAAGTAATGACTTTCGACAGTTTGTACTTGCCAAGTCCTTGGGCCCATGCTAGTCCCAGGTGTAATTCTTTCGAAGTCTGTGGGGAGTTTATCACCAACGGTGTCGTTGCGGCGACAGCGTCCACGCTGAAGGGCTGGATATCGGTACCATGTAAGCAACGGCATACTGTGGCAGAGATTTGGGTCACTCGCCTTGGACCAGCCCGAGTTTCCAAACTTCACAACGAACTCCTTGCCGTCATGGTCATGATGAGATACCACTTATGGAGGTATAAGACAAGAGGGATCGGGTACTTAACAACGACGTACTGAAGGGAGTGGATTTGGCGAGCGACTCTGCAGCATATTTCAGCACTGTTTGTGGAGCCTTGTCGGCCTACACACCTTGTCGATTATCGCCAGCCACATCTTGAGTTGACCGGCCCGCTTTAGATCTTAAGGCAAATGGCAATCCTGTCTTGTTGACAAGGATAAATGGGTTGTATATTTGCACTTTGAAAGCCCCTCCTGAATCCGGGTATCGCCTGTTTAACGTTTAGTCAGATTTTTACGTTGTCGTTCGAAGACGCAACTCTTACACGTAGTTCAGTTTAAGATCCAAGTTCCTATTGAGACCATCACGAAGGGTAAGGCGCGACTCCTGCTCGAAATCCGAATGCCGATCAGTGCTGATGATGGCAAAGTCACTGGGCTTGAAGACTGATGAAAGATCCAAATGAGTGATGCTTGCTTCGAGAAAGCGGATGACGGACCGGTATCTTGGACTTCGACGTTGAGGAGAACCAAATGTCCCAACTCTACTGAATGAACGGGCATGACACCCCCTTGGCGGAGATAACTCCTCCAGTTTTGATCAGTATCCTTGTCGTAAAACTCGGTACTGCAAATTGTAAGGAAGAAGATTCTCTAGCTCGACAGGGGCACGAAGCTTCAGGTGTATCTTTGGATGCCGCCTGCAGGATATATCAGAGTACGATACCTGAAGAAGGCACCGAGCACAAACTTGATTGTGGCGTTTGGATTTGAATCTGTCTGGACCCACGCTTGGAATCGAAATGCAGCCTCTCGGGGGTCGGCGTGGGGGCACCTGATAGTGAAGCCTTTCTTCGCTACGAGGTCTTCCCACCGTAATGCAGAGCACCATTTGTATCCAAAACCCTCTGTGATGATCAATCAATCAATTTACTTGAAGCGAGTCTCGAAAATCTTACGATCGGGCTGGATTCTAATCCGCGCCTGGAAGACCGCTTCCAACGGCAGTGAGTAATCCTGTCCTGGTGCAATCTTCTCCAGAGAGTATGCAGGATGACCGGTGTCATCTACGAGGGTCAGCTCCAAAGGGTAGAGTGTTTGATTTTCAACTTTGTAGGTAGACCGAATGATGACGACTTTCACGTTGTCGAGAACCGTGACCTCACAGAGTACTCTGGTGCTATACTTGTCTGTTCGTGGTCGCAGAGAAAACACATACTCGCCCTCCTTATCCACAGGTATCCGCCGAAGTTGCTCCCAAGGTTTGCCCACGAATTGGATGCCAATATTGTGCTGAGATGCTGAAGTAACGTGCTGGAATGACTGTCAATGTTATGATTTTTGCTGAATTGTGATATACATGCCTCTCTCATAGTCTTCCAATCATCAAACCGCCAATCCACTGATTGCTCGTTCAAGATCTTGTGGCCTGTGCGATCCTTTGACTCGCCGTTGTCGTCGATATCGGACCAGACGAAAACGGGAGAGCCTGTGCGGTTTTGAATGCGGTAGGGCGCGTAACTTCCGCGTGCTTTTTGAAGAAGCTGTTGACCCTCCTTACCCCATACCTTTACTGTTGTCATGGCAAACTCAGCGAAGGCTGCACTCAAATTGAGGTCGAGGCGCTCTCTAGAAGAAACATTGATGTTGAGAGCGTTAGAGGTACCATTTCTCTCGGCCTATAAGATGTCAGTCTTCAATACGAGAGTAAAGCGATACTTGACTTCCTTACCGTGAAGGTGAATGTCCAAGGGTCAATCACTAGTCCCTCAAATTATGATTCGCAGTCCGCGATATCAGAAGGATTGCACTCACGAGGCTCCCAGTGCGAGTTCGTCAAATTCCAGTAGCTGATGTGAGTGGCCATAGTCGTCGTTGCATGCAACTAGACATAGAGTAAGCAGGGATAGAAGGGAAACACGATTATACGGACCTCGCCTGACCAATCTTTAGCGCCCACGATGAAAGGCTTGACCTTGAGATGTAACATTGGCTGTTCATGAAGGTCACCTATCAAGACCAACCGGAAGCCATCAAACGACGCCTTGAGCTGAACCGTCATAGCTCGTCAATAGCTTGACCATTTTCATTGATATGAAAGTACGCGCCTGCTCTTTGGACATGATAACCTTTGCCTCACCGACAGGTTTGACTCGGGAATGAGATCCGGACTGTGATGATCGGAGGGGAACTATGCGGCCTTCTGAAGTATGAGTTACAGAAGTATGCCCGCTAGATAAAGGTGAAGCTCTATCGGATAGTTCAATAGCTTTGTTTACAATGGTGGTTATTAGATTAATGTCTCGGTAGGAGGATCGGAAGACGATAGGTTTAGCTGCCACCTCTAGGTTCGTGACTTGCTGGAAGGTCGTCGAACGACTATCCAACGAGAATGTGAAGTCCACATCATCCAAGAAGCGCACGCTATCGTGACTTTTGCCCATTTGCATCAAGGACATGCCCAAACGATTCACTGTAAGAGCGGTGATGCCCTAGAGGTAGCCATGTCAGACAATGCGCTGATCGGACTATTTACGACAAATACCTGCTGAGAGAACAGAATTTGGTTAATGGTTAATTTGATTGCTTGTGATTCAGGATTTGCATCGTCCTCCAGAACACTGATGGACACATCATGGAGGTCAATGCGGAAGTCCAGCGATGATGGGTGTGACTGCTCTGCCTCGGAATAGACTAAGGTGTACTTGTCTTGCCGGTCAAGTTCCACTGAGACGGGAGGCACACTGGTGAAGAAAGCAAGCAAGGCAAAGATCGGGTCTACGGCAAAGACTATCTGAGGAGAGTCGACGGTAAGAATGGCCAACGAAGAGGGATTGGAACCTCCAGATGTCGAATACAATATCATAAACTGATTTCTATCGTGGCGTGCGGCAGGAATGATTTCACGGAATCGTGTGTTGCCTGGTCTCGTGTTAGACATGGTGAATGATTTGAGAACCATTTGAGCCTCTCCCGCGCCATCAGAAAGTAGTTTTAGGCATAACGTGTTAGCATTAAGAGCAAACCTCGCGATCCCGTGCTCCTTTAGATTTGATTCGTGCGTAGCCGTCCCATACAGCTTCAGATTCACATTGTTGACCGCAACGGTCAGATCGGTCGTTACCCAGCCTCCAGAAGGCAGCGATGTGATCTCAGGTTCCAAGTTTACTTTCTTCTCGATCACCTCTGCTGACAAATGATCACGAGGCCACGTGGCACTTGACGACATGGTAGATTCCGCCTGTGACGTCCCATCCGTCGCCCCAGCCAAAACCTTGGGAATTGAGCGCGAGAGTTGAATCAGCAGGCCGTACTGTATTTGTGTAAGTTGTAGGCGAATATCAGACATTTTGATGGAAATCTAGGAAACGTTAAAACTTGTTCAAAGCACCGCTCAAGAGATACTTACCTGAGTATCAGGCTGCTCGTTTTCTTTTGACCGATCAATCCCAGCTGTCTGCACGATGCCCCCGTCAATATCAATGTCGTCGATTATCTTGAGTGAAGAAAGTTCGTTGTCGTAATAGAGATTAGACACAAGTTGTATGCCACGTAGACTGGCATTGATTCTATTAACGATGGGTTCAGGCCTATTTCGAGCGGATACCTCGCCGAGACGCAGCACTAGGGCGTCGGATGACTGCGCAGGATCCGAGGGAAAAACGGCAATGGGAGACTTGATCGAAATGTCGAACTGCATGAGTTCCAATTCTGGTGCTCTCTGTGCAGCGGCTTGAGTTGCAGTATCGTAAAGGCCCTTAAGCCGGGCGAGCTTGCTTAAGAAGAGATAGATATCGTGGAGGGGACCCTCCAGATAGTGCAACTTCACGGAAGCAGCATTAAGCGACACCAAACTCTTCACGCCTGTGTAAGCATCTTCCGCAGGGTCGAACGTCTGGTAGTGGAAATCTGCGAAATTCTGGCCCTCAATAGACAGGATCTGAGTAAATTCGGCTTGAAGGTCATGGATCTTGGAGTCGTTGCTCAAGGAGAGACTTCCCAGCCTTCCAGTCACTCGTAGCGTTTTAGGACGAACAAGGATAGCCACGTCTGCCGTTGACATAGCAAGAGTAGCCAAATCATTATCCTCATTAACCAGAGCGACTAGAATTGTGTATCAGCACAAAACGCTACAGGAATGGATGAATAGACCTTTGACGCTTTCAAGTTTCACGACGACACGGATCTTGCCTTCCGAGTTTGAAGACCCTGGGTGACGGCCAACGGAGACAACTTCTACTTCTTGACGTGGCGTTACTCGTTCCTGGGCATCCGCTTTTGCCACAAAGGTTGTCATAATGAAGTCGTAGAGAGTGAGGACTGGCTCAGGAGCAGCCCTGAACAAGAACGTGGATATTCTGACGTCAACGTTCTGCTCGATCCCTTCGTAAAGCGTCAAAAACTCGGGGGAATTTTTCTGCGCTCGAGTGTACGTGACGCTAAGAAGATCTTTTTCCTCTGCCGTGTTTGATCCCGAGGAAGACATGAACATGATAGGTTCTTTCCCCGGCTGCACAAGATTCATGGCCAAAGATCTTAAAAAGTCAGCAAAGAAGTCATGAGAAGACCCCATTGTACACACCGAAGATTGACATCTACTTTCATGTCATGCTTAGCCAATGCAAATTCCAAAGCGAAGCGTCCTAATGAAACGTCCCCAAGAGGCCTTTCAACTCCCTCGCTTGACTTGGATAACAAAGCTCGCAGCGTGTCCACTTGGAAACGGAACTCGAATATGTGTTGGTGAAGGTCTGGGCGCTGCATCAATGTAATCGTCAGACGTATACGTAGGACTTGAGCTCGCTAAGATTACCTCCGGCAATCCTTCTTCCGCTTCAAAAAACTGTTCCTCACGAAAATTTGATCCTTCTGGGTCATCATCATCGCTGTCGTCGTCGATGTGATATGCGTCATCGTCTTGCGAAAAAATTCCAGGCATCAGAGGAATACTGGGCAACGAGGGCTCTGACGAAGCTCCGTCACCAAACCTCGGGATACCAACATCAATCAAGCGCATTAAAGACTTATATTTGGTATCGGACAAGTTCACTTGTAGGGTAGGCAGCTTTCCCGAGACCTTGAAGCGAGCGAGACTCAGGGCCTCTGGCACGATAGAATTCTGTATGAGAAGATCAACGTTGATCCTTTCCAAAAGATGCATAGAGTCAATTGTGTCTGAAGCTAATGCCCTTCGGCAGGCATCCAGATTATCCCCGATGATAAACTAGAAAAATCAGTTGTTTGTAAGTAAAAGGTAAGGTTGTACCCTACCTGCGCGTCTCTTAACTTGAGAGAGAACTTGTCGTACATCAAAGACTCGAGATGCCTGAAGTCCTCTTCACTGTACTTCTGGTTCCGCTTCGTGTGGATAGCGCGGAGGGCGTTCTGATCGGCCAATTCACTTTCGATGGCTATGTGGCCAGCATCGACAATAAGATGTTTGCAGTTGTATGTGGTGACACTGGAAAGATGTTTGAGAGCCCGTAAACCTGGAGAAGACGAGACTTTACTCCTCGGGGACTATGATAACGGGCGCGTCCATGTCCATTTGGATGTCGACCGTTCGGTGATTCTGGAGAGCAAACTCTAGACCTGCGCGCGTCTCCTTGCTCAGTCCTTCCAAGGTCTGGCTGGCGACGCTCTGTAAAATAAAGTCAGATACTAGACGTTGGGGTGAACTTACAGAACGCACCAAAAGCGCTTCCAGAGATTCCAATTGACTCTCGGGAGGCTTCAAAAATCTGTAGACGGCCTCGACGTAAGCTCGATGATATATGATTTCCAGGCGCCCCATTTTGATCACCACGGCATTATCTGCGCGTTCATCCAACGGGTTCTTCTCGAACTTCACAAATAAAAACGCGTCCTGCTCTTCCGAAATAGGCTGATCGATTTGCGAATCGGCGCTCTTTTTTACTTGCACAATCTGTCTGTAAAGACTGTCCTTTGTGGTACTATCAAACACGCCGAAATCTCCGAGTGAAACGGAGGCTTCGAAAGTGTCGGGGCGCTGGATGAAATTCGCTTGGAAGACATCGAATACGATGGAGATAACCTCTGCAACCGCACCGTGAGGGTCGGACTTCAGTGTGAACGATCCCTGCTTTAATGCAGCAGACACCCGGGTTTTCACAGAATCACGAGGCATCTGGAGACTTTCTAACACAGCAGCCTTTTCGTCGTAATCCAGGACTTCGTATAGCTCTTTGCGTTGTTCTTCGGTCATAGATTTACCGAATGTGGATTCTTCCGTGGAGGAGCCTCTGCTGGAAAACGGCCAAATCATAGAGCTCCACCCTTTTGGCGCGGCTTGTTTAGTCTTCTCTTCCTCAAGCTTCTTGCGTAGAGCGGCATCTTTTCGGAGACGCGAGCGGGCAATGGATCTGTAGAAACGAAGGTCTTCATAGGAAAGTTTCTTCTCCAACGCAGCCAACGCAGCTGAGTCCTGTTCGCCTATTAGCACAATGGATGCAGCCCGATGAAACTCCTTGTAACGGACCTCTACCGACAGAGAACCAACAGCCTTCCTCTGGAATAGCGACACATAGCTATTCCTATCGTCCCGTCGTTCAGCAAAATACGCCCAAGTCCATTTTCGGTGGCGTTCGCGGACACCCTCCAGAATAGCGGTAGCTGCGAACTGGAGACGGGCATGAGCTGTGTTTACAGAAAATTCCTCCTCAGCAGGACGGTACTTTCGATACTGGCGTATGGTGAGTTACAAGCCAGCAGTCTAGTGCCCACATACCTGATGCTGTCGTGCGTACACATGAAACATGTCAACCAGAGAGATGGCATCCCGATACTGGTTGTCGTCGACGGCAACTGCAATCTGGTCGAATAGCAGTTGTACATCAAAGCGGGGAGTGTCCTTGTCTACTCTGTGATTCACGACAATCTGTGGGACAGAGATGAGCATGCTACTGGTTGAACAAGAGAGTTCGTACCCGACCTTGCCCAGTTTACTGGGCTGAGGATGAATTGGTGGGGTCCATCGTTGTCTGATCCCTTGGAAATCTGTGGAGAGAAGGATAGTGAGCAACAGCGATCAGATAGAGCGAACATTGTCACCATGTTCTTGAACCTTTCCACGAACTCTTCGTGAGGACAGCCTGCTATAACGTCTGTGTCGGTATCAAGATAAACCGCCAAATGCTGGAGCTCGGATAACTTCATTTGCTTGGGTGAGCACCCAGATATTTCGGAGCGCAAGGAGACGCACCTTTCGTATAGCACCTGCAGTGCTTTCAATGAATGCCGACTCCCAATTTTCGTTTACCGAGAAGGCGGAGAATCCAGCCAACGTGACACCGGCAGCAAAAGGATGCTAGAGAAAATAGGATTGACATGCGTGAGTAGCAGAGAGGAATCAGAGTCATACCCCGGGGACGGTGACTTTATCCTCGTATCGAATATGGACATTCTTGATCGTAACCTGCAGATTATTGATGATTTTAGTGACTAGGGAGGCAATCAATCCCTGAGATTGTGGGGTCTCTGCACTATTGATTAGTGCTGAGGTGTTTAGAGAGCGTAACGCGGCGCACCGGCCGATTCTTCGGCTTGACCGCGTAGATGAAGCAACTCGGCGTTCTCCAAACGTTCGATTTTTGCCTCCTGGGCCCTTAGTTCTTCTCCGACTGGATCAAACGCAGTTTCGGCGGAGGGTACAACAAGAAGGTACACATCCTCGACGATGATTTCGGCGGGCTGACGGCCCAAGTTCATCCAGTGCACTGACATGGTCAACTTGCCGAGATGTCCTGGATACATACATATGCACATCAGTGCACCTGAGTAAAGAACAGAGTCGTGTGCACAAGTACCTTCTAAAACGTCAACGGGAAGCCTGAACTTATCCAAGGCACCCTTCTTCAAGCGCACATCTCCCAAACTTACGAGACCTAGGGAAGGAGTGTGAATGAGCATCCAAGACTAAAAAGGAATGCCAGTACCTGTTGTTAATGCATAATCTGTCTGTTTGTCGTCGATGTTTTCGCAGTAGGGGTTCAAAATACGGTTAAAAACCTAAGACATAAGTATTAGAGCGAGATATGTAAGTCATGGACGCTTTGCTAGAGATTCACCATATTGAGAACCTCCTTGGCGGGGTCTTGCAGCCACATTTTGGAAAGAAAGAGGGCAGCCGAAAGTGATAATAATGGCAAACTGCGACAAGTTACGAATCACGATCCCCCATCGCAATCATCGAATACATACGTCACTGATCGTTTTCCGCTAAAGAAGGGAATGAACACCTTACATAATCCCCACCATGATACTCGATAAATGTAAATGTACGTCCGATATGCAAAAAAATTCATTTACAAAAACATGATGTGATCTAACTAATAATCACAATGGTGATACGTTTCGTATACTTAACGTTTCGTTCCAGGCATTTGTCTAGACTTCCTCATGATGCATCATGGTCACTTGGCTCTTCAGGTTCTCGAAAGAAATTGGTCCCCCGTATCGGTGTCCCGAGCACATCCGTGTCTCCATCCGACCTCCCCCGTGATCCAGCAACCGAAATGATATATAAAGGCAGGATCCTCACAAAGGTCTGTTACTGAACATGGTATCTCTCGTCGCCCAACAATCTTCTTTCGCCCCTCAAAACCGTCCTTCCGAAGTTCAACTGCAGTTTAGCGAGGTGATTATTGCTTCAAAGCCACGGCCCACAGGAGATGTCGTTAAAGTTGATAACGTCTTTCTTTATAGCTCCCAGGGACGCTTGGCGATGCTGTTGAAGCTTTCAAAGAGTTTGTTTTTTCCAGCCGAGTCTCCCGATCCCTTCTTGATTGTCTTTGCAGGCGAATAATAACGTGTAACGGCGGCAACGTCCCAGGCGTCCAACTGCATTGCACAGTACCTACCTGGAACCCATCAGCTGAGAACTGTAAGGAAACACACGCCTTCTTTGCATTCTCCCTCCCTCAAAGAGTCCCTTCTTGCAGGCTCCGACCTTCATGACCTTCATGATTTACGCTCACGTCTGTTATTGTTTGTCCATGATCTTCTAAAATCCCTTCGCTCTTCTGGTGTAAGTCTGTGCTATACCTTTTGCCATCAACGCTCACATGCACATGGGGCACAGGTCCCTGCATCGTACACCCTTGCGCCGTCATCATCTCCACTGTGTCTTGTGTGCGCAATACCCCCGGAGTTTGCGTGCGTCCCGAGTCAAGGACACCGCCTTGGACGTACTGAACAGTGCGCAGCTGAAGAGGTATGTACTGGACGCATTTGTGTGACGACAACTTAACGGTCGTAGATCCTCCCGCAAGTCAGTGCTCATGACCGAGCTGGATTATTGCCCGAGCCTGATCATCTCTTGAGAGTTGTTTTGTCATTATATATTGGGTTTTATGGATGTTGCGTTTTGCTATCGAGGCCTGTAACTAGCTACACTGCGTATAAAGTATCTTGCAGCCACGTAATACATAAGCATGCGGAGTAAACACATGATTCTGAATAGACACGTGTGCAGAGGGGAAAGATAAAAAATTGAACTTGACCCTCTCCGTCACTCTTTTCATCGTCCTGCACCATGGCACCGCTCGCTGACTTCCTTCTGGCCTACACTCCGGTCACTCTACCTCGTCATCTTTATTCTTATGTCCCAGGAAAGACCCCCCTCTCAACCACTCCCGCCGTCGTTACCGCCTTGATTTCTTACCTCCTCGTCATCTTCGGCATCCAAGCTCTCATGAAGAACAAAAAACCACAAAGGCTCAACTCTCTTTTTTCAAGCCCATAATGTTTTCCTAAGCTCCGGCAGTCTTCTCCTTCTCGTTCTCATGTTCGAAGAAATCATTCCTATCGCATGGAACAGGGGTATATTCGCTGCTATGTGTGCCGATGAGTCTTGGACCACCGTGAGTCCACCATACGCACTTCATTCAATCTATCTTCATAATACGGTGTTTTTCTCTTCAGAAAATGGAGTTCTACTACCTCGTTAACTATTACTTCAAGTACCTTGAACTCTTGGACACGGTTTTCTTGGCCCTCAAGAAGAAGCCCTTAGGTTCATTATCTCCTGAGACACCGTCATGTACAGCACTCATACTGTTTATAGCTTTTCTCCACGTCTTCCACCACTCTGCGACGGCCTTGCTATGCTACTCTCAACTTAATGGGAAAACAAGTATCGTACGTGCTTCGTCATTCTTCCCGCACAGTTGTCTGAGCTCTTTACTCTCACACAGTCATGGACTGTTATCACGCTTAACCTGGCTGTTCACGTCTTGATGTGTCAGTCATTGGTTCCGTCACTACCGAACATCGTGATGCTTATGCTTGTTTAGATTACTATTATTACGCTACCGCCGGTGGGGCCAAGATTTGGGTACGTTTAATGCCGTTCCATATTTGGGACATACTAATATTGTGCTTTCGTTCGCAGTGGAAGAAGTATCTGACCATGATGCAAATCATCCAATTCGTCATTGACCTCTTCGTTGTTTACTTCGGAAGTATGCATTGTTGTTTTCTTGCTCTGCCCTTTTTCTGACAGTCTTGGTAGCTTATCAGCACTTTGTGTTCACTTACTACTCGAAGACGTTTCCGAACATGGGTAACTGCGCTGGATCCGAGACTGCAGCCCTCTTTGGGTGCGGGTTGCTCTCTATTTACCTCGGCCTCTTCATCAACTTCTACTTCCAAACGTACAAGAAGCCTAGCCGAGTCACAAAGGGCAACGGGACGGCCAATGGTCAGACCAACGGCGCGGCGTGAGTTCTGTGATGCTTCCTGTTTGACGCTTGCGCTAATGAGTTTGCTTCCCAGCAAAACAGAGTGAGGGGTTTGCTTGGGCGTACTTCGGCATCTTATACCATTGGGAAATATTACTGTTGACACTATTAATACGTAGAGATAATTAGGAGAAGTCTGCAGGAGGCTGAGAATCTGCCAGTGAGATGTGCCATCGGTCTATAGTGATGTGGCGCCAGCGCGTGGTACTTAATCATCAGTGACTGCATGGTGACCGTTGAACGTTGATCAGTGATTGTTTCATGCCACACGCGCTCTCGTTCCATTAAAAGAGGTAGTTGCCTTCTTTGTCTTCGATAATAAGTATATGTGGCACACTGAGGGGCAGGTGACCAGCTCGAAACAAACTCTCGTCTCTCACCCACACCCTCCAACCTTATACTATGTCCGACTCTTGGGATTCTACAGCTTCAGAAAGAGCTTGAATCGACCTCTCTCGAGCTCTACATATCTAACACTGCAAGCGCTGCTTTGAGGAAGGTACGCGGCAGCCTCTAGCGCTTCAGATGGGGCACTAACGCGTTGTTAGCCTCCAAACGAAGTGATAAGGGGGATTCGATAAAGCAGAATGCCACTGCGGCAGGAGACGATCTAAAGAAAGTGAAAGGTATGAAGTCATTCTCGATCACAATCACTTTCAGGGTTGACACCCTTCAGAGAAATCTAGTTGGCTCTCTCTCGCCAAAGGCCCATCGAGCGTTGGATACTGGAGAACCCGCGACTTGTAGACTCAGCCAGGATGGTGAACGGTGCTTTCTACGCATCTATCTCGACGTGAGCCTCCTCTCCTTTTTCATACCGTCGGACACTCAAGACACCACCACCAGGAATCTTTCTTGTATCAAACCCTGTATATTCATCTCTTACGCCATACCGACATAACACATGCCGACACGTCCCTCTTCCTCCGAAAGTACTGTCTTGGGATCTATTGCCTGGAACAGTGAGTCGGAGTTTGTCTGCTAGACGTCTTTCTGAACTGATCTGAGCTGTCCTAGCGGCCAACGACGGTGTTCTGCTTATACCACCGAACCTGTCTTTCTCTCTTTCGGAAATATGGATGCTTGCAACAACTGGCTCGCGCTTCTTAGGTCGTACGCAGTACCAGAGATCTACGGCAAGGCGTTCTTTCCCAGAGATGGGGGATCCTATCGTATGTGGAGACAGGTGGAGTTATCCGTCATGCAAGGGCGGAACCTGGGCAACACCAAACCGTTCGAAGTCCCCAATCCCGGCGAGTCCAACTCTGACCCGGATCCTGTGGATTTGGATGTCGCGTGTGAGATCCATCTGAATAACATCCTATATGGCCGCACGACGACCGTGAAAAAAGGTATCGGTTCTCCGGATTGGCATGAAGCGTTCACCTTTTCCGACTTGCCTCCCTTTGAAAACCTTGATGTCACCGTCATTCGCGAGAAGAAGCTCTTCAAGACTTCGGTCATGGGCAGGGTGTGCATAGCTTTGAGCCACTTTCGACGCGGGGAAACGGTCGAGGGCTGGTTCCCGGTTCTTCAAGCGGGCCCAATGGGGAATGATATTCAGGTGGGGGACATTCGCCTGAAGATCAGAGTAGACGAGTGCGTGTCTCTTGCTTGCCCTGTCGAGTTTTTTTTTTGCTCATTTTGTGACCAGGGAGATCATATTACCGTACCACGCTTATGCTAATCTCCTACACGTACGGCCATCTTCTCTCCTACGACCTGCCCGTTTTCTAATATCATGCAGACATTCAAGTCGCGCAATTTTCTCGACTGGATGACCGATTTCGAGAATAAGTTGAAGCTGAAATCCGTTGCCCCCCAACTGATGTATCTCGCTGTCGCCAACAATACGCTTCTTGATCATGTTCAGGAACTTGCTTCTCGTGAAGTCGATGGTACACCGTCTTGTATGCAGTTCATTCTAATGCTTCCCTCCTCCTCCGCTTATCTTCCTGAACCTTAGCTCATCAGACTTTGTTCAGAGGTAATACCCCGTTGACAAAGATCATGGAGCTTTGCATGAAATGGCGAGTCTCTCCTATGCTTTTTCACTGACTCAAACTAATATTCTAGTGTATAGGTATGGAGAAGCTTTTCTCGAGGCCAGTATTGGGCGCGTGCTTCGCCGACTTTGTGACGAAAAAGTTTCCATTGAAGTCGATCCCGTGAGGAGTGGCAAGAGCACTCGAGATCTGGAGAAGAACGTTGACCAACTGATATACTGGTGTCAAGAGTTTTGGACCCAGATATATTCTGTGAGGCATGAGTGCCCGCCGTGAGTCTGTTCTATGTTGTACTTATTGACCATTCTTACCCTGACTCAGGGAACTGCGGAAACTATTTGAAACAATTCGCAAGTTAGTAGAGAGACGTTATCAGCGCGGAAACCCCTTGCAAGACACGTCTGAACTGCCTTGGCAGAGTGTTTCTGCTTTTTGCTTCCTCCGTTTTATTGTTCCCGCGATCCTTCACCCTCACCTCTTCGGCCTATGTCCAGGTACCTGCATGCCTTGCCCAAGTTCTGGTGAACTTCATGCTGACAACATCGACAGGGTTACCTAGCATATCTGTACAAAGGAGCTTGACGCTAATCGCCAAGGTCATTCAAAGCATGGCGAACTTGAATTATGTGTGCCTTTTGCCGTTGCATTGCCAGCACGTGTTGATTTTTCATTCTAGAGCGTTCAAAAAGAGGACTTCATGAGGGGAGTCAAGGAATTCTTACGTGATGGTCGAAAGGCCATGGTAGATTATTTGCTGGCAGTTTCCACACCATCCCTTGATGGCTATGGAGTCCCAACCTCTGCCGATTTTCGTCACGACCGTCTCAGCATCACCAATTCGTTGCGCGAACGCGCTGGTTACCAAGTCAGTCCTTGATCGGGAAGCCATACCTCTTCTTCCTCATTTGCTGGATATTCCGCGGCATCTTGCTATCATCACTTCATCTGTCATTAGGCATTCTAGGGACTACCTTGGAAAACAGAAAGCGCTGGACCTGGATACAACCGAAAAAGACAGATCCCTCAATGAGTTTTGTTCCAGGTGTTACGATGTTGAAGAGCAAGCTCTACAGCGGGTCAACTACCTCGCTACTAGGATGCGTCCTACTCCTTGTGACATAGACTCGCAGACGTCTCCACCCCTCACATCTTCGCGTAGTGGGCACTCTCGGAAATCGGGGCGTCCATCGACTGCCCCTTCTCCGTCACCGAGCCGACAGATGTTTAATCCACCAAGTCCTCGAAGGGACAATTCCACTGACTCAAGGTCTAAGGAGCCTCCATCACCATCGATTCGCTCACGACAGAGAGGTAGACTTGTTCACTTGAAGTCGACTTCTACAGATTCAGTGCCATCATCGTATGAAGCGGGCGCTTCCTTTATAGGGGCTCCTCTTTTACGCACTGAAACAAGTCTGGATGCACTAGATGGTAAGCGAGCGAAGGGGTTCTTCCGCGGGATATGGAAGAAATAGAATTATCTATTTGTATACATCTGTACAATCGTGTTAACTTATGGCGGTAATTTGGTAGATGATACTTACTAACTTGTACTGATTTAGGATGAAGATGAGGATGGGTCTGTTTTGAGTAATTTCTGTATTAATCTCTGTACTTCCTGTGCAACATCTTCTGAGGTGCTTCGAACGGTCAACCGACAAAGCTGACAAGTCGAAGTGTTGAGTTAACAAATTTCGAGGCAGTTTGAGCAAGATTTTTACCTTGGCTTCTCGATTTGGTTCTGACCGAAGCAAACACCCAACCTTGCCGTCTACCGATGTGTGCATAACACCAGCTGCAACAAGGTTATTGGGATTAGGATCTATGTCATCCAAAAGGTTAAAATGGTGGCCGGTAACGATTTGTCGATGCCTCGTGATATCTATTTGACCTGCGCTCGTGAGGTCAATCGGAAAGATACTTTGGGCCTCTCGTGGAGGCCCGCCTATCAGTTTCCATCGCTCAAAGAAATCTGCAGAGCCAAGCTTGACGTGTTCGAAAAACTTGGTGATAAGGATGGGGAGGCGTAGGGAGACAGACTGTAACGATCCGGCCAAAAATGACACGGTAAATATGGGTGGAGTGGTAAACATTTTTTTGCATTCGATATGAATGAGCTGCTGGATTTGCGTACGTGGGGCGATGGTGTTGGGAGGAATTTTGGCGAAAGAGACGGACAATGCATCTGGATCACTGACGTGTAGTGTGGTTGTAAAGGACGTCAATGGCGTAGGTACTTTGTTGCCTACATAGACGGCAAGTTGCCCGATGTGGCCTTGGTATCGAGACTTGATACCAATCTGAATCTGAACGTCTTCATATAGGACACCCTCGGTACTGTATGACAACTTGTCAAACCAACGGTCCACATTAGGTCCGGCAGCAGGTGGTGGTATGTGAGAACTAGATTCCGGTAGACCTTCGGAAGGAGCGGACAAGTCCAAGCCAACCAGGGACTTCAGAATAGTATCTCCGTCTGCTCCTGTCGAGGTAACCGTTGGTGCGTAGCCGTTACCCTCGGACAGTAGCGTCTTGCGCTTCAAAATATCCCGGTCTAGATTCGCTTCCTTACCTCCGTGAATCCATGTCCGTTTGTCCTCGGTATCACTGTGCTTCTTATTAAGCCTTCCGAGTAGTGCACTGACCCTGGGAGGGAACGGAGGCATCTCCTCACAGACGTTCTGTAAAAGCTCATCGTCATCGGGTCTGGATGCCAGAGCATAGAATTCGCAAGCGCGTTGCTGCAGCTCCGCATCGAGAACGTGGCGGTAGCGTTCAAAGATGTTGAGTAGCTGGGGTTTGATCTCCGGAAACACGTTGACCCATTTAATGTATGTCGATAGCAGCAACGAACGAGTGGCTGCAACACAAAACTGGGACTTTGAATGGAGAAGTTGAAACTGTTCTATCGGGCTATATCCTGGCTCGTTGGCTATCAAGTGCCCGTACTCTCCAAGGATATATCCTGTCGGCGCTCGTCAGTCGAAGACGACAGCCAAGGACACACGATCACGTACCGCCGACCTTGACTAAGCTTTCGTGAGCAGAGGGTGTTCTCAAGTGCTCAAATACCACTTTGGCCGCATACTCCTGTAGGTCTTCTGTGTTCGTGACGATCTGTACAACACGGTACCACACCTCGTCGCCAACGTGGTCTCCAGCAGCACTGATGAGCTGCAGGATGGTATCAACATACCACTTGTATGAGCTCGCGTACTTTTCCGTGAGAATGGCTATCTTGAGGACCATCTCCTCCCGCAAAGCATAGTCCGCAACCTTCAGATAGCGCAGCAGTTCTCCCACGATGAGCTCCGAATTGTCCACATCGCACATACTGTACAGCAGATCTAGGGCACGCCGTCGAACTGATATATCTTTGTCACGAAGCGATAGTATGATGGTATTTTGGTGGCGCTTGATTGGCTCCAAGGAGTCTGCCCGTGCGGCTAGGTGAGCCATGGTATCTAAGCCGAGGTACCTCACATTAGTTTCTTTCGACGAGATGAACCGGGCGAGTAAGACCGCAGCGGTGCCGACTAGAGGCGAGTTGGTATCGAGATGGATAGCAAGGCTGATGGCCTCAAATAAGACGGCGTGCTGTGCATTGTTATGCTGAACATTTCGCGTGGGTTCTGCGCTGTTGTTCATAATTGCTTGAAGGACCTGATGAAGAACAGAGCGAAGAGTAGGGTCCTCTGGTGTTAAGGTTGCATGAGACACGATGCCGCATAATAGTTCGAAACATACCTGAAGGAGGGTAGTACTGAAGTAACCGAAGCAGTTTGACCTGTAGCCAGGGTGATGGAACTTTATAGTAAGCATACGTGGCTGCATACTCATGCTCTATCACAAGCTGGAGAAAATGTCAGCATGTGTCCACCCAAAAAAATAGCAAACGAACGCGATGCAGCCTATCGACAGCTTTAGTGTAACACACCGCGTACGCGTCCAAGTGATCCTGAGCTAACGCCATCACCAAACTCGTCACACAGATCACAACTCCCTACAACAACCACTAATGAACGACAGAATCAAGATGTGAGGTAGGGCTCGGTACCAAATCTTCGTCGTCCATTATAGATACAATGCGCAAAGCCCATTCAGGGGCAGGAATAACGTCGGGGTGTTTCCGGTACAGTCGGAGTAGCGTCAAGGCGGCCTTTTTTTTGACAAAGTTCTGAGATGTTCTGGGGTGAACGATGTGAGCCTACAAATGAAGGACGAGCAGTGACAACATTACGGACGGTGAAATGAGAAGACGATGGACATCTTCTGCCAGGGCTTCTGCCATTTCGCTGCCTCCGACATTTGCAATAGCATGCAAAGCAAGACAGTTGTCGATCTCATTGTTCCCGTGCAAATCCTTCCGAATAGAATTGACAACAAGGCGCAAGAAGTCTGAGTTCTCGTGCATTAGCAGCGTAACTGCCAAGTATCCCTACGTGAAGTGCGCATGGCATCAATGGAAATGTATGTTGATGAGAAGAGCGAGAACTTGCGATCTGCTTTTCACTGTATTTCGAGCTGGAGATGAGGTTGACGGCCTCCATATGGCCCACATCAATCTTGTAGCCCAGGATATAGGTGAATATGATCTTTGCGACATATCTAAGTCGAATGAAAGTCAATCGTATGCGCGAAGAGTATACGAAGGGAACGAACGGACGCACTTCTTCTTCTGATACCCATCAAGATTTCCGTCTAAGAGGTGAAATGTCAGACTTGGTGCGTAGGTTGAGTTTCGAAAGGACGATGAAACCTTTAAACTTCTTGCGAATATTGGCCATCTCCTTGTTGATTCGTTTCTCCTCTAGTTCGCGGACTCTTGCCCCACGAATGTCAGCGATGAACTGAACAAGACGCGTATATCATGAGTGAACCCGAAGAATGTTGAGCGCATATTACATGCCTGCGTCAAACCTCGCATACTAGTTGCCATCTTGACCGAGTTTAATTGGGTTAAACAAGGGAAAGGTAGGCAGTTTAATCTAGTCCGGTAACTGACTAGTAAAAGCTGAGAGAGCTCGGAAGGATTACGTCATCGATGCTTTAAGTACTTTTGAGAGAAGTGAGTTGGAAGTGAGTGTATAAATTATCGACGTCCTAATAATACAGGCTGTAATTATTTATAGTAAAAGACTCTATACGTATAAGTGAAACCGTGATCCACATTACCATCTCCTCATCCTCCCCAAAGGAGTGCTCGCCCGCGACCCATAAGGTGTAACATGTGTCGACGCCGTCGTTCTCAGATTCGAGAACGACGAGGGCGTCGACGGCCGAGAGACAGCTCTTGACGTAGACGCATTCCTCTCCTCGCTATACGCTTCCAGAATTCGAACAAGATCCCTTGACAGGAAATCGAGTTCCTTTACTTCCGGCTTGGACAATGCGCGGCCTCTAGAGTCGTCGTCGTCATCCCATTCCGCAGCTTCCTCACGAGGCTGCTGTCTCCGGTTAGTCTTGCTACTCATGATTATACCCTCATAAACGCGCTGCATAGCACCGTCCAGCAGACTCTTCAGCTGAGAGAGATCCTCCAAACCATCAAGGTGGCCTACGATGGTGATCCACTCATCACACTTCAATCCCCTCGGTATCAACTCCACTTGATGCGCACCAAATAAAAGGTAAATGAGCGGATCAACCCGAGTTGTATTCACGAGGAAAGTCATTGGAGTGCCATTGGTCGCGACAGAGACGTTCCGGCGTTTTTCGCTGTAGCTGATAACTTGTTTGACGACTTTATCGTCCTCCGTCAAGGATGTCTCAAATTTGCGATGATTAACGCTTGACGGATGTACCATGGTAACCTAGAGGACAAGCTAGTAAGAATTCTTGTAATCAGGGCATCAATGCAGTATCAAGATACCTTGTCTTGCTTCGTTCGGAAGACCCTCTCGCCAACTCTGATAGCAAAATTGGGTTGAGACGCTAATGAGATCAGCGCTGCTAACAAGGGCAACGAACGACCATTCTCGTTCAGCTCTGCAGGAATGCTAGTCCTTGAGAACTGTCGCTCGCTCGTGTGTCCTTCCATGACTCCTCCTCCAGATACTTGGATAACCCCAGCACGAAATAGCGCCTGCAGAAGGTGGCCCTTGATCTTTTGGATCATTAGCAGAGTTGGTCTGGCGAGAAAATTGTCGACGCAGAACTGATTCGCCTCAGCACGGCTGCCGGCCTTCATTAATTCCTCCCACGCGTTGTAGGCCATCAACACCGACAGTGCGTCCGACTTGAAGTTGGGAGGAACCCACCGGAGGCGTGCTGCGCTTGCTTCCGCCTTGAGATGCATAGGTGTAACAAATGGGTCACGATTTGTGAGGATCGCAGCAAGGGTTAATGCCTGGTCCAAGCATCGGAAGAAACTACCGTACAAGACCAATCGGCCGACTGCAACATCGACTGGCAGCTGCAACAGAACCCGCCCAAGAGGGGTCAAGTTCTTGGCTTCGTCAAGAGCCCCTACCATCTTAAGATCGCCCATAGCAGCCGCAACGCGATCAGAAGCTGGTGGTTCGATGGAAGCCGCTAAGACATCTTCCACAGCCATGCCCGGGAAATTCAAGGCCTTCACGTGCATCACGACGTTGGTCAAGTCGACCCTGTTCATCTCTACCGTCTGGTAAGGCTCAAGGTGTATCGCCCTGGCCCTCCCGAGGACTCCGTAGTAGTCGCCTGGCCTGTGTCTCCCTGCTCTACCAGCACGCTGGTTCAGATTGGAGGACCCTACCCAGGCAGAAAACGAGAGACATGATATGCTTCTCGGGGTCGTATCTCTGTTCCTTCAGTCTAGCCGAGTCCACGACATATACCACATCAGGAATCGTGACGCTTGTTTCAGCTATGTTGGTGGCCAGAATGATTCTTCTGACGCCAGGCGGGGGCGGATCAAAGATGATTTGCTGCTCAGCAAGAGGGATAGTAGAATGAAGGAGATGCATATGGTATTTTGACCTGTCGGTGAAATCAATGCCCAAAGGGCCACTTGGCGCTAGAAGGATCTTTTGGACGGAGGTGATATCGTCCCATCCAGGAAGGAAAACGAGAACGTGTCCTGAATCTGACTTTTGGAGGACATAGGAGATGGTGGCGGCAATCATGGGGTAGGGGATTTCTATGTCTTCAGGGCGGGTAGAGGCTGGTGTGTTCGGCTGCATCTTCGGTGCAGGAAGGGAGGCCATAGCGGCTGGACCTAACTCAGTTGCGATGTATTTAGCAACCGTTTCATCCCTGAATACCCAACGAAGAGGACCCTTGGCTAGATCTTGGACAAAGTCATCTAGGAAATGCTTCTGAACAGGAAATGATCTTCCAGGGATTTCTAAGACCTCGGCTGGTTCCCCATTTTCTTTCCTGAAGTATTCCCTGAACAAGGTGGGATCGATAGTGGCGCTCATCAAGATGACTTTAATAGGTTTGTTCTGCTCTTTCCGGATACGAAGGAGACGTTTCAGGACGACCAGAACTAGGTCAGTATCGACGTCACGCTCGTGGACCTCGTCAACAACAATGTGTGTGACATCGTCAAGGCTTCCGCGCCTATCACCATCATCCGCCAACTCCGACTGAAGCTTCTTGAGAAACACACCCGTCGTACAAAAAGTGATAGACCCATGGTCCTCGGGAAGCTTCTGCTCGAAACGGACCTGATAACCAACAGAATTCCCGAGGCTTTCCCCGCGCTCTTTTGCGACTCGATCTGCGACGCTGAGAGCAGCCAGACGACGGGGTTGAGTGCACAGAATATTACATTTGGCACCCACGCCCTTATCAATCCAATCATCGAGGATGATCTGGGGAAGTTGTGTTGTTTTTCCCGAGCCAGTAGCGGCCATCAGAATGGTGACATCGTTTTCCTCGATGCAAGCTGTTACCTCTTTGACACGAGTCGAGACAGGGAGCTCACTTCGCGTAGTGCGTATCTTCTCCAAGGTGGGGCTGGATAGATAATCTGTGCGACGCTTTGTGAGTTGCTCTGACTTGGTGCGAATAAAACGAGGGGAAGGTGCGTATGATGATCGAGGAGCGGTGGGGGTGGAAGACTGGGGAGAAGACGAAGAGTCAATTGTTGGACGATTGCGATGCAATGTGCTGTTCTTGATATCAACGCACAGATCGCGGATGTCCGCCGAAAGAGCGTTGCCAGCTGTATAATAAAGATCGGGAACATAGCCAGGAAGGCCGCCTTTCTTTGAGAGTTTGGTATACTCGGTCCACAGTGCAGGATCACACTTTTCGATATATTGCACGACATCCAAGTAGGACTGTGTGATAGCACCTTTCTTGGTGACACCGTTCCCTAATCCAATTCGACGACCGTTGACAAGCATTATGGCTTCCCACCCTCCCGGAACAACTTGGGCATTTATTTCGGGCGGAGAGAATTTGAAACGACGGCAGTAATAGTCCATGAAGTTTTTGGCCTCTTCAGAATCGAGAGAGGTGATGCCGTCTGAAAGGAGAGTGCTTTTGACGTCATCCGAGAAGAGCTGAGGGGTAATGCAAGGTAAGAAGGTAGCGAGAGAGAATGCGGAAGGACCGTAAGGACTCACAAAACCATTCTCATGAAGCTGGTAAGCAGCAGACCGAAAGGCGAGCTCTTGGGACTGCTTTTTATCGGGATCATCTCCGACTGCGATGATAGGAGGGTCTACTCGTACGGTAACGGTGGATCTATAGACAGGGTGACCACCGAGGAAGCCCTGCTGGGTCTTTAGGTCAGTTTCATAGCGAGCATTTGAGATGGTATATTTGGGGGAGTCAATGGAGACTCCTGGGATGGCATGGGTGTGTTCAATGTAAGAAAGATCGTGGAGAGGACCGTGAAGAGGAGGAAGATTAGGAACTCGACGCCTTGTATCCTTCTGGGGCAGCCTTGAGCGTGAAGAAGACCCGCGGGGCATGTCATCCAAGTACCAACTGGGAGGAGAATTGAAAGTTGTATTCTGGAAAGAGTGAGGAATACGTTTAAGAGCAGCGCGAGAGGAAGCGTGGCGAGTGAATATGGATGAAGGCAGACGGGGCCTGCATTTCACTGTCCCCAGCATAAGTATGAAGAAGATAAAATAAACCAGTGCCCGGCAAATGCCGAGAGTTATATTGATGACATAATACAGTACTCTATGATATCTCCCCCACCGACCTGTGATGTCCCAGAGGCAGCGAACGATGCACGCATACGCCTCCAACCGCCTTCTTTTCTCCAGCGTATTACCCGAGCTATTACTGCCAGACGGAAGCACACAGACACCCCTAGCTGTCCCTCACTATTAGCTGATCATTCACAATCTCTCCTCTCTATATCCTTACCCTTCGCTGAACATTCCCAGGATACTTATGTCTGGGCTGTCGTCTATGAAAATCAGCGAGGCTGTACTTTCGGCTCCTCTCTCTATTACTCCAGCTCTCTTCTTGTTCCATTCCTCGACCCCTACCCTTATTCACTCCCCCCTACCCAGCAGGAGCGTTTCAAACTCCGTAAAGGTAGACCAAAAATTACCCTTGAGCAGTATCCTCTCCCTGACGGTCGCTGGCGCTGGGTTTCCAAAGCCTGGCTCACCGACTATGGCCCAGATGCTGGACAGTATCAGCATGATGGCTTCCAGTACAATGACTTCTTTCAATCCTTTTCTCCCTGGGTACCTCATCCAGGAGCCTATGGCGGTTTTGTACGCAGAAGAAGATGGATCAGGTTGATGGTCCGTCCAGGACAACACCCAGTTCCTTCTTCCAGAGATCTCCAAGCCTCTCCATCATCTTCCTTCTACCACGGGCAATCGGAGGAGACCCAAAGGCAACCCCATCGCTCATCCATTTCCTCAGCCTACCTCCCTCCGTCCATCTCGGAAAGCATCCCTCCTGACAACCTCAACAGGCTCGGTATTGATGACGTCTGGCTCGGGAACGGAGGTGATTGGGACCGCTGTCGCTCTCTCTTACGCAAGTGCAGAGACGGTAGGAAACTGGAGATCTGGTCTCTCTGGTTCGGTCTGCCTGACCGTCCCGGTCCTTACCTACATCACATAAACCCTGTCTTGGAAGAGCACGGACGAGACGTGCTGCATTCTTTCGTCTTTCCAGAGTCCCGCTTCCGCTTTGTCGTCCTGGCTCAGCAAGCAGGTCTTTTGGCCTCTCTTGAACGAGGATTCCACGCAGGTCAGGGTAACACCCAGTCGAGTCCATCAAAACCTCAAACGACCACTCCCGATGCAACTTCTTCCCCAGCTACGATCTCTGAGAGTCCTCTAGCTGAAATTCTCAACAGCACTGACTTTTGGAGCTATCGTGAAGATCTGCTTGGTAGCACTTGATTAGCAGCGTACATAGTTCGAATATGATCTTACGAGTGCTTGCATCTTATCATACACCGGTTTTGAATCCCAACTTGAAGGTTCAATATTCCTTGGGACAGGGTAATAAGGTTAAGGGAGAATCACATGCTAGTCAAGATATCATGCCCGGCCAACCTGAAAGTTTAAGCATCGTAGAGTATGCCTTTGCCTATAATCCTTCAAGGATGCCATCCACTACTTATCGTCGCCCGCGCCTATCTCCTCGCGTTCTCTCTCTTCGCAGGACCATCCATGCTTCCATGCATTCTTCAGTCGCGTCCATGGAACTGGAAATCCCCTCATAGATTCGCACTGTCCATGGCCTTGTCCTTTGGTCTTCCCCGCTGGAGTGGAGCGATGGCTCAAATCTATTCCTGATGAGCAGAAGATGTTTATGAGAATGGGATCACCACGACTCCAGACCTTCATTAGCAACTTCATCGCAAGCGGTCTTGCAGTCACTCTATTGACCCGCGAGGGTGGACGGAAAACGTTGGATTTGACACTGCTCTTCTTTGTCCGGGCTCTTGACGCGTTATGCCAAAAGTTTATCGGTGAGAAGTGCAAAGGGAGGAAGGCTGACAAGGCAAGAGAAATGGTTGATGGAGTTGTCTTCTCCTTGTCTAGCGCAAGGTAACGATATGATTCTCGCTTGGGGTGATGCTAATACGTTTGCAGGATAATGTGGTGCTTTTTCTACCAACCCGAAAGGTACTATCTATCTCCCTATATTCACCCCTCCATTCACGTCTTGATGTAGACTTCCCCGTTCGTATGTCAAATGGATTTTGACGCTTGCACGCATCGACCCCCGTCTTCTGGAGACACTCCGTCTCATTCGAAAAGGGACATGGTCGTATTCACCGCAGTCCTCTAACCGCCACCTTCTCACAGCCTATTCATCCTCTCTCGGCTACCCCGCATCCTGGGGCGATCCTACATCTCTCCCAGCGTACGGTGGCCCTTCAGCCACATCTATCTGGCGCTCTCTAAAAGTAAATACGAGGGACGGCGTAGGAGGGCTCCCATGCGAGCTCGTTCATGGAGCTGTCGGCGGGGCTAGTTGCACCTCGAACGCGTTCAGACGGGGCATCGACGCGTTTGTCAAAGCATTGGGAATCTACATTCCTGTACACGCCATCCCAGTTTTAGCCACGCGTCCAATCACGCAAGACGTTCTATTGAAACTCTTGGGAGGCGCCGCTCGCTCTGCACTATTTTTGGCGACTTTCATTGCTGGGTATTGGTATGCAGTGTGTTTCACTAGGACTCTGGTCCTAGCCAGACTGATGAAGGGCGTATCACACAACTTTTGGGACGGCCCTTATGGCTGCATATTGCTGGGATGTTTGGCGTGCGGGACCGGCAGCATCTGGGTTGAAGAGGGAAAGAGACGAGGAGAGATGGCCCTTTACGTTTTTACACGAGCCCTGAGGGCTTGTTTACCCACCACGACTCGATCAGATTGGCTCATCAGGCTGGGAAACGTGGTGGAGCGGTCTGTTGTCCTTCTATCATGAGTTCTTGGACCTGACCCTTTTGTTTCTTCTTAGGGTGGTGTTCGTGGTCTCTTTGGCGTCGCTTTTGACCGCATACAAGCATTACCCCAAAACTTTGCGAGGCATCTCGCGGTGGACACTTGCTTCATAAACGATGGTCGCATATCTAAAAGTGTGCCGAAAATGACAATGGCAACAGACGACACTTCTGTTGCCAAAGATGACAACCTGTAGATTGGAAGAATGATATCACTGAGCTGATATGGGTACTTTTAGTAGCGTCATCGCACATGCTGTATGTATGTAGAGTACTTAGACAGATTGTTACGCTGACCATACTTCTAATGCGTGGTCGTAGAACGAGCAACTGGCAATTTTTGTTTCTCTCTGGCCGTCGTCGCCGAAGCACCAATCAACACCATATGCCAGCGACCCATGTTCATCGAACCTTTTCACAATTTCCATGCCTGTATCTGCAGCATCAAGATCGAATCGGACCACCTTGAATCCATCGTGCATGCAAGCCACCACCGCGTCATCCTTCCGTGAGACTGACGGGTGCCATTTGACACGCCAGATGCCACCACCAACGGCAGCTTGAGAAATGGGGGTGTGTGGCCGGCGCTTGTCGTACACCCGAAGAATGGTATCATAGCTCGAGCGAGCTTCAGGATTAATTCGAACAAGATAGAAGTATGGTCAGTACTAACCTTCCTACAGCAAACATGTGCTCTCGATGAGGATGGGATTGTATAGAGGTCACGCCCGCCTCAAACCTAGCCGTACGATAAGAACAGCGAAGACGTGATGTCTAGAGCCTTTGTACCGTTTGTTAGCGAAAATGGGATCAGAGCAGTCTTTCCGGACATCCCAAGCTTTTAGTTGAAGATCGTCTCCGCCTTGAAGGTTTGCTTATGGATGGCCCGGATTAAACAGCGTTTGCTGGTCACTTACCAGAGTACACGACGTTTGTATCCCAGTAGTCCCAAGCGGCGATCCAAGGCTCGTAGTCATGAGCAAGCCACGTCCTCGCTTTTGCAGGATTTTCCGGTGGAAGAACAGAAAGATTTCCGTTAGAGAGTGAGATGACTAATGATCCAGGGGATCTGAGGATGTAGTGTCAGGATAAAAACATCCATGTCTCGTCTTCTATACGCTTACTGTTGGAGTCGGTTGGACCAATCCAGTGAAAGACACAGCACGGAAGAAGATGGGGCGCAGGGGAACACTGCAGTTTGCATGAGACGATGTGACTGCAAATTTATAAATCTAGAGGAGCAACAAGAGGCGAATATAAGAGTCCCACCTCTGAGTCCCATTCAAAAAAAGGAGACGTTCCCTTCAGAATCCGCTACGGATAGAATAGGGGGATCTGTATGATGGCACCTACACAAGGATTGTAAAACGAGATGTATTGAGAAACGTTACAAAATCGGCAACCATTTTAAATCCAAGACAGCCGGAAGATTGTTTATTTCCTGTAATTTCTTGCTTGACGCAGCGTAATTATCGGAACTGCAGGAGATAGATATTGAGGCACTCACAAGTTGTTTGCGTCTCCCTCAAGTTCGAAGACAAGACACTGTCCCCGTCGTTTCTGACCGCCGTTGATGTTGCTTTGTCCTTCATCTAGTTGATATGTTCCACACACAAATATGTTCCTCGCAAGCGGGTGGGGACAAAATTCAACGGTATCGGCAGGGAAGATAGTATCATGCATCTAATTAATTTCTGATCAGATTGTCCGCCACCACACTGACCAGAGTTCAAGCCACAGTCGGTGAGTCACAGCCTGTCACAACCTCGCTCATTCTCCTCATTCCTCAACTCACAGTGTGGCAACAGAATGGACTTGCTTCAAAGTCTTGATCCTTCTAAACTCGTCTTAGCAGGGACTGTGAGTATTTTTCTGGCTCTCGACTCGAATGCACATCTTATTCTCGTCTAGATTATTTCTTTCGTCACTTCACCTTTCACCTCTCCTTCCTACAATCTACCTATCTTCCTCTTCAGCACCTACGCTCAAGAAAACACGGAAGCAAACCAGTCGTTGCAAACCAGCACGGCTCTTATTGCGGTTTCTATAGTCTGGGATATAGTATTCATGTCCAGGAATGGACAAGTAAGCCCCGTTGCGCTTCTGCCTTCTCTTTCGCTAATCTTCAGTGAAGGCAGGTTTTATCCGGTTCTTGACAATACTTCTCCTTATTTTGAAGGTGATAGCTTGTCCTGTTGTCAGTGAAGTAAGTTTCCTGAATGGACCACCAGGTTCCCACTGTTTTGGCGTTTGCACTCACAGTACGTCAACGGGGAGGCTCCCAGTTTGGTGTTGGAGGGTTGGGTATCCGTGGTAATGATGTTAGCGGCCCAACAGGTACATATCATGTTCTTTTCCAACTGAGCATGTCCATCGGAACTGACGTCGGTGATGCCCAGTTTGGTCAATGCCAGGTGGTTTCACATCTAGTGGCCGAGACGGTTACCAGACGGTGGAAGACGAACAGGAGAGACCTATCCAACATAGCACACCCGTGTCGCGACCTCAGGCTAGTGCTCCTCCACCGAGCCAGCCAGGTGCCTACCAGGCGGTCTAACCGAAAGTGAGATGGAACGCTTGATGCTTGTAATTTATTGGCTATGACTTCGAAACGAGTACTGTGAAATACCATAATCATATCAGCTGGGTCTGCACCATTTAATCGATTGCCAGAAACCCAACGCCATCTGTATCGTCTGGCATTTGCTTTCCTCCCTCCTCATCAAAGAGCGATGACCAGCTTGCCCCCCCAGTCACCTGGGGTAGACTGTCGTCAGATCCGCTATCGGATGTGTCCCATTCTAGAGCCTCTTCCGCTTCAGCAATATGCATTTGCAACTCGTCTAAATCCGTCAACTCAACCTCGTGTAGCAGCTCCTCCAAAAATATCTGATTATCCATGTTATGCTCGGCCTTTTTCCGCGCATACAACCATGAACAATCGAGTGATTCACATTGGATAGGTTCTGAAGGTGCCATGCCGGTGCATGAAGTGCATATTTGTGTGTTTCTTGGAGCCGTCTCTCATTTTCGCTATACTGCGTCAGTAACGCAGAGAGCGTTGAAGGGGGGTCTAGGCGGCAGCTGATACATAGTACTGCATAGGATGTCAGTAAACGTTTGAACTATTTGAATGCTAGCTTACCCTCATAAGTCTCTGTGGCGCAAACTAAACACTGAGACGTATAAAAGTGCTCCTCAATTTCAACCCTATCTGAAGACGCAGTCCCCAGGTCTTCCACTGATTCCGACATAGAAGGCGAGAGTGCTGCATCAAGGAATTGTGACTTGGACATCTCGTCGTACCACTGGCGCACGTCTGCTCCAACCAGGCTGAAAATTCTATGTAACGGTGGGATCACCACTCGGGAAATATAGTAGTCGGCGTCTATGTGGGCTTGCCTGCGATGTACTTCAGTCTTGGAGACATCACTGAAGGGGGGGGACCCACATATCGTTTAAAGCTTCGAGAGGATCCACTGCCTTATCTACTAATCTCGTGAAGGGCTCTCCCCGCAGAATGACGTAAGGGATGCGCTCTCCGTATTGAGGCTCATTATTAGCATCGTCCACCATTCGTTTCGCCGCAACGGCAACACCTGGCGGAGGTGGGGCCGCCTCGCTGTAAGTCCCCATTCGAACCTCTTTGGCAAAAATAAATTCTTGAATCGGGATTTTCTGTTCGATCATCTTCCTCCATGAGTCGCAGCAGTATTCTTTAACCTCGCTCAAGTCTTGGGTGCGGAACAGAATTCTGCGGTCCTGTTAGCAAGATAACAAAACAGTGTTTTGGTACTGACTTGAGACAATTTTCAGTCATCTTTCTTTGAGCCAAGACACCATCTCGACGGACTGTTTTCGATGCCTTTGGCATCGAACACAGGCACTAAGTCATCAACGTTCTCATACTTGAACCCGACATAGCGCTTCTTTGCCATTAGAACACAGGGAAGGTAGACCTGGCAAATGTTTTGATTTGTGAGTGTTGAATAAGTGACTCAAGTACGGAGGCGGCTCTACCTTTTCAAATTTCAGTTTAATAGGTGAGGGATTCAACGCTGTGATGGTATCTGCAATATCTTGACCGATACGAAATGCTTGTTCCCGGGTTTTCCCTCTCATATAACTAATAATGAGAGGATGAGGCGAGGTAAGACAGAATGAGCACTAGCTAGAAGACCCACACGAAGAGACTGTCTGTGTCACCATAAACTACCTCTGGGATGATCAGACTCTGTAGGATATCCAGGAAGGAATTGAATCACCTCTGCCCCCACACTTTACGGTGCTATTGATCAACACAATGGCCTATCTATATATTAGGGATGACCCGACGGCGAAGTTGGTTTCTTTACCTTCTCCAACGTTTCTCTCCCCGTCTGTACAATACTGTCAGCAATCTCCACTGCCGGCATTCGACCGGAAAATGTTGCGCTGGTGTACCCATAAGTCACATTGGCGATGTACTTGAGACCTAATTGACGTGCATCCAGGATCCTTCGAAGGGCCTGTTTGGCGTCGGTGTAAATATTTACCGAGTTTCGCAAATGCAATATTACCTTGTCGTCTTTGACGCCTTTCATGGCTTGCTTTACCATGACCCTCGTTTCCAATAGTTCTGAGAGCATACGGCCCAATAGACCTTTGCGCACTTCCGATTTGACGTACATAATTCCATTAGGTGCCACTGGATGGCCTTGTTAAACATAAATCGATTGGTCTATGCAGGTGCCCACCTGTGATGTGCTCTTGCAGCTTTTCTAGGACACCTCCAGGAAGATTGAGGTCTGTCACGCCAAATTTGTACCGTCCTTGAAAATCGGATGCCCGACCCAAGCATGTCGAATAGCAGTAGTTGTAAGCGATCATTACCGACGGATACAAGGATTGGAAGTCAAGAACGACCACCGGGCTTGAATAAAAGGCAGACTGGGGTTCCATGATGAGAGGCATACACTCCGCCGCGTTTGGTTGCCAACCTGTAAATGGATGTCGGGGATCACGTTAACGGATGAACAGAAATAATCTCACATCCACTTTACTTGGAGAGATCAAGACAAAGCTTTCAGGCTTTGCGATCCGAAACATAAAAGATTCCACTTTGAACTGTGATCCACGGCTGATAACAGAGTAAAAATCTACTCCAAAAACGCGAGCAAACTCTCTGGTGAAATGCACGAGTCAACTTTCTATGTAAGTTAACGGGAAAGAGAAATCTCACGCGGTCTTGGTTACAATCTCAGCCTCGTCTAGCATGTCGAGCACCATCGACGTACGTTCGGTGTAGTAGCGCAGAAGTGCAACAATGTGCGCTGGTACCGTAGACTCGTACCACATCTTGAGAGTGTTGTACGAATATCGAGGAACCCTAAACATGATGGGTTCAGACAGCACGTGGATGCAGTTTGCTGCTTAATTACCTACGCCTCAAGACATTGAATGCCACGTTTTCGAACGTGTATATGTTCAGATTTAGCTCACCACGCATGATGCGCCACACATTAAGAACTTGACGTCCTGCCGCTTTGAACGTTGAAGTATGTCTTGATTCCCACTGTGTAGTGTGGGTGGTATCTCTCATAGGAGCACGCGATATCAGTTCCATAATCTCGAAACCTACATAGGAGGAATGAAACAGAATGATAAATGGCCTCGAATTGCACCACGTACCATACGTAGAACCTCGGTGATTCAGATATCCCCAGGATGATCTCTGAAGCTCCCATCCGACCAGAACATCAGGATCCAAATCGACTACAAGGTCAACTACTCGGTTTATCAACTCAAGTTCATTGGGGACACATTCGAGTACCATGTTACGGAGCCTGCAGGGATCAAGGTTATCGACGTTTACAATGATCACTCCCGAAGTCCGAAGGTCTGCATCTGAGGTCTGGTAGGAGTAAAATGCGGCCGTTATCTCTGTAAGAGCAGGGCTTGAGTGCTAGCAACAATCCCTAGCAACGTACTCACCATCATTTTCGGATCGGGCAGGCAGGTTTCCTTGGAATAAGCTTTTAATAGATTCAGTCTAGTCCAGGGTCCAGAGATAGAAGGCGCAAACACACCAAAAATCTCAAACGAAAATATGGACATTTCTTGTTTTCCGCGTGATGTCGTGGTAGCTTTTGAATCCCCTAAGGATCTCTTGATGCCATAAATATTCGCCTGAGTAGGGCCTTTTAGCTATAAGGGAGAAAAGTTAGATGGGATGTTAACTGGTGATATTAACAGCATGGAACCCGATTCACCTCACCTGAGATGTTACTTCACTACCCTCCCGTATATGCCTCGATCCTACATCAAGAATCCATCTTTTGGCTTCTCGGACACTGGGTGGCGAGCCTGCGAATTCCAATTCTGCC
>RZIO01000002.1:2248552-2285945 GCA_004338095.1 Gloeostereum incarnatum
CCCTTCCTTGATCATCGGGATAGCTAGTTAATGGCGAGGAAGGATTGTCTGAGTCACCATCGTAGACTTTCCAGTCATCCAGACCAGAATTTCCTGCGCTGCTTTCGAGGTGGTAAACAAGGCCAGCATACTCGCGGGGGCGCTCCGGTACATCATCTTCATTTGAGTAATGAGGAACCTGATATATCTCGCTCGGAATATGCAAGGCATCAAGGTTGCCGAGAAGACTCGCAGCTGAAGGGGGTGGATTTGAATACAAATATACATTGGTATTTATGGCGTGTTTTGACGACGGGGTTCGTTGGCGTGGCAATTGGGCTGTGGTAAATAGACCTGCACGATGTGTTTTCAGTCGCTTTGGCCGTGGCTCCAAGTCCTTTTCTTGGGTGCTTGGAGACAGAGACAGGGAACGCCTTCGCTTAGCCCTACTCGTAAATCAGAGACAGACCGGTCCAAACAGCGAAATGGCATACTTGAGCATAAGCTCCGATGTCTTAGAATAAGGTCTAAATTTAAGGGGGATTCCATGAGATCCTCGTCGAGACGGGTAGAAGTAAGACGGTACCGAATCGGTTCGACAACGACAGGGAGATTAGGAGTGGATTCCACTGCCTCCTCAACAGGTTTGCAGAACCTGATCCTGTAGTCACGCAGTCAATCTGAATAATTTTGAGCTCTCAAATTGAAAATTTACACTTACAGATCTGGACGTGTTATGTCGTCCGACAGTTCAATGGTCTCTGCAGTCATCAAAGGCTCAAAATTCTCTTCCTCCTTGCCCTGATCTCCCTGATCTCCCTCCTCCTCCTCTGCCACTGCCTCGTCGTCGTCGTAGTTTTCCTCCTCATATGCATCGTCTTCGTATTCATCCTCTTCCAATATGGCACGTGGTACGTCGGTTTCAAACCGAAGTGTCTCAGCTTCCTCGGAATCCAGAACGGTGTTGATGTCCTCGCTGGCGAGGAAGCTCAAATCGACATCAATGTCCTCAACGTCTTCCACCTGATCAGAGGGGAGGATAGAAGCTTCATGGTCTGTCAGAGCATTACTCTCGTTCGCTGTCTCCGGCCGCCAAGTTCTATACGGACTATCCCAAAGCGCTTCAACACTCTGAAACGTTGTCATGGTCCACTTTTCCCAACCTCCATCATAAGGGATATTTTCGGTATTGTTGTCCCGCTCCCGGCATATTCGTTTTTGAAGTTCTTCCCACCACCGTGCTTCTGATACCCAACCGGAGCCGGCGCCTCTAGATGAGGCACTGGGATCCACCGGAAGCTCAGGAGATGGATTCAGGCCTCGTTCACGCCGCCGTTGTCGTTCGTCATCCCATAATTCGCGGACACTGATAACGAGGGGTTCTGGAGCCAACGAAGAGGCAGGACTCCGAAGTCCGTGGAGTATATCTCGTGATTGAAGACGGTGACGGTTGAGAATCTGGTGTGATGCTACGTCGATTTCGAGGGCCATTCGAGACTGACGAAAATGGGTGGACGGTTGGAAGTGAACCGCATCGTCCGGGGTATTATTTTCGTCGTCAGGATCATCAAAGTCGTTGCAGTCGACAGCACGTTGAAACACTTGGGCAAGTTCCAGCCATCCACAGCCATACAAGCCGAAGTCGGAGAGGAACTGGAGTATATAAGTTAAATGGCTTTCAAAAACTCGAAAGCGCGTGCGCATAACGGAGCCGGATTGCATTATGGCTACGATTCTTGTTACCAAAGCAGGATTTGCTATGATTATCTTGAGGAATGGCGAATAAGATGAGTGAAAGCCGTAGAAATGGACGCCTTTTACTAGAAAGATAGAACGAACAAAGCGAGAACTCCTCGCGTTGGGATCTCGCTTCAAAGATAAGGCAATTGCATGATTGAGAGATCGGGTTAATTTGGAGATATACTGTTTTACTATAACAAACATCGTGAAGTTGAGGAAAAACAGGAACGCCCAAGATACGCACCATCAGGAGGGTCCAACTTTCCCAAATACTCAACATAGAAATATGGATAGACCTGGTGAATATGAACGCAGGTTTTCTTTCCAGTGGAAGAAGGCCCATAAATACGAATGACTGGAACAACAGGCAACGAAGTACTATCCAAAGGGCCCGGAGGAGAAAGAGTGTAGTCAATTTGATTGATCTGCACACGAAGGGTAGGCGTCGTCGGTTCCGCCATTGTAGAAAAAAAATACAAGCAGAAAACGAGCAATAAAGATTAATGTGAATGGTTAAAGTAGGATTTGTGCATCGCCTTGGTTGTGTCGTGAGGCGTGAAAGTGGGTTGGTCGTGGTAAAACCCAGTCTTATAAGCTTACTTAAAGGACTGCGATTTCAAATTGGCCCAAGTCTGTTTTATTACATAGTTACACGTATCATTTACTACCATCCATAGGACTCTATACCCATCTATGACATATTGCAGACGAGCGCATTAAATTTACAGGGAGAGGTAATCACATCACATTTAACCTTCTTTCTTCGTGTATAACGGATAGTACTTGTCTACCCTTCCAGGTCTTGCCGGGCTCTATACCAACGAAACCGCGAACGTATCCTGGCTCAACGCACACATACTTTTCCCTACAAGAACGATAGATCAACAGAGCAGCGCCTTCATGCTGCGAATTCACTTACCATCCCTTGTTTTCCATGTCGCCAATCTTACTGCCTGCGTCAGCCTGAGGATTCCACACAACCAGGTCTTTAAAGCCTTCCATCATAATAGTGATGCCACCACCTGGCCAAGTTATTTCAAATCCCCGTGAAGCATCGACGTTTTCGTACACAAAATCCGTGAACGTTCTAACATTTACTCCGGCGCGTTTCTCTATTTTCGTCATGGTCCTTCCCTCCTCGGTGGCCTCTGTTTTATCGTAGTATGTCTGTCCTTGGAGTGGTGTGATCAAAACATCCCTTGCGGGGGCACGGATGTAGTTGTGGAGAAGTGCTTGAAATTCCAAGCTATCGGGAGGATAAGATTCTGAGAGAGAGGTGTTCTTGACATGGAGTTCGACATTTAGTTGATACTCCTGTAGTGTCACGATGTATGTCAGGTGAAATTGTCTGGGGTAGACAGCAGAGATCTTTTGTGTAGGTTCCAACGCTGTTGGCAGATCAGGACGGCAGGAGAGGTGTACAGATGGACAATCGCGTACTGAATTGAACAGAGACCGCTGAAATGTCATCCTGAAGAATGCCTGCGAAATTCCAAGGCTCGCTTCTACCAAATCCGTGCTGACCCAGTTTCAGATGTTCTGGATGGATTGGAGAACCGAAGCAAGGGAAGACAACCTGAAGATTATTGGAAAAAGGTATACAGATCAAGCAAGTGAGATATGTAGGTAGATAGATGGAGAGAATGCTGACAGGGATTCCACCCCGTACTGGCTTAGATCCGTCGAGAAAAGCCTTGCCAGACACAAACAGGCGTTCCTCGGGTTCACGGACCCGCTTTGTCCCAGACTTCCAAGACACAACAGTAGCTCCATAGAGCAGTATCTCAGCAGCAGATCCCTGGATGACTTTAGACGACGCAACGGGAAAGTCGAGCTACATACGTTGGGGTGACTGAGAGATATCTTTTCCTCTGATCTGTGAATTGGCATTGTGGTACTGGAATGTTACGTGGTGACTGTGACTGTGACAAACTCACCCATGCACCCGCCACACGACTTTGGTCGGTTTTTTTGTACCCCTCGATTTTCTGAACAAGTAGAATCGAAACCGTCGTGTTTTAATCATCCCATGGACCTTCTATCATACTTTCAAGACCGTGACTGTTTGACGACTAGCAAGCATATCGCCAGATCTCGCCCCGTAGTAGAATTCTGAATTCTCGCCGCAGATGAAGGAGGCGGATCTCTGTTCCTTGTCTTATTCCCCTGTGCCCACCAGTCCTAGTGGCTAGTGCATGTTTGCGCCTCGAAGACAAGTAACGGAATCTTCATCTTCATCCAATAATGATCAGATCGTCGTCGTCGATCGGCTCGTCCGCCTCACCGACGCGACTCTTCGCCTTGCATGCATCCCAGGCCACCACGTTACCGCTAGGTCTCCTCTATCATACGTAACGTTATTAACGCCGTCGAAGGGGAAGGATGCTCGACCCGCTGCCAGCGTCGGTGTAGACCCCGATCAGTCGGTACGCATCCACCCGCAACAACAGGGTTTCATCTGCCGATTAAGCGGTCGTAAGTACATGTGTATGCTGCATGTTTGCGCACACGTACGGGTTGGGAAGTCGCGGAGAGAGGAACCATAATAGGAATATTGGAAGAGGAATACGGGGATGAGATCTTCGTGGCCGCGAGGCAACAACTCGAGGAACGCCGCGTGGTGAGACATAGTCTTTATGTAGCGTACATAGCGTATTCAAAGATCCCTGCATGGATCTAAGAAGAATTCTTGTGTGAAACTTCGATTTCTTCGCTTTGCCGCGCGACTGGCCGACGACTCGGCGAGTCCAGCGTTGCTCTCGGCTATTTTTTTCGCCAGGGCCGCGGACCTCTTCTCCTCGTGCCCCAGATTCGAATTCTTTTTTCCATGTCATTTTAAACCGCTGTCTGTGAGCCCTCCTTCCCCATAGCACCCATGCCCAAGTCTGTCACGTCCCCGTCTGCTGGAAAGCAGGATGAAGCTGAAAGGCGCAAAAAAAATGCCAACGCACAGGTGAGATCCTTTGTTCGACGTCATAAGATCTTTCTCTTCACTAATGTCATTCTTCAGGCCGCTTTTCGAGCTCGGAGAGCTAATTACATCGCGACCCTCGAAGATACAGGTAAGTTTATGTCCGCAGTCTGAACACCGCTCGATACCGACGCGTCTTTTCTTAGTTAGCAACCTTGAAAGTGTCGTACTACAACTGCAGGTACGTCAACTGATGTGGCAATACTCTCTCAACTGACGTACATTCACTAGGATTCGTGTCGGGAGACTCGTAATCACGCCGAAGTACTAATCCAAGAAAACAAGCAACTCCGTTTTCAATTGGAGGAACGCGAAAAGTACTGGAAAGCCATCTGGCCTCGGAAATCTGGCTCGGATAATGACGATCCACCGCCGCCTCCTCCAACATTTTCACAACCTAGTGCGATGAATATCTCACGAATGCAATACGGCGATGGGATGAGTTACAGAACAGGAACGAGGACCCCGCTGCTCAGTACAGCTCTACCAATGGTGCTGCCACTCATTCTTACGCGGCCGCGTCGCCAACTCTCTCCTATACAGGCCCAGAAGGTAATGTGTCTGGTAGCGACAGTTCCTGTCTTGTCCAACGGGTTCCCAAGTACCCTCCATATTATCATACACTTCCGCCAGACTCCCGCGACAACCCTTGGCCCCAGCCCATCACACAAAGCTCCTCTTCTGGTGGCGATTCGACGCTTGCTGCAGGTAGCAATCATTCTTCTCATTCCCCAGGTTTCGTCGAGTCGCCCACACTAGCGTCACCTGAGATGGCATTTCCTGGGCGTTTCCCTGTCGAAGAGCAGAAAGTTTCGATGGCATTAGACACAATGGCACCGTACTCCTACTCTGGGAGCCGATCCATCTCTCCCTCTTCTTCGACCCCTCCATCTGCGTCTGCAACCTCATTACATCCAACTTTTCCTTTCACTTTCCCTGATCCATCCGCCTCTCACGACCGTGGCAGCTCTGACTACCATCGACAGTCACTTTCTCATCACTCGGAAGTCGCTGTTCACGGCAGAACGGCGGACGTCTCGTTGAAGACTCCAGGGACGACATTCGGTATAGGCTTACTCCAACTGCATCTGGAACCGCCACAGATTCCATTCTCTTCCCTGTCTTGCCCGGTCTTTCCAATAGTGAAGCTGCCCAAAATGGTATGCGGGATCCTGATTCCACAAAGCAGCGGCTTCGTCCTCGTCGGTCAGCTGCTGGGTCTCACTCTTCGCGCTCTCCATCTCCAGGGGGCGCAGGAGGACCGACTCTTTCGGGGACCCTTGCTGTTATCAAGGCGCAGGCCTTCGGTGCCCTGCGAAGAAGTCGTGCAAGGAAATCCGGAGAGGGGTCGTCAAAAATGTCCATAGATGCTTATGAATCCCCAGGGCCAAGCACAGGCGTCAAACGACCGCGCCTTGATGATGATGGACGGTGATGAATCCTCTCCTCTTTTTTTAGTTCATACAGAGATAGATCCGGGTAATCAGTGGGATAATTTGTATCTTTTCGTTCGTGAATTTTACTTACTACGGCTATTTTGTGAACAGGTATCGTACACAGTCGCGTAATCATTGCCGGAAACACCCATTCTTTTCTTTTAATTACATTTGTACAATTCACCTATCGTCTGTAGAATACTTGCTACCCTATTATCGCTTTGCACACTCGTCTGTTTATGTTGATATCTCCCGCTTAGAATACATGTCTATAACTATGATAAACCCTCCAAAGAGTCCCTAGATTCTCTTGCACATCGCGGAAGGCCTAGGGCGGTCGTTTGGGTTGCGCGTTACCCCCCGCGGCGCTTGGACAATGGACGGACCTTACTGAGTGGCACCATTCGCACCTTCGATCAGGGCCGGTGCATGGATAGCACGGGGCGTCGGTAGGCATCAGCGGGCGGCATGAAGAAATCACGGCGTTTAAGGAAGGTTCAAAGAACATGACCTCGACATGAGTCCTTGATGTTCGCAACGTGCCAAAAGAAGATTTATCTAGTACAGATATCACTAGACAAAGCTCAGGGACTCCTTGAGAAGCTATCCATCTATGGAAGTTAAGGAAGACATGATGTCAAAGTGCATCATAATCCTGAATGTGTTTCGAAGGCGCGAGATGACAACGTGGCGAGCGGGTGACGGCGAGACTAGATAACATTTCTGATAGGGAAAGACAAGAAGTCATAATTGGATCGTCGCGCAACCCTCGTGCCGCCCGACGGGGATCTTGGGGAAAAGGGCAGAGGGTAAGGATGCTCCACGACGGGTCATGGGGTATTTGCTCTCCTCATGCACGTCCGTAATCTGTTATAAAGTATTTCCAACTTGGTCCAGCTGGAAGAAGAATCTTTGGGGATGTTCCAAGGAACTTGGAGGTTCAGGCAGAGAAGTGGGCCGTAAGGGATACCTCAGTTAACCTTGGGAATGCAGCGTCCCATGGGCCTCTTATCTCGCTTTGCATAAGTCAATCATTAATCTAACGGAGAGAAAAGCATCCGGCGAAGGCACGAAGTTCTTGTACTTCTGCGCCGAAACGAGGACGGCAGGCGCAACAAACTTGACGAAGAATAAGACTGCGGAGTACAGCCACTAGGCTCAGGGAAGAGAGCAGCAGAGTCAGAGACCCTGGATAACAATAGTCGGGGAGCGCTGCGCGCGCGGATATGCACATCAACGATATACTAGGGGTGAAAAAACTGACCAGACACACCTGCAGACGGTGCCGAAATTCGGGAACAGACCGAAGGCTTGAACAACACCAGGGTAAAACCGCCAAAACATTCGACACATGGGATGCCAAAACAACAGATGAAGATACGGCCGCGTTCATTGGAAAGAACGGAAGTTAATCTAAAGAGGACACGCTTGCATATCGTGGGGGTACAATAAGGTTTGAGGGTGACGGACCTTTCATGCACGGTCCCATGAATGTTCATCAGACTATAATCTGCCATAAGGGCATTCAGGACGAAAACAAAGGCAGACAGAGCCTCCGAGGAGGTCGAAGGCGTGGGAGTCCACAAAACAGGAAGGAGCGACACTAACGCGAGGAGAGCCAAAGGGACAAACAAATGACTTGGGGATTTGTCACCTGGAATCGAAACATATCAGAGCAAGGTTTAAGGCAGGGTTCAGCAGATGGACACGAACGATCAGCGCGGAGATGCTCTGGACGTATGTAGGTCGAGGATCTCCTACGCCCAGAGCCGAGAAATTCGGCCCAAAAGCATACCGCAGGGAGCCATATGAGGAGACCAGGATCAAGAAGGTGCTCCAAGCCTGAGGCGGACAAAGACGAACACGAAAAGAAAGATCGTTGCAAGGGCTTGCAAGGGGCTGGGTGGAGATAACGGCCAACGACTAGTAGGTGTATGCTCTAAGCATAGTGGAGAATTAGACGGAAAGGGGCGGAGTGAAAAGCCATGCGGTTCCTTCTGAGAGGTAAGAAAGGGATGATGGTGTGTATGATTGTCAGGAGAGGACTTTTTCCCCACTCTAGCCCCTGGGAACACACAGTGGACCTATTATAATGGTGGTTAGTGAACAAGACCGACTCGAGAGTTCTAACTTCTGACGATGGTATGCACTCTCGAGTCTCAATTGGGTACAACGCACGAGACAGTTAAATAACTGCACACCACAGATTGCCGTAGGAAAGGGAATAGTACTGAATATCCAAAGGCATTATCAAAAATAACAATACTAGCAGAAAGGTAGACTCTTATCTACATTAATTTCCGGCCTTCCAGAACTAATCCCACTGGATAATGTGGCGTTAGAAGAAAGAAGTTGTCCTAACCGTGACATAAACTCACGACCAGTCTCTCTTCTTGCCTGTCTTCAGGAACAAGTTTGGCTGGCTTCGCAGCTTGTGAAGCGAGTTTGCCTTGATTAGGGTTCGACTGATTGGTACCGCGATTCTGCGCCTGAAACAAACCATTCCGAGTGAGAAAAGGCAGGTCGATGTCTGTTGGAAGGAAGGAAGACGGACAGCCTTTCTCCGAGTTTCTGCTGCATCTGCCCGAGCCGCTGCAGCTGCACGACGATCGGGTGGGATTGCGGCAGTCCCTGAGTTGGAAGAAGAAACTAATGTATGGCCACCAGAATGCGTGTTGGATTTGGAACAAAGAGCACCCATTAATAGCGGTGGTGGTGGTGGTCAAGTGTGACAGGAAGTACTTAATGCCAAGTGCTCCGGCGGTCCATTCATTTTACATACAAGAATTAAATAATAGTACTATCGTGGTGTTTCGGCCACAGGAATATAATCCGACATTCTCAAGTTTCGATCTGTACCGTATCCAAAGCGAGAAAGACCTAGTTCTTCGATCTGTCTGCGCGGGGTCCAAGCCTGTGGAACCAGCCTGTTATTCAACGAATGAACATCAGTCTGTCGTGGATACACACCTCCCACCATCGTCTGCCTGCGTTCCAGGAAAGCTCGGGGTCGAATCCTGCTTTGACCATTCGATTCTTAATGCCTGCCCCCAATAAGAGGCCAAAGACAATCAAGAGAAAGAGAGTAACGACAAGTTGGTCTCGAGGAGAATCACGTTCTACAGCGCATGGAGGATTGAGTGATTTCGCGTGGAGGAAGAAGGCGGAGAACTTACGGAAACAGCGCGCCTCGACATCCCCTTCCTTTCCTGTGGCGGTATCTGGGTCGGTGTCGCCCAAGGAGGCACCAGCGCAAATAGGAAGGTTTTGATTCAAACACCATTGCTTGGTACAGGAGAGACAGGGTTGAGAGGGATTGTCGGGAAGATCCAAGTGAAGGATAGAGTAATTTGACTGAAAGCAGATACCTAGACGGTGTTGAGTGCGAGTGAAAGAGAAGGTAAGAGGTACAGAAACATACATTTACAAAAGTTGGTAGCCTCCCATTTGTTCAAAATCGCGTTTACTTGAAGCTAATAGAGAGGGATAAATAAAAGAGAAAAAGCAGAAGGACAAAATGCTTACAAACGATACAAGTAGGAGGAACCAGGTGAGGAGGGACATCATCGTCAGCTGGAAGAGCGTGACCCGATTGGGAATTCGCCTCTTTCCCTCCGCCACCGCCATGTCTACAGAGTTCGACGACGTGCTCACCAACCAGCCCGTCGTCATTGACAATGTCCGCACTCTCAAATACTTCTCTTTTCTTTTCCACCTCTCTCTCACACTCTCTCTTTCAGGGTTCTGGAACGATAAAAGCTGGTTTCGCTGGCCAGGATCATCCCAAATGTTTCTTTCCGTCTTTGTGCGTCTCCACGGTTAGGCTTGTCCTTCCATCTCCTTCCCATATCGTTAAGACTTGTCTTTCTACGATGTCTCATTCAGTGTAGGCCGCCCCAAACATATACGCGTCATGGCCGGCGCTCTCGAGGGGGACGTTTTCATTGGCAGGAAAGCCCAGGAGTTTCGTGGCCTTCTCAAGATCAAATATCCCATGGAGCATGGCATCGTCACAGATTGGGACGACATGGAGCGCATTTGGAACTGGGTCTACGCGGAGGAGTTGGGAACGTTGAGTGAAGAGGCGAGCTACTCTCTCGCGGTGTGACGTATCGCTGCCACTGACCTGGCCTATCTCAGCACCCAGTGTTGTTGACCGAAGCACCTCTGAACCCTCGAAGTAATCGAGACGTGGCGGCTCAGATTTTCTTCGATACTTTCAATGTACCCGCCATGTTCACATCTGTCCAAGCCGTGCTTTCTCTGTGAGTCAACGATTCCGTTACATATCTCCTCACCGTGCCTTCAACCTCATCTCGGTCAGATACTCTTCAGGACGGACAACGGGGATCGTTCTTGACTCGGGAGACGGTGTAACTCATGCCGTTCCTGTGTTTGAAGGTTTCTCAATGCCCCATGCGATTCGGCGAGTGGATGTCGCGGGACGGTCAGTGCTTCCCTGGCTAAATGCGATGTCTGCTAAGTATCGTTTACAGAGACGTCACAGACTACCTTCAACTCCTTCTACGGAAGGCCGGACACCATCTACACACGACTGCCGAACGGGAAGTTGTTCGGACGATCAAGGAGAAGTGCTGTTATGTGGCTATCAATCCACTGAAAGAGGAGAAAGAGGCAGGCAGCCGGACAGAGGACTTCCGGTTACCAGACGGAAACGTCATACAGGTATGTCGAGCCCTTACTTCCTTCCAGTGCCACAACTTGACTGAATCAATCAGCTGGGATCGGAACGGTTCCGGGCGCCAGAGATTCTATTCATCCCTGAAATCATCGGTCAAGAATATGCTGGCGTTCATCAGGTGGTTGTCGACTCTATTAACAGAGTTGATCTGGATCTACGGAAGAGTCTTTTTTCGAATATCGTGCTGAGTGGAGGGAGTACGCTGTGTAAAGGTTAGTAGCTTCCCCCTCAGTCTGTGAATGCACCTCATGGGGCAAAGGTTTCGGGGATCGTCTATTGAACGAGGTCAAGAAGCTGGCTCTGAAGGATGTGAAGATCAAGATTTATGCACCGCCGGAACGCAAGTATTCCACATGGATCGGTGGGTCGATTCTGGCTGGTCTTAGTACCTTCAAGAAGGTAAAGCGCGGTGTTCACCTTGCTACAAGAGTGCTGACCCTCCATTTGTCGTAGATGTGGGTATCAGCGGAAGAGTACCAGGAAGACCCCGATATCATTCACAGAAAGTCAGGTTTCTGAGGTGTCACAGGTCGTCATATTTCCTTCCTTTGTTAAGTTCCACTACGATACCCCATGTACTCATTCTGTTTAATATGCACAGTAATGTCACACATTCTCTCTGCGTCCACCACCAAATGCAGATGTGGTATATTTAGCGGCTAACGACCCTTACACGTCCATTCACCTAACCAGGCGGTGTTGCTGAAGCCAGAGGGATTGCGGAGGACTTGAATTGACTTGGACGGGAGTTTGGGAAGTTGACACATGTGGATGTTGAAGCGCATGTGCATAGAAACAATAGAAGCAACATGGGATGGTTTTCTGTGCATACAGAGCGACCAAAGTATAAGATGTATCCACCACGCCCAACCATTACTTGCCCTTCTTGGGGGGCTCAGCAGCCTTGATCTTCTTGGTCCCGCGGAGCTGTAGATAAAGATCAGACGATAATCAAACGACCAGTAAAACATGGAACACTTCACCTTCTTGCTCCGGTTCTTCCTCTCTTTCCGCAGTTTGCGAGAGGCTTTTTCGACCTTAGTGGCAAGGCCGGACTAATAGATGTTTAGACAACAGCAGAAAGGAGAGAGGAAGTTAACGCACCCGCACTAGCCGGTATCGCGGCTCAAACTTCTTCTGCGACGCCTCATCATCGTAGATCAACGCGAATCCAGTGCTACGACCTCCACCAAAGTGCGTCCGGAAACCAAAGGTGACGACGCGCTTCTTGTCGGTTTTGTATAGGGCAGCAAGCTTCTCAGAAAGCTCCTCCTTGGAGACATTTGGGCGCGAAGGGTGGAGGACATCGAGGACGAATTGGCGTCGAGCCAAGAGGCGGTTTGTAATGAATTTACGGGTTCGCAGGGTAACTGGAGCGTTGTCAGACTATGAAGAGGTCAGTTGAAGATGGAATAAAAAGATAAGAAAAAGCTGACCATAATGAAGGGTGTCTTGAGGACTAGAGAGGAACTAAATCTGAGACGATGAAAGTGTTGTCGCGGAATGACATACCTTCGTTCCCGCTCGTCGATTTTGTCGTGGGCAATTACTGAGGCTGATGAGAGCTGATGTCAAAATGTCACATGATGCAGCTTTCGTATTTAAAGTTCAGAGTCCGACGACAGATCCGCTGAGTCATTGATTGATCGAAAAATACCACGTGCTTCGATCAAATGTCCCCGCCACCGCCATCCGATTCGCCCTTGGGTCGCACACCCAACGACATTCTGATACTGATCTCTCTAAACCTCGATTCTCAGGCCGATCTGCTCAGTCTATGTCTCACTGCAAGCTATCTAATTATTTTATTTGTATCACCTGAACCTAATAGACTCTTCAGTGTAAGGGCATCTTCAACGTCGTCGCATCCGTTCTCTATGTTGCAGTCTCTCTGAACACTCTTGATCAATGCACCCTTACTTTGGGCATGCTTCAGAGACGTGTAGATATCTCTCGGCATGTTCGCGAACTAGCTGTAAGGCCAAGAAGTAACAACGGAGTCCCCTACTACAACGGTCTCCTCGTCTCATCTGCCGTTCGTGATCTGGCGTCCCTGATGCGCTTGGATGCTTTGACCACTTTCGCATGGGATCACGACGAATTTCCCTATTACGATGATATGTGGTTTGCCCTTCGTGTTTGGTAAATACTCTACGGAACGTAACTCCTACATATATTCATATTCCTCCAGTTGTCCCCAACTCCGGTATATCAGTACCACCATTGGTTCATTCCTTCCTCCTCCAATGAGCCATGTATGTCTGGAATCTGTATGTACTAACATTTATGACATTTACTAATTGACGCTACGCATAGATCTTTGATTTCTCTGACCTTCGCGGTTTCTCGCTATTCCTGCAAAAGTCCTTCTATGAGAACCACGGCGACGTCTTCTTAGATGGTGAGTGCACGGACTTTCAAATGCAATTCCTGCTGTATGCTAATGTATCCAGACGAGCAGCAGCCTGTTGCAGAACGGTTTTTGGGATATGCTCTCCTGTCGCAGCCCAAATCTGGAGATCCTTTCTTTGGAAGGCGTCTCGCGGCTTCCTGTCGACGCCAGTCAACTCGTACAATGCAGATGGCCGAGGTTGAAGCGACTTGCTTTAGGCGACATCATCGTTGACTGGCACTCTCCGCCGTTGCCCGACCAGAAACGTCCTTTCGTTACTTTCCTCGAGGCACACCCTTCCTTAGAGTCTCTCAGCATGTCTAGGAGAAATATTGACTCTTCACATCTCAGCACGCTTGATCATGACACTCTCAAGCTTTCGTCGTTCTCCGGCACGCTTCAGCAAATCCAGACACTTCCACAGTTTCACCATACTCTGAAATCTTTGAAATTTCGTGAAGCAATATATACGCAGGAGACTCCCCCGCTGGCTGTGGCTAGCGTGCTCCAAAGCCTGACGTCTTTGACCAAGCTGAAGATCGCGTTCATGCTACACTCGATGTATGATAGCACCAATCTTCTGCGTTCCCTTATTTCGGCTTGTCCCCTTCTTCGCCACTTGGAGTTGACTTGTGGATTGAAGCCTTCTTTTCAAATTGTACGTTGATCACCAGCAGCGACTTTATTTCTATTGTTATTTACTGTCGGTCTTCTTCTACGTAGGAGTCATTTTCGAAGGCGATCCGCGGGTTTCACAAACTACGGGTCCTTCATCTCACCCTTGTTAAGTATCCTGGAGAAAGGACCCTCTCGGCGAGTGCTACGTGTATCGCCGCAAACAACCCAAGGCTGGAGAAGTTCTCACTCACATTTCTTCCGTTACCGTACCCCCTTCCATTCATGATGTCCCATTTCCCTCTTCGTTGTCGGGACAGCGGAAAGTTCACGCTAACATGTGATAACCATGGTCTACCTCTCACCCTTCGTGCGTTCGAATGCCATAGATTGATTTGGCCACTGGGCCTAGGGCACTTCTCGAGGACACGAAGATACGAGACCGACTTGCGTCCCATAGGGTTCCCTGGAAAGAGACGGAGTATGATGTCTCTGCTGACGGAGCAGTCGCCCGCTGGAGAAGAGATGAGGATGATCATCTTTTGTGGTTTCCTCGTCTCTTTGGCTTTTTGGGGGATTGTGAGAGGACATAAAATAGGCTATGTGTAGAACAATCAATAGACAGCGGCGGCTGACAAAGCTCACGTCATTTCTTTTAACACATACCTTACTTTTGCCCATCAAATTAATGAGCTCGTCTTCTTCAAAGTTTGCGTCCTTTGCGCCGTATGCACGTATCGGTCGTTTCTTATATATACCGGTGCTAAGATCTCATTTGAACTACATTAGACCCCGCCACCAGACGATCCAATCTATACCCAGGCTTCTACATCCAAGGCAACGCGAGCATGGTTCCCCAACCACAACTCATCCCCTGGAATTGATACATCCTACCAATATGGAGGAATCCCTACCTTTGCATCTTCTCTCGCTGGGGGCCAGGGCGCTGCGGAAGAGGGAGAATCCCAACAAAACCAATGGGAAACGCGCTTTGGAATGCGAGTGGACCTTCTCGCAGCAGCAGCTTATATCCTCGGGCCAATATCAGGTATGCTCTTTCGTGAATGGGATGTGTTTCCTATCGTGCTGAGTTACTGTCCAGCACTTGTCATCCTGATAACCGAGACACAAAATGACTATGTCCGATTCCATGGTACGCAGCTGTCGTCCTCGAAACCGCTCGACGCCCTCATACCACCGTGCAGCTTACCAGTCAGCTCTGTTGTCCACTCCACTGATTATTCTGAGGATACTCTTTTCTCTCCTTCTGTTTCCGTCATGGCTTCGGTCGTTATTTACTGTTACGATCTTTGCTAGTCTGCTATGTATGGGGTAAGCGCTGCTCGGTATTACTCTGCTATCACTAACGCAGGCAAACACATAGGGTCCGTGCGTATATAGACGCGACTAGGAATGGACTTGGGCGATATCAGCTACCGTACATTGGAACGCTGGCAGAAGAATGGGTGGCGGAGGAGTGAAGAAGAGTTGATGGTATTATGATAGTAGTGTGATAGCGTAGGGTGAGTATGGTATGTCATGTACAAAGCGATGTCTTCTACAGTCCCAGTGCTAGCGGAGATGACCCCAGCGAAGACGACTCTAGCAGACATATCCCAGCCAGCAAAACACCTTCAGCACAGCCATCATCGGAAGCCTCCTTCGTTGAGATCAAAAGTGCTCTCAAGGTCGGCACAAGGAGAGGCTTGAGTGGGTTTAACAGACCGTCGGTAACGTTTTCGATAAAGTCGAGAGTGTACTCAAGGATGCACTTCAGTTCGTAGACGACTAAGAACGCCGGAGGTCAAAGACAGGAACACAGCACATGCACGGATACGCACTAGGTCCCAAAATGGGTCCCAAAACAGGAAGGTCGTAGACAATACGGGCAACAGAGTTGAGGATGTCCTTGTGAGTATTGATGATCTCCTTGAGAAGGGCTTGCAAAGGATCGTTCCCGTCGTAGTATTTAAGACCTTTCTCAGCGCCGAGCTCCGCGAGCAGTCCCTTGAAGCCAGAGTAATCTGTCTGATAGCTTGACAAAGCGGTGGCGCATCGTTGCTGGTAAGCATAGTCGTTGTCTTGGACGGAAGCCGAGCTAGCCGCGAGTTTCTCTAAGGGCGCGGTGTCAACAGACAGAGTTAACAAGAGGGAAGGCAAACTTACTGAATTCTGCGGCGGTGGCCTTGGACTTCTTCGAATACGCTTGAAGTGACTTGTACTGGTCGTCTGGTTTTGTTTTCGTCTTGTCGGCACGATCGTGAACACGAGACTCGGGCGAGTTGGCAGCGGGAAGAGCACGAATAGAATGGGCCGGATTCGCGAAGTCGGATTCGTTGCTGATGGCGATTGACCGCGCCAGGAAAGATTCCTCATGACGGACCTCCAGAGTGTAGTCTGCCATCATGACCGGGAAAGGCATAGGAAATGGCGATGCAGAAGCAAATAGACTGGCGGGAGAGAGACTGGTCAATGTGACGAGCGATGCTGCGTACAACGCGAACTTTGCGAAAGAAGGCATGGCAAGAGAGAGAGAGAGATGGCGATGGTTCGTTGATAAAAAGGGCGACTAGCGCTGACTGAGAGACGGGCGAGATAGGTTTCAGACGCGTGAACGGGAGGAAAGGTGGTTGTACGGGAGCAAGAAACGTTTCGAAGCATTCTCCCATTATATACCCTCCAAATGTTAGGCTTTGTTTGTCCTCCTGAAATCTCATTGGCTCCTGAGGAACGCGTCAACACGTGATATCTGGATATCGTCACCAAGGTATTGAATCAATTTGAACCGAGAATGGCCGACTACATACACTAGTCGCAACAGGTACTCTACACAGTCCATACGAAAGAAGTAGAAGTAAGAAACCAAACGAGTCAGCTATGAAAGCTCAACTTCAGAGTCCATGAAGGAACGAACATACATACAACACGAGAACACCCAAATGAACGAAATAAAAATTGGGAAGTGATCAAGTCCATGCAGAAATCAAAGCGCAACGCATGACTTCCCGTCATGAGACCGGACAAATCCAGAGGCGCAAGAATACACTGATAGGACGTTAAAAGCAAGACGGTAGTGGCAGAATGACGAACTCACCAACACAGCTGCCTTGCTCGCATCCAACGTTCCAAGCTCCAGGAATAGTGGAACAGTCTTGACCCTGTCCAAGGGAGACACAACCACCGCATGATTCAAGTTCGGCTGAGACATCGAGGCACTCGAATTCACCAGCAGTCAGACCAGGGATTGGGCAAGCATCAAGGCCACTAGGACAGAGGAGACGGGATTTGAGTTCCGACCGTTTATAATGACCCCCTTTCCCATGCCATCCTCCCTTCCACCATCCACCGTGTCCTCCGTCGTGCCCAGGAAATCCAGACGGGGAAGGAGGAGGAATCGGAGTGCTAGGGGGCGGGATAGGCAGGCAAGAGTAGACTTTAGGAGTCCACTGCCATCCTTTGGGACATTGAGGGGGCGGATGGCTTTCGGGAGGTGGATGAGAAGGAACGCAGCATCCTTTGCCTTTGTTCCAGTAATAATCTTTAGGGGGACATTCGTGGTCCTTGGGGGGTTTGGGAGGGGTAGGATATCCGCCGTCAGGCAAACAGCATTCCTTATCCTTCCACCTGCATAACTGTTCAGTTGAATTGCATAGGACATGCATGAAAGAGTCTCACCAGAATTCTCCTTTCTTGCAACTTTTCTCAGGGTTTCCACCGCCATGAGCGGTGACTAGGGGGAAGAGAAGTAAAAAAAAGGCAAGAGCACCCGCCAAACGAGCGAAGAGCAAGGCCATGCAGCTCTACAAAGGAGGGTGGCTTGAATGAGTGGACAGGCAGTATCTGGACTCTCAAAAGAAAGAAGGAGCGCCTGGAGACAAAGGGTACTTCTTGATGTCTTTTATCCTGTCGGAGATTGTAAGCACCAGATCTTGAGTTGACCTTCTTCGAACATGGATAAGTTTCGAAGTTCTGATTTGGATTTCTATTCCAGGACAATCAGAACTTCAAAGCTTAATGCACATGCCCTATGGCTGCCAAACGTGAAAGAAAATCTACCAAATCGAAGGCTTGATGAGGATCTGGTGCCTGGGAATAATAAGGGGAATTCCGAGAAGGGCGAGCACACCTAGCTAGACTTCCGTTAGCTTAGATTGACCTCCTGTCCGTACTTACTCGATGCTGACTGACTGAGGAGAGCAGTCTGTACTTAGTAATTCAGGACGACCATGCTCAACGCCAAGACGGTAAGAGAAACGGCATTCCAGTTTTTGATAAATATTAAGAACAGGGAAAATACAGGGACATGCCTTCTTCTCGATGGACTTCCATTATCGTCAAAGTAAACTTGGTGTATAGCGGTATAACGAATGGGCACGAAAACAAACTGCTTGGGACTTCAGACGAAATTATCTCCTCCTTCATGAGCCGGAAGTCAACGTCAAAGCCTAACGATGAAACAAGGCACACATACCTTACGATGAAGCCACCAAAGCCCTCTGCAAAGCTCGAGTCGCGAAGTAGCGAACGTCTGCGTCTTGGTCATTTTTCTGCTGTTCCAACGCGGGGATGATTCTCTGTCGAACGAGTTCACGCCCTTGAGGGCCGGAACCGTAGGTCACCGCCAAAATCTCCAAAGCCTTGGCCACGTTGAATCGAATATTAGGTATCGGGTCCGATGCCAGTCGGACCAAGGGATCGATGATTTCCGCCTGAACGATCTCCAGATTCAAGGAAGGTGCGATAGTCTACAACACATCAGAACGATGGTCAATTAGCCGCAGAACAGACTAAGATAGCTTACCGTAATAGCCTGCACTGTGGTCATTCGGAAAAGATAGTTTGGATGTTGCCCCATGCCCATGACCTTGGGTACGATGGCAACCTTAGCCCATTCCACACCGAACACGTCCGTGAGCTTCTTGAGGTTGACCGTGGCTGCCTCTCGGATGCTGTAGACGGTGTCTCCCAACCACGACATGCACAGATTTCCCAACTGCTCGTCGAAAAATGGCTTGCCTAGCTGATTGGCAAGAAGAGGGATGTATTCGATGATAGCCTGGCGCACACGCCATGATTTATCTTCGGCGAGTTCAACAATGGCCGGGAGGAGGTTTTCAGATAGCAACGTAATTCCAATTACTGATTGTCGGTGAGCCTCAGTGTTGCCAGTACGAAGAGGATGGGATAGACGTACCACCGTTTACAGTCTCGAGCTTACTGATGATGTTCAATCTGACTTCCGGGAAGTCATCCTTCAGAAGTTGCAAGAACAGCGGTAGGAGATGCTCAATCGTAGAATCCTTGCCCAATAAAGGCGCAAGTCCGCTGATCTGATTAGCCAGGGCTGCCCTTACATGCTGAGAAGTATCAGAAGCCAAGTCGCGTACACAAGGGACGATGCGGGCTAAAATGACTTCTCTATCCAGGAGCTTGGAAAAGCCTGAGAAGAAATTAGATCGCGGATAGAGCCTTGTCACCACGAGCAACGAACCTGGAACTTGGCCTGACGCTGCCGTTCGAACCTCCGCCTCATTGTCCTTCAACAACTGCACGTACTGGCCAATTAGTTCCTCGCGAACCAATTCGACTCCCACCGCCTCGGCGAGCTGTAAGGGAGCGTTTAATCACCATTTACACCACTTTGCGACTGGACATACTTCATTAAAATGACTTGCGGCCATGTACCTCACCCGCCAACTTTTGTCGCCAATGCTGCTTCTGATTTGCTTCAGTAATTGATCTTTTACTTCAACGGCCGACATTCTCTGGGCAATAGCAATGAGATCTTCAATCGTCAGCAGACGAACGGAGTCTTGGTCGTCGGACTGAAGTCTTCGATATATCGGCAGCCCGTCGGATGCAATGTGTTGAGGTGAGAACTGCGTAATGAGAGGCTATCCAAGACGTTCAGCCTGATAAGACGGCCCAATAAAATATCAAAAAGCTTACCCCGAGCCATTTAGCAGCTGCCCTCCTCACCATCGGGGTATCGTCTGAGCCTAGGGCTGAGAATCCCTTGCGCAGTTCTTCCTGGACGGCGGGCGATACTTTGGAGTACACGGCAGGAAAAAGGGCAGCAGAAGATGTCCTGGAGGTGAACCATTCTCCTGCAGAGAGGCGTTTGAGGAGAGGAATGTAAGATTCTTCGATCTGCGCCAAGGAAAGAACGAGGGCGATTTTGGTGATTGACTCTGCCGCCTACATATAGCTGTGTAAGAAAAGCTGAAACCTCGTGTCCAGTTATGAGATGGCATACCTTGTCCCTCACCAAGGTTTCTTCTACGGCGGAAAGAGTCTCAAGCGGAGCCAGCAAGAGGTGCGCATATTCATTGCCACCAATGTATTCCTCAAAATTTCTTCCAAGTTCTTCAGCTAGGGCAAGCAGAACTTCGTCTTCGTCGTCGAGAGAATCTTGAAGGAAAGGTACGAGTTCGTCGCGGGAACGATCAGGGCCTAGTGCGAGGGCGATTGTAGGGATGCTGTGGATAGCATTGAGACGCAACTGAACGTCTTCTGAACGCAGCTCGTCCATGAGGATAGCGATCGGGGCAATCTACAGTAGCCATAGGAAAGAGATTATTGGTCAAGAGTGGCCAAAAGTGATAAAATGACGGACATCATCTGTAGGAAACCCTGGATCCATGGTCGTTTCACGTGGGGGAAGACAGAAATCGATGAGCGTCCCAATAGCTGTTTATTTAACTATTCTTAAGCGTAAAATCGTTCCAAGCCAGAGGTGATGATAGTCGTTGAAGGGATGATCGTGAGTCTGTCACAGGTGACGCCACATGGTTGTAACTTTCCTATTCGAGACAATGCCTTACAATTCATCTATGTACTTCGACAGCTCTGAGCAACTATATCCTTCTTTTGTGCTTTCCACCTTTTTTACTCATCCCTCCAATTTTATCACCTTTCTTGGCTCGAACGCCTTCCCGGGCCGTCGGTGCCATTTTATGTCCAATCTCTCTGTCGAAGGCGCCTGACCGAAGAGCTGTCACCTTTTTCTTCTTATCTTTCTTTTTCGTGTCCCTTGCTGGCTTTCTTTCCGGAATGCCTATTTTCGACGGTCTCGACGACTTCTTCGCAGAGCGGATTGCGGCATTCAGCGCACGGTCATCCCCCACCTCTGCATCTTCTTCCATAGTCAGCTTCCGTCTTTTCGCCTTCCTGGACAATCCAGAGAATTTATTTCTCTTTGGCTGAAGGTAGCAATTTGAGTGTTGGCTCAGCAGTGACAGCAGGAGTATTGAGCATTTACCTTGTCCTTGTCCTCTGCTGGCATCTTCTGCTTCGCAGCCTTGCCTAACAATTCAAATCCTTCCTCGTATTGTTTCTTGCTGATCGCTGTACAATGCACATGGACCTGTCTCCTAGCGTTCTTCGACATAGGTGTAGTATTAAGACGTACCTTCTTCGTTCTGCCTATCTTTACCGGACTGGAACCATGTCCTCGCAGGGCGAGAATAAATCTCCGACTCGTGGTTGATCATATTCTGCCCCTTCCTCAATTCCATTTCTGCTTTGCGAATCTATGTGGATTGTGAGAGATAGAGATAACCAAGGGCGAATTAGTACACACCTCCTTCTCTTCTTTCTCTTCTTGCAAAATTTCCGAAATCTCTTGCTTGATACTGCTCAGCTTCTCCGTCCATTTTGCAACAGCTTCTGGAGGTACCACACGATGTCTGACCTGATCGGCGCTCGCGCCGTGCTTGATCGCAGCCTTAAGCATCTTCCTATCAGCTTCACCGACTAATGTAACAGATCTACTACATGATAAGAGCACTGTTGCGACCATACGACTATCTAGACGTACCGGCCTTTGGCACCAGCTCGAGCTGTCCTACCAACACGATGCAAATACTGGGCTAACTGGCCTGGCATATCATAGTTGATGATGGTCTCGACGCCCTTGATGTCTATTCCGCGTGCCGCAAGGTCGGTTGCCATTAGGAAATCGACAGCACCGTCGCGGAACTGTTGTAACGCTCTCAAACGCTGAAACGGAAAAGTTAGGTATGGACGGGAACGATCAAATGTGAGATTCCACCTGTTCCTGAGTGAGATCACCGTGCAATTCATCGCACTTCATCCCTAGTAAAGAAAATACGATGCGCATCTGATGCGCCAGCTTCTTACTCCTCAGGAAGACGATCACATTGCTTTTGAAAGTCCGTTTACACAGTGTGACAAGCAACGCAGATCGCTCGGACTCCTTGCCTGCACGGACTCTCACGAATTCTTGTACCAAACCACGCGCCGTACTTCGTTTGGGGTCTACAAACAGACGAACCGGTTTCCTGAGCGACATACGCACGAGGTCGTCGACGGAGTCTGTCATAGTGGCGGAAAATAGCATAGTCTGCCGGGAAGGAGGGCACGATTTTACAATCTCTGCAAGCTCGGCGGCAAATCCGTCGGACAGCATTCTGTCAGCTTCATCGAGTACTAGAATATCGAGAGTGTCGAGCGTAAACGAAGGGGAGTTGTGAATATGATCGATTAGCCGACCAGGCGTGGCAATCACTACATCTGGTCGGGTGCGCAACGCGACTTCTTGTGACTTGATAGAAAGACCACCTATGAAGAGGAAGGATGCTCAGGTTCATAGTATACCACGTCAATGAGCTACATACCCACGATGAGGCAGAACTGTATATCTGTGTGAGCAGCGAGCTTCTTACTCACATCAAAGCACTGTACTGCCAATTCTCTGGTCGGGACCAGTACCAAGCACCGCGTCGCTGCCGCTCTTTTACCCTTCTCTCGATAGAGTAAGCGTTCCAGCATAGGGATGGTGAACGCGGCGGTTTTACCAGAACCAGTCACAGCACCGCCAACAAGATCTTTTCCCATAAGAGCAACTGGAATGGCAGCTGCCTGAATCGGCGTCGGCTTGTGGAATCCCAAGGTTGTGAGTGCTTTCACAATTGGACGGGAAAGGTTCATCGTAAGAAAAGACGAATGGCTTTCCGATGGGCCAGCTTCTGAGTCAAAAAAAGCCGCTTTGCGATCTTTCTCTGCCTGCGTCTCCTCAGGTTCAGAATCGTCGTCAGAATCGCAGTCCCCCCCTTCCTCAAGAGCGTCATCTGCATCAGAGTCATTGTTGTCTTCATCGTCTTCCTCCCCAGAGGTTGCAAGCGGATCATCGTCCACGTCCTTTTCGTCTGCACCGACGCCGAGAAACTCGTCTTCTTCACTTTCAGCCTGGGAGTCAGCCTCGGCTGGCTTATCTTCTGAGGAGGAGGAGGAGTCTCCATCATCTTCGCTGTTCTCTCCTTCTCCTTCCGCTTCGTCTACAGGACGTTTTCGTTTCGAGGATAGTTTTCGTCGAGCAATTATGTCGTCAACAGAGATAGGTTCCTGAAAGCGTTGGCTAAGCAAAAAGTCCAGGACATCGTGAGATACAAGTACTCACAGGTTTTGTTCCGGCCTTCACTAAATCATGATAGTCCGTCTGTTCATTGAGAATGTCCGTGTAGGGATCCCCAGAAAGATCAAAGACAAATTCAGGGTTCAAATCTTCTGTTTTGTCCACTGGCTTTGTTGTCTGATGAAGCGGATAGTCCTCTCCGTCAGAGTCGACGGTCATAACATAGTCTGACATCGCGACAAGCTAGAGCGGTACACAAAGGATGAAGCAAGCTACAGCCTGTTATTTTTAACTTGCTTACGTGATTCATATTTGTCTGAGCGATGTGATGGAATATGGAAAGGGTATCGTAGAGCATGACGGGTCGTTCAATAGCAGTTGTAGATATAGATATACAAATGTAGAAAGCTCCAGGTGAATGTAGAATATTTACCAGAAAAAAAGTCGACGCAGAATTGCAACATCTCTAGGTTGGCCACCTCCTTGACTTTCTCGTATTAGCGGTCGAGAAATCGGAGGATGGGTATTCCGGAGCTCGTCCACCTCTCCCTCATTCAAGGCCATTCGAGAAGTTTGCATCTGTACAAAATCGCTCAGCATGTTACATATCACGCAAAAAGGGAGTACAGACCTCATCATTCATCACTGCATGACTGAGCAAGAGTTTTCCTATTTCAATGTTCTCGGCGAAGTTGTAATCGTTCGTGTTCCGACACTGAGCTTGACACTGGGTCGTGCTGCTGATGAAACGGCCCATCATGTTGAACTTCCCCCAGTGGATCTTGGAAGGATCAGTGGCAAGAAAGTCTGGATTTCCCTCATGCGAACGGATAAGATCAGACATATGCACCTCACTAAAAAGTGTCAGTGATGTCGAGATGCATTAAACGAAGGAAAACATACAGCGCGGGGATGCATGCACCCTTGGTATTCCTCAGCGCCATACGATACGCCCGATGAGACCGGATGTGCTGCAATAGAACATCCCACGATTGTAGAACCTTGGCAAGTTCTGGCGTCTTTGCTTTGAACAGTTCCATCGTTGGCTCGCCAGAGAAAGTCGAGCTATTGATACCAGCTACAACAGCTCTCAAGGCAGAATAGTTATTCAGTGAGCGGAGCCTCTGTGCGATTTCAACAAATTTCTCGATTTGTCGGGCACGCATCTTGGGTCGATCATGGCATAAGATTAAAGAAACCACCCTGTCGATTTCTTAGTACACGGAAAAGCCATGATCATCTGCTAAACACACCATGCCGCAAGATGGTTGGATAGATTGTTGAAACGGGTGATAGAATCCGTTTCGGGATCCTTTCGCCCAGACACGAAAGTATATTGAAGCCAGTGCCGCGGCTATGAGAGATATATCAGAAAACCATCCATGAAGACGAGTAATGATAAGTACCTCAATATCTAAAAAGAACTGGACTTCCATTCGAGTGATTTCCTGAGCGATGGCATCAGGCGGCAACGTATTGATCTCCTGAGCGACCCTCTGTAGTTCCTTCAGTTGCTGCCTTGGAGTGTATTCTATGGACTCTGCCGAGGTAGAATTGACAGTGGAAGAGGAGCTGGGTAGTAAGGCCTTTGTCGGAATGCTTCCCTTTCGCTCTCGACGGGCCACAGGCGAAGAGACATGTTTAGCCTTCGACGAAAGTCTGTGAATCGAGGGATTAGATTCTGACTTGTGGAGGCTTTCGTCGTCTTCTTCCAGAAGGCTATAAGAATCGTCACTTTCGTCGGTAACATCCTCTACTTTCAACGCCCATGGAGCATCCCTATCGACAAGGCTCGGCAGGAGCTCCAGAAAAGGAAGAAAATCAGATCCATAATGAAGGAGGTAAGTCTTGGAGATTATTGACTTGATCAATGCCGATAGTGCACCTGCAGTGCCTCTAACCGCGAAGTCGTACGGATAGTCTCTTATCCATATTTCCAGGAGATGGCAGATTCTGAGTCAGTCATTCAATCAGAGGCAAGAAACCGAGCTAGTTGATCGAGTACCTCATTTGAGCAAAGCAGGCAAACATTGGATCACCTGTTGGGCTATCCAGTTGTCTCATTCGCTTCTGCATTGCAAGCAATACGCTTCTTGGGCTGGCAAAGCGTCGGTACGTGAGGAGGAAATGGGTTATATAGGTCGGATCTGCAACCCCGAAGTTCAGCGAGCCAATTGTACCACCAAGAGACCGCCGCTTACCATCCCCGCTAACTGACAAGAACATCAGCTTGTCGAGCAACTCGTCGATCGTGGCCCATTGAGCAGGACGACTGTACCAGGCACCAAGAACCATTAAAAGGATGATTTATGGGAACACTGAGAGAGATAAACTTACGGCTCCTTCTCTTTAGTCTCTTTCTTCTCATCACTAGACCCATTGAGGCGCTCAGAGTCAGCTGGCGGATTGCGCAGTGACTCGGCACTGCTGCTGCGGGGTAGTTTATTGACGGGTCGCATCCCCGCATTTTCTCCTTCCGCATGCCACTCTCGAGAACGCATACCAGCTTCGGCAAGCAGATCGCCAGTAGACCGTACACGGGTGGGAGAAGTAGGGGTACCAGGGGCTCTTGGTGCAGAAATGGGCGGCACATGAGAGGCGCGAGACACAGACGAATGTACCCGTTGGTGAGCCATAGACGCCGCAGAGGAAGACGCGGTGGGAGTTGCTGTCCTTGACCCTTCCCAAGGCGAGGTTTTTAACAGATCAGGAGAAGCAGGATTCCGGTAATCATCCAATTCATTCCTGGCAGTACCTATTACGAGAGTCAGGTGGGGAAATTGTTCGTCCAACAGGATAACTCACGGCGATCGCGAAATACGGCTTTGAAAAGCCAATGGAAGGAGCGTCTCATCTTTTCACGGCCGGCATCGTTGGCGTTGGTAACCTCTACAAGACCGACGTCGTACTGCTGAAGCACCTCCAGAGAAGCTTGAGGATCAAGACGACGCTCTACATCTGATTTACAAGCGAGAACTATTGTAGGAGTTTGGATCTGACGATAGCCACCTGCAGATTGCAACTGATCAGATAGACGTGTTACACATAGATGAGCACAGGCATACGAAGGAGGCCTTCTACGGGCTGGAAAGATGATTCGTCCGATGCATCATAACAGATGATCACTCCGTCAACACTGGGTGTTTCTGGTAGGAAGGTGACGGTGGTGATTTCTGTTTCGGGGTCTGTGATGTCGACTTCTATGATGTTGAGAGCGCAATTGGGTAGATTCTCGTGGTCTGAGATCCTTCCTGTGCGCCGCGAATCTAGAGTAAAGTTCCGATAAGATCACGTAGGAAAATGAGCTGTGCAATACTGACAGCGCAAAGAAGGACTCAAACCAGGCAATGAAGCACTGGGATCAGACAAACCACATCCCTTCAAACCCTTCCGAATCACGACGGACTTGCCGCTTCCAGAAACGCCGACGACTATGAGAGTAACAGGTGGTTCCTGACGCTGACTGGAATCCTAAGAAGATGTACTGGATGAAATAAGGTGAACAAGAAGTGGAAGAGAATGGACGCACGGTGGGACCAGCAGTGTTTATCATCATCCTGCGAGAGCTACTTGGAGCATACACGCCTAGACTTCCGCTGCGAGTCCTGCCTGCAGGTGCCATTGGAACCCCACGCCTCGCAACGGAATGCAGAGATGAAGTTGATTGAATACGGGGGACGGCGTCTTGTGTGTTGGAAGTGGCGGAGGTACTAATGCCGCTGCTGACACTCGAAGTGGTGCTAAGAGTGGGTGTTCGGGAGGGTAAGGGGAGCTCCCCTGCCTTGATAAATGGCCTAGAGAGGTCTTGCCCCTTGAGAGAGACGCGTGGATAAGTGGGATCGATAGGACTAGCTAGTGAATCCGACCGCTCAACATCAGAGTCACTGATGCTGATGGGGGATTGGAGCTCGTCTCTCGCAGAGCTGACACTGATCCCACGAGCTCGACCTGACTGCGCGAGTTCTTGACGCTCGCGTTTCAAGCCTGCAGACATTCCGAAAATGAGACCGCGAGGAGGATCCAAGGCGGAGCTGGTGTTGACCCTGGAGGGCCTTGTGGTAGGTGGGGAGACAGAATCACGGACATATTGAAAAGAGTCAACGGATACAGATTTACGAAGGCCCTGGGAAGACTGGACAGCGAGATTTGTGTTGGGGGGAAGGGGAGAGTCTGAGAGGATGGAGGGAAGAGGAGAAGGAGGAGGGAGTGCTGTGGAAGGGTCCTGAGGAGAAGCGTGAGGGACATCCTCGGCGCCGATGGTAGGAAGATCCATGGGTCGTGATACAAATAAAAGAAGGCAGAAAAGGGTATAAAGACTTTATTGACAAAATTCGACTTTAAAAAATCGAAAGACAGGCGAGGATGATGGCCCACCACAGAAATGGTGACTCGGAGATTGCCGCTCTCCGACTCTCCAATCATCCATGGGCTCCCCGACCTGTGTACTCCTAACTGTAAATGTTTTTATACAGGTATCACTATAATCTAATGGAAGCTGTAGAACGACGACGGTCCACCTAGCTCTCCCTCTGGAGAGTCTCCTTATGTATGGGGTCTCTACAGACACCTCACCGACAAACTTGGTATCTAATATTCTTCCCGTCAATCCTTTATTTCATTATGCATTCTTCCATCCAGGTTGGAAAGTAAAGGTAGTCCTCCCCAGCTCGCAAAAGTCTTGGATCGGTATATCTCTTTTTCTGCAATCAGCCTTTCGTCGCGTCAATCTCCTCCACAGGTAAAGCATACCACATCAAGGAGGTCACCAAAGGAAAATACTACTACCCCAGGGAACCAGGAAAGCACCACATTCCTGCCACCTTCTCGTTTTAACCTCAACAACAGACGGCCAGGGTGAAATATCCCACACATCAAGACCGCTGAAGCAGGGAGAAGTCGTGCGTCTCGCCATCCGTCATCACCATTTCACAAACCTCATCTTCTCGTACTAGGATGAATGGATTCTCCTCGATGGTGTAAGAGCTCCCCACACCTGCTGCCTTCGCTTGACGCCGTTGTAGACTCCTGCCACTTGCACTAACATTGCCCTCCATAATCTCTACCCTGGAGAAATCGATCTTGTGGTAGAGTAATTTGCTGAATTTTCCTTCAGAAGTTTTCAAATCTCTCTTGCCAGGTATCTGGTCCTAATCTTGGTAGAAACACCTCCGGTGAGTCCTGATTGATCTCCTCTTTATTGTCGCCTCCATCTAATCTTGTGCATAGCTGCTTTTGCACTCTCCTCTGGTTCGTGTTTTTAGCTTGCAATGTGACGAGCACTTTGGTCTGACCAAAGGCTCTCACAAGGTACTGTCGGGGCAGCTTTATCGGGATCACTGTCCAAAGTCAGATCTATCGCGTTATCTTACGGCACCGTTCTTCACCCTACACCAATCGCGTTGTTCGACCCGGCACACGTTCTAGGGATTGGTATCATGAACTACCTGTGGAACAACTGGGGTGCTGACGATGGCGGCCTGCGGCCTGATGAAGTAGACCTCTACAGCGTCAACATCCCCCTCATCCAAGGTCTTCTCACAGAGGAAAGCTTGAAGATCTGCTGGACGAAGATGTGGAGGAACTCTTACACGAGGCTTTTCACGCGTGTTCGAGCGTCCCGGACAGTCGAGGGGAGTAACCCTGTGGGACCCGACGCACCCACCTCAGGTAAGGATGAAGTGGATGCAGTGGATGCTGGCGAGTTATCCTTCAAGTGGTCTCCCGAGATGGAAGGCTTGATTACTCCATCACGAAGGAACCTGCCCATAGGCTCTGATGCTTTTGCCATTTTCAACGGTCATGCAAGCGTAACACCTCTTCGTGCCTCTCTTGCCGAGCCGGTTTCGCCAGAGGCTATTGACATCGAGGACAAAGTATGGAAGTTGAAGTTGTAGGATAATGATCCAGTCAATGGAGCCAAATGAACACACTTCTAGCATACAGGTGTGGAATGGTGATCCACTTAGTATCTACAGTCTGGCTGTGATCATCGAAATCCCTCCGACTATCAGAAGATATACGATAGTCAGCGTGCTTGAATGGAATATGCTCCTATGAACGGTGGCCGCAGAGACCCTGCCGTTGAGTAGCTGCTTTTTGTAGACTTTCAATGAGTTGATACTCCACGAAGAGTTCTGTGTAATGATTAGAAGATGCCGGAGAGCAGAACACATAGTTAGAAACGTACGACAAAGTTATTGGGATCCATGAGTCTTTGACTGCATGTTCCCGGACATCCTGACGTCTCGTACGAATTTCCTGCCCAATCGCCTAGACCGCAACAAAATACTCAGGGATTCAGATCTCGACAACGAGAATAGACGCTAACCGCAGATTGTAATATCTAGATGTATCGTCAGAAAGGACAATCGAGCTGAATGGAAAGGCAAGCATACCAAATATGATAGAGTGATTCACAAAAAACTCCAGGGGATCGCACATCTCGGGCAACAGCTGAGCGCTAGGAATACCCCAGGTCGAAGGATTGGGACTTTCGTTGATGATATCCTGAGGTATCGCAGACCGGTAGAACGACCCTGTTGAGGTCCGTTGGTTGAAGCGAGATTAGTGTTTGAGTAAAGAAGGACCCACAGACGGCGATTCCATTCTCATCCCACTTCATCGCGAAAATGCCTCCACCTTGCGCATCAAAGTAAGGACCGTATGAGGCCCGACTCCACTCTATAATACCGCATCCTGCATTGTTGTTGATATTCCCATCGCAATTCGTGTGGTTTTTCCCGTTTTCCGACTAGACATTCTCAGATCGTCAGCCGGCTCCTCTCGACATCAGATAACGACATACCACTATTTGCCCTGTAAACGGTGCGTTTTCATCTAAATAGCAGCCCGGGCCTGTATGCCACGCGACTTGATTGTGCTGGTTATCATGGACCCCTTCGATGATGTCAATTTCACCGGTCTATCAAAGATATTAGGATCGCAACGCGAAAGGAAAGGATCCTTACATATGGCCAGTTCCCGTTTCCAAGAGTCCAAAAAGCGGGCCAGATAGCTGACCGCACCTTTCAGCTTCACAAAAAGGATCAAAAATGGAGACCATAACGTACCACATCCCCAGGGAGCATGGTTGAGATCCAAGATGAAAAGACCCGTGTTGTATTGAGCATTACTAGAGATACGGACGCTACGGGGACTTGGTTAGAGACGTTTCTACTGGCATTCAAAAGACGAACCTCTCCCTGAATTGTCCCTCTGGAAGCCACGTGGTGTTGTCCGTCTTCATCACGACTATTCCATCTTCCTGGACATACGCGAGACCCTTTCTAAATGCACTCTCTCTGTCAACGTAACTTAATCGAGACGTGAGCCATTGGAGGGTTTTGAGGAAATCGGTAGAGCTATACTCACTCTACTGATCCACTGTGGCAGGCACGGCGATAAGAACACGTCAAGAGGATAAGTAGAAAAGGTTCGACATACTGTGTGGGATCGGTATCGCTGTAGAAAGTCCAATTACTGTTACCATTAGCACTCAAGGCTACGCAACTGGACAAAACAAAGACGCGCACTCAAAGAAAGTGTCCCCAGAGTAATCGTCTTGAGGGAGCCATAGAAATGTGGAACCATTAGGATTGACGTCAAAGTTGTTGAATTGTCTCTTTCGCGGGGAGGATTTCCATGGTCTAGATATTTTGGAGGATAGAGTGCGAAGATTAAGCAGATCCTTGGGGAAAGCTGCTGCAACAGACAAGCTGTCGCAAGCCAAAAGGACTAAGACACAGTGGGTGAACGCTAGGTCACGGGCATAAAACATGAGGGGATCGTGTCAAATCGTCACTGGTCAGGTTGGCGTTCTTATAACGGGAACACTCGAGAAACGTGTAGAACCATGTAAATGGGTAAGAACGAGGGAAGCCCGTAAACATCACAGTCGCTCGGGGAAAGCATGTCATTGCTGTGATGCCAATCCCGCCGAGATTACAACATGATCAAAGAGCCCCCGCCTCGTGTTTCCGTACTTACAAGTGCACTGCGTACATAATTACTCACGTCACATACAATGTGTAAAACGATGAGGCCATACAATGCTGACATTTTCGTGAGGGAGAAACATGGGTGTAGTACATAGCACATGGCGACATGAAAAATCCAGCAAGGAAAACAGCACAGATCACCGGTAGCGACGGAGGCTGAGCGTGTTGTGTTTTCTCCAGGTAGAGCGAGCGGGTGCGTGGTTGTGGCGATGGCCCTTGCCGAGTCCACGATTCTGAACAAAAAAAGGCTTAGTGCATACTTCACTAGGGTCAAGAAGAAACACACCTGCTTGCCAATGCTTGTGAGACCGCGGGCTTCCCTGCGCTTGTGGACCGGGTTGACAATCCAGTTGATTCTGGGGTCGCGACGGATCTGATGTTGCAGTGTTAATTTGATGGGCAAGCAGAAGAAGGGAAAAGGCGAAGCGTACGGCTTTGTGATTGGGGTCCACCAAAATGACCTCGTAGTATTTGTATACACCGTCCTGATTGATCCAGTAGGAGTTCAGCACACGGAGGTTGCCGCATCGCCTGCCCACACGCTCCTCAGCAGTGCTCCTCAAGCCCCTTTGATACTTGAGGTGATTGACACCCTGACGAACGGGCTTGCCGTAGGTAGCACCTTATTACTTCGGTATTAGTGACACTTTTCAACTGGAACATAGCGGGGATTTTGACCTTTGGGCACGGGCTTTTTGCGGTTACCGCGACGGACACGGATACGGTAGATCACGTAGCCCTGCTTGGCCTTATAACCAAGGCGGCGGGCCTTGTCGGGGCGAGAGGGACGGGATGCTCGGTGTATAACATTCAACTGACGGTATTCCCAGCATCTACGATGCAATCGGACAGTGAGTATCGTACGTGAGAGGAAACGAAATGAGACGCACCGAACACGAAAGAGGAAACGGAGGACATCCGACTGCTTTTTCTTGTAGAGCTCACCGACGTATTTGTATGCGCCCATAGTGCGGCTGGTCGATACAAAAGATTAACGAATTTGGTCTTGCGCGATACTGTCCACAGCACCCACCTTGATCTTCGGCGTTGATGTTCAGAGACGGAATGGGAAATAAGATTCAGACGACGATTAAAGCTCAGCTTCGGTCATTGCCGGATTATGTCATCATATCTATGCCGCACACACCGAGCGCCGTAAGCTTTCAATAATTCCGCATGTATGCATTCGAGAGTACGGCACAATAATCTTGAACTACTTAGAGTCGTAAGCAGACAAAATGTCTACACCATCTTCTTATTCTTCATCCCGAGCCTGAACCACGCCGTGCCCATAAACAACACCCAAGCGAAGAGGATCAGTATTCCACAAAGGGACATAAAGATCTGACCGCGCTTTTGCTCATTAAGCAACTCCGTCTCGTCCCTACCAATTCGAACTCTGGAATGCGAAGAGTAGAGACGACGTGATTCAGACGAATTGAGAAGGGGCTCTCGTTCGTTGGATCGGCCAGGGTGAACAGTATCTTCACTGTCTTCGGGCCCATTCAATTTCCGAGAAGGTTCAGATACGTGAGAGGAGCTTTGCAAGCTCGAGAATGATCCACTTCTCCGGATTGCCGCTTCGGTCTTGATGTTCTTGCGTCGTTGAAGGTAAGCCAGGCTGACAATGCTGAGCAATTGGAGGACGTTGAGGAACAAAAACAAATCTAAAAGCAGTTGCATGGCGTGGTTGTTTCGAGGCCTATCAGGATCGACTGGCTCGCCCTTCTTATGGATGTCCAGAGCAAGGCCAGCGACGGTTTGGAAGATCGTCGAGCCAGTTTGTTCGAGCTGAAATGTACGCTTTTAACATCATAAAATGAGAACCGAACACATGGACTGACACTCTTGTGAACCCCGAGCGCGGTGGAAACATACTTCAAAGCGACAATCTTGGGCACGATCACCACAAGAAGGACTGCGTCGCGAACTGAGTTCAAATGTTCAATCACGCAGAGTGAAGTACTCACGCGGAGAAAATCCATGACCGATACCGAAAGATAAGATGGCGGGAAGGGAGGTCTTGGTCCAGCTGGGAGGGAGCGCCAACCACAGGTATGCGAAAAAGGTCAACGTGGAAGAGAAGAACATGAGCTGGACAACGACAGGCCGGTGTCGGAATCTATCCACAAGGAATCCACACTGAAAAATTGCACCATATGAGGTATCAAAAACCGCGAGGTTTCAGTCGGAACGTACAATGGGATACAAGACAACACTCCACGCAAGGAGATAGGACGCATCGTTCGCAGCTTGCTCCTCCGTCATGCCATAGCGGATTTGGATTATGTTACTATGTTGCAAAACCGTCAAGAACGGATAAAACCAGATGCCTAGTGCTTACGCGGCAAGATGTGTGAAAGGAGACCACAAAGTTCCGCACAGCACGTTGAGCCCAACATAGCTTTAATTCAACTCAGTGACCACCAGTGTAAGGATCGACGATAGAAACTCACGCCCAAAATATATCTCCCAGCTTCGTGATCTCTCGGAACTTGACGCGACGTTTCCTAGCCACCTTCTCTAAAGCTTGAGCCTCTGAGATGCTGATGACAGAACGACGGCGGGCCTCTTCTTTGATGTCCGAGGCCTCGAGTTCAGCACCCGCCCCATCAATGAGCCATCGAGACGCGGCTATGTAGCATAAGTTCACCACAAATGATAGACCTGCGAGGAAGGTAGCGACATAGAACGGTGCAAGACTACCGAACTTCTCTGTCAGGGGGTATGATGTCCTGGCTGAGATGAAGGAGGCTCCTTTTCCTGCGATGAGTCCAAACGCAAGGGAGATACCCAGACCATGGGATTTGAAAAATCGGACGATGATGGTCTCTTGGACCACAGCGAGGGGGCTTACTCCAAGCCCAAATATGAACATCCCAAAGGCCATGAGACGAACGTTTCCCCATATATCACCCACCAGGAGTAAGATTTGGCCTATGCCTTAGCATCAGGATGGATTCCGATGAGGAAAGACCGAAGAGGAGACGCACCGACGAAGATGATGCCTGTGGCGACGATGCTCATGAATGTTGTGCCCAGCTTTGAAGCGAGCAGTCCTCCAACTAGGGGGGTCCATGTGCTGTTCAGGCTGTAGGCGGATATCAGGAGACTGAACTCTGTGTTAGAAGTTCCTAATTCTCTCGAGATACGACTCTTCAGGGGTCCGAGAACATACGAGGCACTGTGAGGCTCACGATGAGAAACTGGACAACGTAGAAGTGAAGGACGATCTCACTAGTGGCTGCCTATGCTCAAAGAGCAAGCACAGAGCAATGCCAGATATCTTATAAACACCGCTCTGCGATATAGAGCATCACTAGAAAGTCTACTCGGGCGGGGTCTTGCGAGAGACACTCCCTCCGCTTCGGGTTCGTCCGCAGGGTCGTAGAGTTGACTTGGCCTTCCCAGAAGGTCCTGTTCCTCTACTGGCTCATTATCCGATTCAATATCGTTGTCCACGGTTGCCAGAATATTATCGCAGGATGTACGACGGTAGTCGTGGTCTGCCGAAGGCTCATGGAGGGAGTGAGCCATGATGGGGATGGAAGATGAGAGCAAGGGCCTAGAAGGGGAGTATTCCCGGATTTAGTTTCAATTGAACGACTCTATCCCGACAGCTAGACGGCAAGGGTCCAGAGGCATACTCTTATAGCAGCTGGAGCCTGATTTCATTGGAGAAATTCATTCCGGCGAGACGGATAAAAGCCTTTCACTTATCTGATAATCGGCCATCTGTCGCTATCTACAAATAATCTCATCCCGTGAGCCCACAGTGCCCTGAACCACTGTAGATATTGCAGATGAGAGCCGTTTCTGGACAGCGGATCACTCAGAACAGAAGTACAGAACTGCTTCGATCTTGATATATGCATATAAAACGTCCTGGGCAAGGAAAACACCACAGTAGTATGAACGACCATGAATCACACCATTCTTCTCGAGTCCCCCACCAGCCTTGACCACCGGTTCTCGTTTACACTAAACATCCATGCGCAGGTTGCCAGCAGCGTAAGGAGACATAGCCCAAATTCTGTCCATCCAAGGGCTTCCACGGTCAGGGACTGTCTGCAACTAGCTGACTGGTAAGTACCTCTCAGGTATACAATGGCGAGGCGCACACCTCGATAAAGTGGGCGAGCCAGCGCAGTTTCCTCCGCTTCTCGTGTTATGCATGATCCCGGTAGTGGCGCCCTACGCATGGGGAAGGAGATAAGTCTGATAAACACTATTATAAGTCCAAACTTACCCATAAGACGCTGGAAGCCAGCAGCCAGGCGACACTGCTGGCAACGCTGGCGAGGAACCGTGTACCGCCGTCCACCAGCCAAATCATGTATGATGTCGAAAACAGAAGAGTCCAAGATGAATTAAATAGAAACGCTATCAACCTGTTCAACGGCCATTCTTCAGAAAATATGCCTGCATCTAGAAACAGAAACAGCTCGTACAAAGCGTGATACCTCCCACTTGGCCAAGTGCCTCGCTCATTTCCCGCGGTCACCAGAAAGGCGGTCAGGCCAATCTCCGCCAGAGCGCATAAAATCATCAGTGTGAATAGAATAGGATGATAATGAGCCTTCAGATTGTACATTTTGCGCCGACGGGGTCTGCGGGTCAAGCTCAGTGGCAGGTCAGGAAGATGTTTAGAGGGCTGTTTAAAAGTGAGTGAATAGAGCATCCAGGCAACAGCTGCGTCTACGCAAAGAAGGTACAGGTCTTGAGCAAGGTGAGGAGAACGAGGCCCATTCAAAACACGCCCCAGTTACATGTTTTTCATTTCGGTACAACATGATCAAGCTGGAAGGCGAAACGTGCCCGAAGAAAACGTGCTGAGAGTCTGAGACTGGGTAGAGAAATCAAAGACATGTGTTCAACAGCTTAAACAAGAAGACACTTTTACATCTCCAAAGCCAGTTGTGCTAGTTTCAGTGCGCCTTCCTTCGTCTTATTTCCTGGTGAATGGTTAGATATAAGAACAGGGTGAGATGCAGACAGACATACCTCCAATGAACCCACTCGCGTGAACAAAAATACCGCCGGGGACGCCGCTCTTTTCGCTGAGGACATCATCCCTCAGCCCTCTCCATGCCTCGGGTAAAGCCTTCCGGCTCTCAAAGCTTCCCGGGTTGAGTGGAACAGCTTGAACGCGCCAGGCAGAGTTGGTTTCGTCCGGATAAAGAACATACGTCGTATCTGATGTCGAGGAAGCTGTTTCGAGCTCAAAAAGGTGCTCCTGGTGGCAGAGTAAGGATTTTAAAGCGATGAGGACATGCAAGGCATATACCTTCCAAGGCAAAATGATTCCAGGACGATGATCTTTCCACTAGGATCAAATTCTGCTTTGCTTTTGTTGATGGCGTCCACTAGAAGGTCTCTCGCGGGCAGCCATGCATTAGAGTAGTAGTCTAGCCTCGACAAGAACTCTTCGCCTGTGAGAAGGGATGCCTTGCTGAATTGGGTCTAAGGAAGACGAGAATAAGACGGGATGGAGCGCCGAAGGCCCGGAGAACACACTAACGTCCATGCCTGCATCGTCTAGATGCTGATTCCACCAAGGATTAAGGTGAGAAACGCGAGCGGGAAGGTCGGTGGAGCTGCGGTACTTGGGTTCGACATCAGAAGGATACCTAGCAATGCCATTGTCATTGGCATCGATAGCCTCGACAAACTCCTGTAATCAAGTTGAGCATGGCCTGGCCCAAAGGAAAGGGAAAGGTTATACTTTGTACATTTTCAGCCACAGTGTGTGAACCTTCTCATCTTCCAACGTTAGCTGCGTACGATTTGAGATGATTTCCTTGCCAAAATGTCTTGACATAAAGAAGGTAAATTTATGAGGAATTCTGAAGCACCATCTGATGCTTACTTGTACACCAAACCGGCGGAACTGAGCTTGGTTTCGAAACCATAGCCGAACACCTCTTTAAATTCCCGCTGATGATGGTCGAACCGTTGCTTGGACTCATCATAAATAGCACCAACATCGACGACAATATCACAAGTGTCTAGAACAGTTGGATCTCGTGTCCTTTTGAGGGCTACATATGGGATCGATGTGGGATCTTCGACTACACCTGCATGCGAAAGACGTACCAGAATCGCGGTAGGTAGATGTTTGGCGAAGCATAAAGACGGCAAGGGCTTCATCACAGTGAAACGTGCCGTTGTGTGTTCCGATGACC
>RZIO01000002.1:2310320-2323885 GCA_004338095.1 Gloeostereum incarnatum
CCAACTCCCTTCAACCGATAGATGCTCGTCGCCTGCCAGTTCACGAAGAGCCTTATATAGGGCATCTCCATCATCTAGTAAACCCTCTTTCTCTTCGTCATCTATCTGAGTTTCTTCCAGAGTTGTGTCTAGGACATCGCAAACGCCCTTGGTTCTGAGATCGAGCTGTGCCCAAATCTGGTCTTCGTCCATGTTATCGACAAATAGTGCGGTCAAAGGGGTAGGCATGAAGAGAGCCTTAGGAGGGCTGGGACTCCGTTTCCGTTTTCTGGCCTGGGACCTTGTTTGAGGAGCTTGGGAAGGCGTGAGGGAGCTCAAAAGTTCATTGATATGAGAAGCAGCAGAATTTTCGGACTGTACAGCTGGTGCATAGGGATAAATGGGTAAGATATATGGCTGTGGGTGGGATAAAAGACTAACAAAGGTCGAAGACATATTTTGTGGCAGCGAGTGCGGCATCTCGGAGAACCTGACTTCCAGATGCAAAGTGTTCAGGATTTTCATCGACTAGCTTTGAGACATCTTCAAGTTCAGGAATAGCAGCCAGTTGTTCTTTTGAAACGACCATGGCGCAAATTTCAGAGGACGGTGGTCACTGGCAGAGAGACGGATGATTTCTGTTTGGATGTAATTGTCAAAAGCTTCCGCCCCGACTCCCGATGCCCGACGCGCCAGCTCCGACGACTCGGCCTTTTGACCTTGTCTGAGGAAGTACCTGAAGTACTTGGTCCTGATGATTCTACTGTCAGTGAATTTTCCTTCTTGTCATTACAATGAAAGTCAATTTGAATCAGGATTTCAATATCAGTACTTGCATTGGGAGCTACTTATTGTCTCAATGCTCACCCACGCCCGACTGGTCCTTGGATGAAATGGAAGGTCGGGGAGGACCACTCGTCCCCCCAGCAACCCTCTTGGCTTTCTTTTCCATTGTCTTTACAAAACAAGGCCCCATTACATAACTTGAACCTCATCTATGCTCTCATTGTTCTCCCTTCGACTCCATTATTCTCTAAACGGAAGACCCGAATGGAACCGCCACTATAAAAGGCGCTTGCGTTCTGACACTCTGATTCTCTACCCTCATTCCCTGGACAGATCTTCTTAACGACTCTTTTCAACCTAGCCGCTAGACGTGCTCTTCCTCTCCGTATCTCTTACGACCCACATTCTTTTAACGCCCTCTTGAACATCATGATTGCTGGTCTCGCCAAGGCTGTTATCCTTTACCTTGCCCCTCTGCTAGCTCTGACTGCCATTGTATTATCTTTTCTTGCCTTTCTGGCGCCTTCCCTCCTCCTGCACGATGGAGTCGCGCTGCTCACTATCACTCCCTCAACATTGCTCTCTGACTTTGGCGTTCGGGACAGCAGTGTAGACGTAGACGGTCCTAGTGTCTTTCTGGGCCCCCTAGGTATGGTCTAATTCTGTTCTAGGTATCGTTTGCTCATTCCTTTCTAGGCTCATGCGCAAGAGCGAGCAATGATGCCCCTGTAAATTGCATTGCTGCCTCTATATCTCCTTCATATGGTAAAAACGTCATCTATCCGTTACTGAACGCTTTCTGATGCGCTTCCTCTTGCTAGATCTCTCGGCGCTTCCAAATGAAGCCCCCTTGCATGTATTGGCCCCGCCTGCTGCCAGCACCCCTGCCTTTATCGCGGTAGCCCTGACGTTGTCCTTGATATTCTTCTTCACCTTCACCTTGATATCGTTCCGTCACAAAATGGGTGCAAAGATGTCCGCTGCCATGGAAAAGCCTCTGATCCAGCGCCTCTCAGCTTGGATCGGCTTCTTTGGCTTCATTATTGGTGAGCACTCTTCTCTGCCTAATCATCAACAACCTCCGATAGTCTCCCTCCGCAGGCATCACTTCCTTCCTGATCATTAGGATGTGGTTTCAGAAGGCTGTCGACGATTTCAACTACATCATCAACTTCACCAGCGGCGCCCCCGATCTTATTGCCCGCATCGGCAATGCCTTTACTAGTCAGCATTGTATCAGATCCACGCTGAATATATCATACTCATCCCGCTCTCTAGTGATCTGGGTTGCCTACGCTTTCTATGGTGTACCCCTTATCGTATCGCTCGCGAAGATGAACACTACTTTCACGAAATAGCGAGCGTCTGCATCACTACGAATGGACGGCCCCAGCATGGATGCACTTTCATGGACTTGATGTATCTCTTATCTGCATGTCTACTCTAAACAGCGTTGCACATAATATCGTTTGTACTGAAGACATGTACATGTAATTCTGCTGATAGAATGGACTGTCATGACCGACTATACACTCCGCGCCTATCATAGTAAAAACATCGGTCCCTCATTTCCCTCAAAAGCTGTGAGATTAACGAAAACGCCACTGGCGGCGTACAGCTTCAGACTCACACACCCCGACTTGGCTCCTGGACTTTAAATCTGGGGACAATAAAGCATACGTACATATGTTTATTCGCAGAAAACCTAGACGACATACTGCACATTAGAATCCCGACTGCTCAACATAGGCCTCCTGCCCCTGGTAAACAGGCTCCTGAGCAGTGTAGTCTTCCGCTGCAGGCGGCGGGGCAGCCACGGGAACAACGGGCTCGCGCTGCTCAGACGACGGTTCGGAGACAATCTTGTCAGGGAGAGGTTCAAGGATCTGGACGGAGTCGGGAAGGGGGTTCTTGGGTCCAACCTGACCTTCAGGATCCCATCCTTTCATACTGGAGTACGGTATGAGCGCATAATTAAAACAGAAAAGAATCACTATACATTTTGACCTTGATCCCCAAGACGCCTTGCCTCAGGAGGACGTGACGAACAGCAAAGTCGACGAAGTCGACAGAGGGTTGACCGGAGTGAATCATGAAACCGTCAGTGAATTTCATGGATTTGGCACGGGCGGCACGAAGTTTTCCGGAAACGACGACCTCGCAGCCCTTGGCACCCGACTCCATGACAAAACGGAGGACACCATAACAGGCACTAAAAGGATGATAAGGCGGGAAGAAACAGGAAGTGAAGTACTATCCCTCACCGACGGACCGCGAGTCCTCCGAGCAGCTTGTACCTCAAACTCTCACACTGAGCGACAGCGGAGAGACCCCGGTACTGAACCTTCTCAGCGTAAAGCTCAAGAGAGTTCTCAGGGTATTTGAAAACGTTTTTGCACGAGAGCTGTCAGCTCGCGAATGCGGCGACCCTTCTCTCCAAGGACCTCCTGGGTGTGGGTAGCACGGATGATAATCTAAGGCGACTTGAGTGTGAATGCGAACTAGAAGACGATTAATGGATTGACCTCCGTGCGAGCATGGGTGACGCGAACATCGCAGCCAGAGTAACCCTCTTCCGCAAGTTCTCGCGTGAAGAATTCGTTCAACTCGGCGCGGAAAACACCATCGGCAACGAACTTTCTCTTTTTGCTAATCTGGGCGGCCATTTTTGATGTGGAGGATGCTATTAATAAGAGAGAGTGTCAATATACAATGCTTATAACAGCGTCAGACTGGAATTATATACCTCTGGAGGCGGTCGACGTCGGGAGGGAAACCTTCAGGAAATTGTTACATCAGCATGTCGTGCAACTGTACAGTTCTTAGGTAAGCCTGATAGTCGCGAGCACGTGACATATTCAGGAATAAAAAGAGCTAAACTCAGGCGAGTACTTACTCTTTCCATCCTTTGCTGAGTGCACACATGTAAACCAAACATGCATATGCATAGACCTGTGAGTATTCTTTCAATCTCTTCATCTTTTTCATGACGAGTGTTGTATCTTCAACCTTTGGCACCTCTTAGTCGACTTGATTTTTCTTCTTGGATAAATCACTGACATGAATGACTTTCCTGATTCCTTTTCTCGGCCTTCTCTTAAATATTATAATAATTCTAACAAATCTCTTCTCAGATTTGGACATACCTGTTTAGAGACATGTCATCCCTTACGACATATTTTGTAAATCTTCAGCTGCAATGTTCATAGATCGGGTTCTTACATCTCTAATGATCTACCGAGGCAAACTCATAGCGATGCGCTATGAACCTCGTTAACAAACAACCCTGCAGCCCCTGCATAATACTATCAGTTCTTGACGATTAATTATGAGACGGCCGTTCTTACCCATGCCAGACCCAATACACATGCTGTCCTCGATTTCTTTGAGCGACGCTGATTGCAAGGATTTACAGATCTCGTACCTTGTTACCAGCAAATTTTGTTTCTTCCGCCAGAGCTCTGCGAGACCAGTAACAACCTGACGCGTACCCGCTACATGTCGCCGTTAGTGCACACCCTGTCGAAGCACAACGGGTTGCTCACTCATGCCTAGAGGATGTGAAATAGCAATGGACCCGCCGTTTGGGTTAATTTTCTCGATGGGGAAGCCAAGTTCCTCAACGCAGTATGCGAACTGAGAGGCGAAGGCCTCGTTGATCTGAAGGCCCCTGTTGGTTCGCGTTCTGGCCATAAAATAGCCCTCGTACCTCGAACACGTCAACGTCTTCTTTCGTTAACCCAACCTGAGAAAGGAGTTTGGGAATGGCAACCACAGGCGAGATTCCCATGTATCTTGGTTCCACGCCTATCGTGCATCTGCTTTTCAGCACCGACTGAGGGAGATTAGTGGGGAAATGACAGACCAACAACAGCAGTCCCAACATATTTTGCAATAACCTCCATCCCTTCCCTACTCGCCCGCTCTCGTGTCGTGAGGACGCATATAGCAGCACCATCCCCTAGCCCACTGGCGTTACCAGCAGTTGTCGAAGCCTCGCCCCATTCAGGAAATGCGGGTTTCAATCCTGCCAGGGACTCCTTCGTCACACCAGAGCGGACTGTGTCATCTACGGAAACGACAGTTCCTCGGAAATTGATAGGGACGATCTCGTCGGCGAACACGCCTTTCGCCACTGCCTATTTGGTAAGATATTAAATTACCAAGGTGTTCTATAGACGTGGTAAGAAAACTGGCCTCGCTTGCTCTGGTGTGGGATATTAAAGCGTATACATCCTGCCTTTGTCGCGAGACCTGATATGTCTGCGCCACCATTTCGGATGTCCAGCCCATGGGCTCGGGGGTGGTTTGTCAGGGGGACACCTGGTCAGAGAAAGAATATGTTAGACTCACTTGGATGCAATCATGTGCCTTCGGATTCTGAGCAACGATTTCCGAGATTTCAGGCGTAGGGCGGGGACTATGAGATCTGAGAGCATGAACAGCGGACGATCAAGGAAACGCCCATACTTCAGACTCATGCTCTCCACTCCTGCAGCGAGGCCGATTGAAGTCTCTCCGGATTGGATTGCGTGAGCGATATTCCGGATTGCCATGAGACCAGACGAGCACAGACGGTTGACGGTTGAAATCGGGACCTGGTGCGGGATCCCCGCAGCCAGAGCCGCAGCTCTGGAAGCGTACAATGGCGATGGAGGATGGCAGGTCCCTGAAGACGGATTGCTAAGGAGCCAGTAGATAGATATGCAGTTTACACCATACCTACGCAGATGTCGTCCACTTTGGCCGGATCAAGATTCGTCTGAGCCAATGCCGCCTATAGTATCACAGATCACTCGACGCGTTCTCTGGCGTGAGGGAATGCATACCTTGAAAAGCGCGTGAAGCATCTCATCAACGGGGATTTCTTTCAACTGACCCTTTCTGGCCCGTCCCACGGCCGTCCGTTTCGCGTAAGTTAATACTACATCGTCAGGATTCCTTTGCAGGACTTCGGCGAGTCCCCGAGGATGTTGGATGGTGACTGAGCGCATTAGCGAGGGCAGCTTGCTTTGAATGCGAGAGGGCAATCTGGAGGAAAACATCTAAGGAGATGGAGGTTGCTGGGGAAGAGATACCCGTCGGATGGTCAGGTGTGAGTTTATGTCATAAGAAAGGTGATCGAAGATGGTGCGCGTACGACGGTGTCGGACGGAAGGCAGCTTTAGATTTCTACGCAGGGGCACGCGACAGGGTACTGGAAAATGGGAATGGGAATGGGATAGGATTGACTATGATGAATACAGTACGCATGGAAAATAATTAACTATCTCTCGAGGCTCAGAAAAGCTAGTGCGTGCGTCTAAAGGAGGGATTGAATGAGCCAGCCAGGGATACGAAATAGGTGCTCACTTAAGAGAAGTCGGGAGTCTCGCGTCGCACACGTTTCCACATTCTCGTTAGGAAGGAGTAGCAGTTGTGACAGAGATGGTGAGCTAGCTTGGGAGAGCCACAACCCGGACAGTTGACCAAATCTGAAGATGAAGTTATTGGAAGCTCGCTGATAGACAGACTGAATTTGTTGTGTACGCACTTTGCTTGTCTTTTAAGCCTTTATTAGCGGACCTCATAGCCTTTCTGGAATGAGAGACTTTTTTCTTTGGCACTGCGAGTAAGAAGGGTGGGAAGAGGTCCCAGAGCCGCGTCGGTATTGACCAGCCAGACGGCAAAATGGTTGCCTGGAACGTCAGCCGCAACGATGGCGCTCTGAACGCAGGGAAAAGGAAGGAGCGCGTCTGTTGGAGGGCTAGCGCAGCCATGGTTTGGGGAGAGATGGTCGATTATGTAACTGGCATTCACCATCCTCCGACCGTCATGTTCCGCCTCAGCCGTCCTCTCTACCAGGTCGTGAAACAGTCGACTGGGATCAAAGGCCTCAATGTTCATCCTGATCCTTTACCAGCGCTGACTAGAACATACGAATCTACACTGAAAGTGCTTGGGGAGATGCCAACCACGTCTATCTATCGTCAGGCTGTTGAGGCTCTCACTCTGAAGAAACTCAACATTCTCCATACTGCAGCAGGAGATGTGTCGGCCGTTGAGAAAGCATTAGAGGAAGGTCAAATAGAGCAGTCGCTGGATATTGCAGCCGACGAATTGAAGCTCGCCTCAAAGATGCTAGAATGGAAAGCGTGAGTGTCCGACCTATATGTCCGTACCCTCTCCAACACATCTCTTTTCAGTTGGGAGCCGTTGGAAGAGAAGCCCCATCGGGGTCAGTGGGAATACGCTGCCGAGAGTCACTCATGAATGCGCCTCTCTTTCGTTGTACGATGAATATACCAACTTTCAACTATTTGTCGGTTCGTGTATGTTTTGGGCCAGCTCCCCTCTGTATCGATTACTTTGCCCTTCCAATATCTACTGCAGAGAGTGGAAATCTCGAGCCCTTCAACGTAGGACAGACTTCTCAGCATCAGTGGGAATTCAGGGTGTTGCGCCGGAGTATCGGAATTACCCTCGTCTCTCCAGTTCACATTTAACGGACGTATGGAGAGCACATTGGATTCACAGAACAAATGTTCTTCTAATAGCAATATCATTCATGTACCAATTACTTAATAGGCTCGTCGGAGGGTTACCGTATTTGGGAAACCATCCTTTTCTTTCTAACTTTCACCTGTACGGACACACTCAACTGAAGAAGATGGATTCTTTAATCCCATTCACAACGTCGGGCTCGTTGATGGATTGTGTGGACAGTACGTCTGCCCGCAGTCAGCTACCCTCCATCCTGAGCGTCCCATATCCTGTCTTCCTCCTTGGCTCAGGAAAGATGCTGGTCATTCTACGCGACGGAAGAAAACTTCACGGTGTATTGCGCTCCTATGATCAGTTCGGTCAGAAGTTCTCTTCTTCTCCAGACACATCTCATGCCGAACGACCTACAGCAAACCTCGTCCTCGAAGACACTGTCGAGCGGATATACCATGGAAATGCTGTCGCCGAGAATTGGCAAGGACTCTTCTTGATTCGCGGAGAGAATGTGGTGCTTCTGGGAGAAATCGTATGCAGATCTTCTCATTTAATTGAGTGCCCCAGACCTAATCACCAGCAGGACCTGGACCGGGAAGACGACGTTCCCCTGCGACAAGTCGATTACAATATACTAGAGCCATATCACAAGAATGATATCGACGATAAGAAGTATCGTGACGACCTCAAGGCTCAGGTCCTCTACGAGCAGAAAGGCTTCTGCAAGGAGGGTGGAGAAGGGGACGGATACTAGCCACCAATGCACGACTTTATTCGTCATGAGGGGTCTAGGGGTGTGTTCAGACAGTCGCCTCGCTTGCGAGCGTTAGCGACCGTGGCGGATTCATTAGCCACGTATATATGATCAGTTTTCGCGCCATGTATAACATTGTCAGCTTCTATTTCTTTCGGCCACAACAAATTGGGATGCAACGGGTATGATTTCAAGAGCTACAAAAAGTGCAAGATACAAGATGGTATAACAGTATGATAACAAGAATGAGTTGCAAAAGCACTAGAAAGATACGATATGCTCGAGGAGGCCGGGAAAAGTTCATAACTCTAGAAATACATCACGATGGCGCCTTTCGCTTCTTGCTCTTCTTAACGTCCCCATTCGCCTTCCCTTTAGAATGTCCGTTCGTCAATTTCGCATTTAGAGTCTTTAGGGGCTTCTTGGGGGCAGGCACATCGTCGTCAATATCCTCCATTCGCCGGCGAATTTCGCGTTCTTTCGTAGTAAGTTTGGCGAGGGCAGCCTCCTTGAGGGTCTGCTCATTCTCGAGCTCTGCTTGGCGAAGAGCTTGCCAGCTAAAAGCTACCTTCAGTCGCATGTAACAGCTAGAGACCACATGAGCTCACCCTGCATGTCGATCACATTCTTGTTCCCCAAGACACCACCATTCGCCCTCGCCGTCGATATCCATACCCTGCCCTTCACGAGTTTCATAGCTCTCCAGAACGCCGTCCCCGTACTCGGCATATTCTTCGCTTCCAAAGCAGAGACGCTGGTCCCAACCACAAGCGCCCACATCCTCCGCACGGCTGATGGCTAACTCCAGCAAACGCCCTCTCCAAAGGATCACCTCCATTCCACGCTTCAACTCCTCTCGCATTTGAACAACATCGCTCAAAAGACCATTGAGCCGATCGACTTCCCTCTGCACTTTGCTCTTCAAAGGCTTCACCTGCACCAGCTTGGTCTGCGGATCCTTACCAGCCTCAACGATGGTCTCGACGCAATAAACGACGCCCTCCCTCTTTTCGGCATTCTTCACGGTGTCCCATAGTTCTTCCTTTTTTGCCTCCCTTTTTTGTCCAACCATCAATTCGTTTGCGCATATTCCTGACGCCACATTCCTTCGAACAGTACTTTGAGAAAACACCACGAGCAGGCTTGTGACACGCTTTCGGCGAAGAGGGATCTGCATGTTCCAGCCCGTGAAGGCAACGCTGCTTGTACGTTGTCGTGAGATTGAGATGAGGGTTCTCTGCCAAACATTCTGTGAGCTAATGGAAGAGAAGCTAATCTAGTAGGACGTACTTTCGGTGCATGGTGGACAGAAGAATTGATCGACAAGATCTACTTCGAGGTCTGGCATATTCACGCAGCTGGTATGGTACCATTCATCGCATCTGATGTTCATGGTTAGTGGCGCGAAGATATAGATATTTTCAAGGACCGACCGATCACAAGCAATCATACACTTGTCTTCCTCGTACTTGGTTTTGCAGACGCAATAGAGCTTGTCATCCTCTTTTGCTGCTTCGGGCTCCTCTTCCTCTTCTGGTTTTTCAGAATTGAGAGCGTCGTCGGGGCCTACAGATCCTCCAGGCATGACAGACGTGGAGCGTGAGCGAGAGGCTGCACCGGCGGGTGCACTCTTACGTCCAGAAGAGGTGATAGTAACGGCGGGGATACTGACAGCGGCAGCAACTTTGGAAACTTTCGCGCCACCAGTCCCCTTGGGTTTGGGGCCAGGCTTAGTGCGGGGTTTGGCAGGCGCCACACCTGTATTTTCAACCTTCGGCTTAGGCTTCGGGCCGGGCTACAAGATAGGCGCAGTCAGCACAGACCTGTAGGTGAAATCAAGCAAGAAATATACCTTCTTCCTTTCTTTTCCTGCGACAGCAGCGGTACCTGAACGTTCACCCTTTTTGACACCCTTGGGGACATCGATCGGGGGTGGCATAGAGGCACGCTCCGATGCAGAGGTAGGACGCACAGACGAGCCTCGGGGTCCGGTGGAGTACGAGAAGGACGGCGAAGGAACAGAAGCGCTGGAGACCGTGACAGGAGAGTTTGGTCTCGACTCTGTGCTCTTGAGCTTGAGAGCGGGGGGCTGTTGACGCCTGTGGATCGCCAAGATATCCCCAAGACCAATCGATCCAGACGACTCTGAACGTCGCCCATGGGAAGGGCGTGTGGGCTTGTCGTCCAACAGGCTCAAGAGCTCGTCCTCGACATCTACCTCCATACGGGCGTCTTCCTCCTCGTTTTTGAAGGGCCGTCTGCTATCACGAAAGGTCTGCTCTACTAATTCAGTTACGGCAAGGTCCACGTCCATATCTGTGGTTCTGACAGAGTCGCGTTCCTCGGAATTCCGCCTGCTGATCTCCAGCTGTTCAACGACCTGTTCCAGCTCTTGATCAACCGAGTCCACAGAAGGCGCTGTCGGTATAACTCCGGGCCCCCGGAGGCTTGAACTGGCGAACTGACTTGCGAACAAATGGGGCGGCGGACGGGAAGAAAGAGTGGTTCTCGGCGGAATGTGCGATTGGGGACCACGTGGAGGATCATTAAAATGCTGCAGGAACCATTCGTGAGCATCTTCCAGTGGTTGGGGAGGTGGCATATCCGGGTGGTAGTGAGATTTGCTCACGTGAGAATGAGCCGAAGGCGCTCGTGGACGCGACTTTCTGAGCTCTTTAGTGTCTTCTTCGACGGGAGGATGCTTACCGACGGGATATGGTATCGCGCCATCGCCCGTTTCTAGCTTGACGCCCGGATCACCTTCCTCGTGGGACTTGCGGGCAGCGATAGCTCGTCCGGCTGAGCTGCCTGGTGGCGAACGCCTGCCGCGAGGCATCTCATGAGAAAGAGGGTACATCTCTCCGCTATGTTTTCTGTCACTTCCTGCCCGTCCCATCACGTCGGCGAATCCAACGGTCCCGTACTTCCTCCCTGAGGTTTCTGTCACAGCATGCTGAGATGTAGGGTCGTCGACGGGAGGGCCTGCTGATGGGTCTGTGCGATAGAAGTCTCCCGAAGGTATTCTCTCCTTGGTGCCGGTTATGTTATCCCTCTGCAAACCTGTGTCATAAACCAAATCTCCGGGAGCAGTGTCGGAATACCTTCGCTTCTTGAACCGTTGTTGGTCGTCCAGTGATGGAGGCTCTGAAGAGAGAATAGAAGCGAGTGAATGAGGAGTGGGCCGGGAGAGATCTGGAGAAGTGCGGGGAAAGGGATCGAGGGATGTAGGACTGGCGAGTGTGCGAAGGCGTTCGGGATCTGACTTTCTGGCGGAGGCAGGTTTGTGCGGGGCACGTTCATGCACGAGTAGGCTGTGAAGTTGTGCAGGAGTTTGTTGGAATGCGACGGGAGATGGTGGACTCCTTGGGTTAGAGACCCTGTCGCGCTCCTGGGCACGTAGCTGGTGATGTCGTTGCTCCTGTTGCATGAGCTGATCATGATGTTGACGTTGGCGCTGAAGGTCGAGCCTTTGCTGAGGAAGGACATCTTCGTCCCGCAACTGTCTGGAGAGAAGGGGAAGAGAAGGAGAGAAGGAAGGAGGGATGTGAACGTGGCGAGCGAGGAGGTCGTCGGTGGGATGATGAAAAGGGGGAGGTCTGATCTGGATAGGACTCATGCTGGCAGACCGCGGGTGTTGGAGGAGGTGTGAGGAGCGAGAAAGTTCGGGACTTGGAGGTGGTCGATGGAGAATGTCTATCTCACTCGCACTCAGCCGTCTCCTTTCTTGTGAAGCCGCATGAACGAGAGCATCAAGACCGAACTTTACAGACGACTGGGGGATATTCAGCCTGGTGGGTTGATAAGGCGGTGGTGAATGTCTCTGGATTCTCAGATGGGGGGCAAGAAGAACAGGCTCAGGAACGATGGATGCTTGCTCGTCGCCGTCGTCGCATAGGAGGGAGGATATTGTGAGACGGCGGGAGGACATGGTGAAAGACAAGGTGTAATCCACTGGGTCACGCGGCTCAAATAATAATATAATCATTTATATTCTAATTGTACAACAGGACATTGCGGCAAGACCCATGAGACGACCGCGAAGAGTCGTCCGACGACGAGCATGTCGCACCCAAGTCCCATCGTTCATCCTCAGCGGACTCTTTTTCTCCAGCGAGCTTGACGATCCCAACGTCCTCGACCCACACCATCCTCAAAAGGCGGGCGAATCCTAGTCGAGATGCTTTTGTGTCGCTGAATATTAAAATGTCAGTAAAAGATATGGAGAAATTGCTCAACACACACACACACACCTGTGGGTTTTTGCGTTGAAGAGAAAATGTAAAAACTCGGGGCTTATATAGGAAATCAGAACTGTACAGTTTAGGACAAGGACCCCGGACTGGGGTGTCCGAGGGCTTCCCACGCTTTTTTCCTCTGTCCCTCGCCTGCTGTGCTCATCGTCTCCCCCGACGTCCAGAGCCTTCCACTTTTCTTTTTCTCCCCGCTTTCTTCCCAGAGGCTGACAGTCCATTCGAAGGGCCCCGTCAAACCATGTCGGTGGCCACAAAAAACCCGTTTGCCATCTTGGACGGTAATCTCCTTTTTTCCCTCTTTTTTCCCCTTCTTTTCTCATCTGTCTTTTCCAGCTGACGATTCCTCTCGTCCATCTTCCCCTGCTCCAAAAAAATCATCCGCCCCTGCCCCACCCGCACCACCACCCACCCGCGGCGCCACCAAGCCCAGAGGTGGTCCTGCCTCTCGCGGTGGAAAGTACTACCCACGCGGCGGAGGTAAACCTGCAAGCAGGGAATCTGGGTCCCTCAACCAGAATGGCATAGATGAGCCCCCATCTGAAGGTCGCAAGTGTAAGCATCCTCCTCTTCCACCACTCACTCCTTTTCTCCTCACCCATCTTCATCTAGCCGACATTCGTGGCCGTGGCAGAGGTACTCGTGGTGCCCGTGGAGGTCGTGGAGGCCGTGCCTTCGACAAGCACAGTCAGACCGGCAAGGTGTACGTCCTTCCACACCCATTTCTGTCCTCATCGATCCTGACTTTCATTCTCCAGTGACTCGGATAAAAAGATCCACCAATCTTGGGGAGGTGATGATGGCAACACCGAACTCAAGACTGAGGAAGCTGCCGTCACTGACGCTGCCAACGACTGGACTGGAGGTGCAGACACCGCCCCGTCCGCCGATGCTTGGGGAATTCCAGATGCTCCCGCAGCTGATAGTCCCGCTTCCCCCGCTGGTGAAGGCGAAAAGGCAGATCGCTCCAGCCGTCCTCGCAAGGAGAGGGAGCCCGAGGAGGAAGACAACACCCTCACCCTTGAGCAATATCTTGCCCAGCAGAAAGAGAAGGAAGACTCCCTCATTCCCAAGCTCGAGAGCACTCGTCTCGCTAACGAAGGCGCCGATGCAGATATCTGGAAAGATGTAGTTCCCCTTCAGAAGGTCGAGGAGGATGCTTACTTTGTTGGCAAGGCAAGTCGCGTCCCACACAATTCTTTCCTCTCTGACTTTTCTCATAGGCCAAGTCGGCGCCCAAGGCTCGTACCAAGAAGGACGAAAAGGTTTTCATCGAAATCGAAGGTCGTTTCGAGCGCCCCAGCCGTGGTGGTCGCGGC